>JARFJB010002551.1:0-380000 GCA_036346205.1 Vesta saturnalis | reverse complement strand
GTTTTATAAAATCAATTTTCCAGCATATCTTCAGTATTTTTTAAATTGATAAACGGACGTTATAATTAATTAAACGTGGGGGTCGTGGTGGGGGAGAGGTGGAGTTGAGGGTAGGGTCGGCTTCTTTTCGGGGGCCATTTTAAACCTCTTCATGAATTTTCGGCACCTCGATATCATTTTCACCCCCAGTTAGGGCCTTTTTGGCATTATTAAGAGCCCTTTTGTCAGTCCATCCCAGGGTTTCGGGGTGCGGGGTGTTCACGTGACTGGTGTAGAGGTGGTCACGTTGGAAGGAGTGGGGGTGGGTGCAATGAGTCCAATAATTTTAATTATGGGTCGTAATGAAACTACGCGCCCATTTGGTTTTTAATTGGAAGACGTGGGGAGATCAAAGTCCAATTATTTTTATTATGAATCATAATCAAATCCCTCGGCCATTTTATTTTGGCGGGAAATTTGAAATGGTATGAAGGCCCTCGCACTATCTCGTAAGCCGGACATAGGAGCTTGAGTTAGGGTCTTCGCCCCCTTTGTCACGCCCCCTTGGCCGTAAATTTTAAATGGTATGGAGGCAACCATACTATATCATAAGGCAGGTATAGGACGCCGGAAACTTGCTTTCGAGTCTTCGTCCCTCTGTTACGGCCCACTTATTTTGTTTTTAATTATAAGTCATAATTAATATAACATCAAGGAGAACCTCCCACGAATAAGCTAATTAGGTAATCCTGCAGTGTCGCTTTATTGTAACGAAACCATCTTCTCAAGGAAACGTAAATGTATCCTTACGTGGGCGACCAAAGGAGTTAAAATATTCCCCTGTTGCCATTCTCGTCGATGTAGATAGCAGTCCAATGTTGGTCGGGTTTGTTTTCAGGATCCATGTTCACAATAATTGCACACGGTCTAGGTGATTGCCTCGGTAGTTGATTAGAAGCACATACAAGTCGAAACACATTCATGTAGTTGGGGATCGATTTCAAACATTTCAACACTTGTACCGCATAAATCTCTGGCGTTGGTATGCGTACAGTCTTGCAATAGTAATGTGTTTTCCAACGCACACATAGGCTTCTCCATGTTGTGGTTTAAACAAATATATGCCTTGGCTTCCTTTTTCAATGTTTTAATCGACGGGCAACCAGTCTCGTCCAGGTTTACTATTGGTTTGTTGAACAATCTTAAAAACAGTTGTTTTTCACTTGCCTTAACGTGAATTTTGTTAAACGTCAGCAGCGTTCTTATCAGATCGTCTTGGAAATCGTTGTAGGGTACACGTCCCGATCGTCCTTCCAATCCGTGAGTTTTATCCTCTAAATACCTTATCTGTCTTGACATGGGTTTTGATATAAAATAATCTCGAGTTGACTTTATCAGCATCAGCAATAAAGAACCATGATCTGTAACCACGGCAATTTCTTTCCGTATGAATTCGTTGTTAACACCTCTAAACCCTTGTCGAAGTCCAAGTATGCGACCATCTTCTTTCAACTGCTGCTGTACGCTGAAGCCTGTGATCTAGAGTTAGCCCTTTTAACAGCTGAAATCCACGACAACATTTCGTTGTTTATCGATCTCGATCACGTTATCGAATTCGGCGTACACCAAGCAGTTAACGGTTTCAGCGAGAGCTTCTTCAAAGCCGACTTCTACGCGAAGGGGTCCATTTCTAACCAAATTCCAGTGTGTGCTAACGTTTGCAGACAAGCCAAGGGTTAGGTTAAGGGCCATTAAACAGTAGCCGTTGGGGTAATTGCTGCTCGACATATCGTTGCCCTTATTCAAAAATGAATGCCCGTACCGGAGAATAAAGTGTGATACGCCCTTATATATAAACCATTAGCTGTAAAGTCTGGTTGTAAGGTTTCCGAAGGAATTTGTTTGCCATGAATTTATAACGACATGTAGTTAATATTGCTGTGATGAAAATTGAACCGTTTAAGGGTTCATTCAAATCCCACGATACATCGTTTAGGCAACTGACTCAGGAAAACGTTATCCAATGATTTTCGTTGTATGCCCGCAGGTATAGTTTACACTTTTACGTTTGTTCTTGTAACAGGGTGTTTTTCTGCAGTTGCTTCTAAACCTTTAGCATGTACAATTAGAATTGTGGGATTGATTCGCACACGTCGCACCAGTAAACTAGCGTCCATAATTCTCGTCTTGTAATTTGAACCGTGTGCCGCCATTAGACTAAAAGTATCTCTTGATTGTACAAATTTACCCTTTAATTCAACACCGCTTGTGAGAAACTTTTCTTCACTAAACAAATCCGAGTGCTCGTAACCAATCATCTCAATCTGTTTGCTGGTCGCTACAAGTAATTGACGCCTGGAGAAACCGTTATTTGCGTGTCCCAGCGTATTTATCTACCCAGCTGTATCATGGTGCCATAAGATGCAACCTAGATGTCAAGTCTTGGCCTCCTTACCGTAGTTTAGCAGCGTTTCGATATACGAGCGGTAGGCGTAGGTGTTGTTTGGTTGTGACACCACCTTCTTGCAAGAAAAGCGAATGCATCCAATTGTTTACCGGTGCTACAATATCTGCGTCAGAAAGTGCTGCATCGTTTTGCTTTAGAACTTTAGCTGTGATGTACAACATGGTCTGACTTAAATCTATGTAGTCGTTTCCATTTCCAGGCACTACAAATTCTATTGGGGCGTTATCACTCAGAGCTGGTAAGTGCTTGTAAAATATCCATTCACCACTCTCGATGCTTGACTGCGTCGACGGTAAAGCGAACAAATCCAATTCGTACTTGACGTATTCACACGATTGGGCAGAAAAACCACTATTATCTTGAAAATATATCGTAATAAGTAGATTTGTCCTTTTTAGCAACAATTCTCGGTAGAAACTGGTTATTATCGGACAGACATGCCCTTTTATATCCCGAATCCTCCATTATTTTATAGATTTCCTCGTCGGCTTTACGCCTAAGGTTTCTACACGCCTCGTGAAATATTTCTTGAAACGACTCCTTAATAGGCTGATCTTCTATTAAGTCATATTGCATATTCTGAGAGCTTCTTTTCTAATAGCTTTTGCACCAGACTTAAATAACGGTATTATACTTCTAAATATACCGCCTTACATTACATAGATTTAAATCAGACCATGTTGTACATCACAGCTAAAGGTCTAAGGCAAGACGATACAGCACTTACTGACACAGATGTTGTAGCGCCGGTAAAACAGATTTAAGGATTAATACAGCAATCTTGAGTAATATGTATCTCTTTTGTATGTACTAGTTTCTGTTATTATTGAAAATTAAGAGGGAAATTGCAGTAACATTCTATCTTTAGGTAAAGATAAATAAAATTAGTGAATGGGAAAACAAGAAATTGCAATTTAAAAAGAACCTTTGTAAGAGATAAAATAAGTTCAAGTTATAAAATTTGTATTCAAGCACTATTATATTTTGTGTATAGGTTTTAAGCTAGATTTGAGTAGAGCAGGGCTAGAAACGATATTGCATTAATATGTCTATTAAGTCTTGTTGAAAAAATTACGAATCATTAAACTAAAGTTTATAGTAGAGTTAAAAAATAAGTTGATTATAAAATTTGATATTCAATCAGTATTATATTTTGTGGATAGGTTTTAAGGTAAAATTATGTAGAACATGGCTAGAAACCATATTGCATTGAATGGTCTATTAGGTTTTGTTAAAAAAAATACGAATCATTAATCTAAAGTCAATAGTACAATTAAATGCCTAACAGTACCTGCAATTTGATTTGAATTTTAGCTATAACCAATTATACATTTGGATTGCTCTCCCTCTAAATTTATATGAACGTTGCTGATTATTATTTACTAATGCATAAAGCAGTGATCACGATTTCTGTATTAATTAGATAGATATTTAATAAATGTGGTGCATTCACAGATTATTAAAGAAAGTTTAAGTTTTAACGGTGGCGCTCCCGCGAAAAGAAATGATCGTTCAAAACTGATACATCATTACGTCACTTTAGTTACATGTGAATTATTTGACGAATGATGTAAAGTGAATAAAACAATGTTTACAGTTCTTCAACAGTCTTATGTGTGTAAATTTTGTTGTTTTTTTTATAAATTAAATATTTAATGCAAGTTGAAGTACATTTAAGTAGCATACCGGTATTTGTTATACTCGATTCAAGACCTAAATTGCTACGGTCGAAACACGATTACCCTTTTGCAAAAATTCAATTTCATACGAACGGTAATACAACTAGGAAAACATACCCGCTACTTTTTCTACTATATCATATTCCAGAATTCGGTGCCATAGGCTATTCATGAAGTTATTTGCTCTTGATGTAATCCTTAAGACGTGTTTTTACTGTTTTGAAACCTTTGTGTTTACAAAATTTATATAGCGATTGCCTATTCATTTTGTGTTTAAGATTAAGTTAGTAGTTTACCGCTTATCTTTTCTACGATAATTCAGGATTTTTACATCACGCCTAATAATTTTGATCATAGTGGCGCTTTCGACATGAATTATCGAATTTCATCTTTATTTGAGAGGATGTGTGAATTTTGAAGCAATATTTCAGATTTTTTACATCTTACAAAACCCCAAGGCCTGCGAGCTCAATCGGCAACCCGCTTATTTTAATAAGCCTACGCGACACCTAGTGTTGATTGCTCGTGTACCAAACTACAGACTGCAATCAATCGTTGATAGACTCATTCACTTAAAATAACGATGTCTGTTGTGTCAAGCAATTGTTCTGGCCCCTTTCCACGGATCTCACGTATTGGGGTATCTGCATAATATGCTATGAGAATTATATTTAAATTACATAAAAGGGGATGTAGTTTGTGATGTGTTTCTAAGAACATTTCATAAAGGATAATTTTTTTCTGAAGAATAATGGGTCAACGACTTTGCAAAACACCACATATTAAATATTATTTCATGCGTCAATGCTAAGATTTAGAGCATCCATGATTATTTTAATATTTAAATAAAATGGAATTGGTAATATTATAAATTATGTACGTTAGCCATTTTTGAGTATAATTATTCAAAACACATTGTAGGATACTGTTTATATTAAAACTTTAATTCTGTACGATCTAATAAAATGTGAAACGTAGTAACAAACAAAAACTCATAAAAAGTAGTTTATAATTCTGTTGTTCAATGTAGTAGAATAACTCACCTTTATAATTAAGAAATGCAATTGTAATATCTCCTTCAACGTTTTCATTCAAATATATCGCAGGTTCGTCCGAGGGTTCCTGAAATTCAACTTCTTCACCAACGTCATCGTTTGGATAGAATCCAGGCGATTGCCACACTTTAAAAAGAGAAAAAATAAGTATATTTATTTAATATTGTGTTTACTTACTATTAACAGTATGAATTATGGTGAACCACCATAAAAGAAATAGTTGCATTGTTAAAAGGACTTTCATGTTTTATTAATAATTTCGGTATAAAGTCTATATACAATATTGCTAATTAAGAGTCCCTAAGTAGTTCAATACTTGGCAAATATAGCCATTTATCAAATATATCTTATCGTAAATTCATGAAAATCATTCATTGTGTATGATATGTGTTATCATATCTAAAACTTATAATCGAACTCTAAATACGTAAGGTTTACAGGGTATTCCGTGAGTCGATATTTTTGCAGACACTGATTTTCTTGTATTGCGTCCATGTACAACTGTAATAAGACACACACACAATCGTTATAGCCTTATTGTTTTTTGATAAAGGCAATGAAACTAAGCATAATTTTCACACCACAACTGTATTTTGCAACTGATCGAGAAAAGTATAAACTTTTCAACAAACTCAGGTTCGTTGCATAAATTTTTCGATACAAATGAGAGTGCGTACATAGCTTTGCTAACTAAAATATCTGGTGTGGACAATCAGCCTACAAAGTAGAAGTTACAAGAAATTAAATAATTATACAATATTTTTTTATAGTTATGCAATCTATTTCTTAATACGTTTATACCGAAAATAGGTAACATTATAAAAACAAAATCAACAATCTACTCCAGATGGACGTTTAAAATTACATGTCAGAAAGACGTTAATAGATAATATATGCTAATTGCAAAAAATTCAAAAGCCACCCGCTTCTACAAAATACCAATAATACAATTTAAGCATTTTTCCCTTCCAACCTACATATACAAATGTGTGCGTGTGCGTGTGCGTGTGCGTGTGCGTTTGCGAGTGCGTGTGCGTGTGTGTGCGTGTGTGCGTGTGTGTGTGTGTTATTGTGTGATTGTGTGTGTGTGTGTGTGTGTGTGTGTGTGTGCGTGTGTGTGTGTGTGTGTGTGTGTGTGTTGTGTGTTTTGTGTTTGTTTGGGTGTTTGCTTTGTTTGCGTGATGCGTGTTTGCGTGTTGCGTGTTGCGTGTATGCGGTTTGTTGTTTGCGTGTTTCAGTGTTTCCGTGTTTGCGTTTACGTATTTGCGTGTTTGCGTGTTTGCTTGCGTGTTTGCGTGTTGTGTTTGCTGTGTTTGCGTATGTGTTTACGTGTTTGTATGTGTGTTGTGTTGTGGTTGTGTTTGTGTGTTTGTGTTTGTGTGTTTGTGTGTTTGTGTGTTTGTGTGTTTGTGTGTTTGTGTTTGTGTGTTTGTGTATTTGTGTGCTTGTGTGTTTGTGTGTTTGTGTGTTTGTGTTTGTGTGTTTGTGTGTTTGTGTGTTGTGTTGTGTTGTGTGTGTGTGTGTGGTGTTCGGTGTTCGTGTTCGTGTGTTGTGTTGTGTGTTTGTGTGTTGTGTGTTGTGTGTGTGTGTTTGTGTGTTTGTGTGTTTGTGTGTTTGTGTGTTTGTGTTGTGTGTGTGTTGTGTGTTTGTGTGTGTTGTGTGTTGTGTGTTGTGTGTTTGTGTCTTGTTGTGTTTGTGTTTGTGTTGTGTGTTGTGTGTTTGTGTGTTTGTGTGTTTGTGTTGTGTGTTTGTGTGTTTGTGTGTTTGTGTGTTTGTGTGTTGTGTGTGTGTGTGTTGTGTGTTGTGTGTTTGTGTTTTGTGTGTTTGTGTGTTGTGTGTTTGTGTGTTTGTGTGTTGTGTGTTTGTGTGTTTGTGTTGTGTTGTGTGTTTGTGTGTTTGTGTGTTTGTGTGTTGTGTGTTTGTGTTCGTGTGTTTGTGTTCGTTTGTGTGTTGTGTGTTGTGTTGTGTTTGTGTTCGTGTGTTGTGTTTGTGTGTTGTGTTGTGTGTTCGTGTGTTTGTGTGTTGTGTGTTGTGTGTTTGTGTGTTCGTGTGTGTTGTGTGTTGTGTGTTGTGTGTTGTGTGTTTGTGTGTTGTGTGTGTGTTTGTGTGTTGTGTGTGTTGTGTGTTTGTGTGTGTTGTGTTGTGTTTGTGTGTGTGTTGTGTGTGTGTGTTGTGTTTTGTGTGTGTGTGTTTGTGTGTTGTGTGTTTGTGTGTTTGTGTGTTTGTGTTTGTGTTTTGTGTTTGTGTGTTTGTGTGTTTGTGTGTTTGTGTTTGTGTGTTTGTGTTTGTGTGTTTGTGTTTCTTGATTTGTGTTGTCTATTCGTGTAATTTTAAGTATTGTTGTTATTTTTTATGTAGTTATTTTTAAAAGGTGTAGACATATTTTAAAGAAATTTATTGTAAAGTTTCTTTATAGATTTTTTGAAAAGGTAAGTTGAATATTAACGATAAATTTTAAGTATCTGTTAGTTATTTCTATTATGATACATTATGAATTTATAGAAAAGTTTGTGACATATATTATTAAGAAATTTATGTTACAAAATGTTTCTTTATAAGTATAAAATTGCTATATAAAGGTAAAGATTGAAATTAATTAACATGAATGATGTTAAACTGTAATTTTGTTATGTCTAATTAATTTAACCTGCTACGTGAAGTTTTACAAAGTCATTCTGACATAATTATTGTTTTGTTTACGCTGTTGTTCGTATTATCGAATAACTGTATTGATAAAAAGGTTGCATATTGCTAAAAAAATTATAATTAAATTTAATTTTCTTTAATTTTTTGGGTTAGCTTCTAGATTATTAACCTGTCTGACATGAAGTTTTACACGTCTGTTTGAGATAGATTATTGTTTTTGTTTTTACAGTGTTGTTTATTTTCGTAATGAACTTATTATAAAAGAGGTTGCATGACTATCCTAAAAATTATGTTATTAAAATTATTTGAATCCTTTTCATTTACATTTTGTTGGTTGGAAGGTCTTGTGGTGTTCCACCCCATATATTTAATCCCTTTTAATTAATTTTTAGACTTAGTTTGATTTGCATTAAGAAACTAAGAAAAGTTATCTAAAATTAAATTTTCTTTAAAAAATATGTCTATACATTTTCTTATACAATTAATGGTTAATTAATGTTAAAGTAATCCAGATATTTGAACCATCACTTAAATTCTTCCTTAAGAATTTTTTGTCGCTAAATTACGCGTCGTATCGAAATATTGCATGGATCATAATTAATCTATATGTTTAAGGTCTGTATGTTTGTATTTCTATAACTTTAAAAAACTGTATATTTGATAAAAACAAAAAACTGCCCCTCCGCTAATTTTAAACACAAAGCGGAAATTAAAAGAATTTAAATAATTTTAATCTTATTTTTTTAGGATAACTATGCAACCTTTTTTTTAAATACGTTCATAACGAAAATAGGCAATACTGTAAAAAACAAAAACAATGATCCATGTTAGATGAGCGTTTAAAACTTCATGTCAGATACAGGTTAATGGACATATACATGCTGAGTTGAACAAAAAATTCCAAACTCTCCCGCTTCTATAACAATATCAATAATACAGTTTAAGCTTAAGTTCAACCTTATTTAATTAATTTTTGGTTGTTTGGCTTTGTATTAAGAAAATATATAATAAAACTTATGTAGAATTAACTTTTCTTTAAAAAATATGTTTAAATTAAGTTAATCGTTATTCAGATATTGAAATAATTTGAAAAATCACTTAAATTCCATCTTACGAATTTTTTTGCCGCTAAATTACGGGTCGTATAAAAAATTCTGTATATCAATTAATTTACATATTTAAGGTCTATATGTCGGTATTTTTATATTTATCAAGTATACAGCTGTTTCAGAAAAATTGTTTCTAATAAACCCCCCTCTCCTTCGCTGGATTTCTCTCAGAATCTCAGAAGCTACGGAATTTTAAGCGCATACGCGCGCACACCCGCACACGCACACACACGCACGCACACTCACTCCCACATACTCCCACACCAAACCACCAAAAAGCAGATTGCAAACCTTCTATAGCTACATGTGTGTATATGTAGGGCAATGAAGGCAATGAAAAAATTAAAAATTTTGGCTCTCTGTATCATTAAAAATTCTAATTGGTAAATGTAGAACTCACAATTTAAGTAACATTTTTTTCCACTTTCATTAATAATTCTAGATTTTTGAAAGTCGTTCTTTAAAGAAAGGCAAAACTTGTTATCGTCTAATTGAAATTCACGATAAAAGTCAGCAAGCATTGGAAGACTTTGCCTGCAATATTGTGTTTTATAGAAACAATTCTAAGGCATATATTTGCTTTACTAAAGTACTTTAACAAGTGTTTTACTAAAGATTTATTGAAAATTACATATTATCTCAATAGTCAAATTCTAGTCCTTAGTAAAATATTTGTCGAGAAAAATACCATTAAAGTGAAGTAATTTTTGTAAAACACTGTATTGCTTTGTATTGTCACAATTTTTTCCCATTTGAAAACCTTACGAAATCATTTCACCCCGTTCTGAGAATAAGTGTGTGTCATAAAAAATATAATCTTAAAGAATTTAATTTGATAAAGATTGATTAGATTAATCCATCAAATAAAGAAACAATAAATGATAAAGATAAACCGAATTAGAATATTATTTATAAAAAAAAAGGTGAGTAATTTAAGTTAAAAAACATTGATATGTATATGTTTTGGAAATAGTCGTTAATTGACGAGTAGGTGCTAATAAAATTTTATTAGCGTTTCAATAGTTTTATGGAAGTTCTTAACTTTCGTTTTGCGTTTCTGTTTACTTAGTAGTTACCTACTCAATAATATGTTTGTGTTTTACTATACAAGTAGCAGATTATTATTTTGAACATGTGCTTGTGTACAAAATTTATACCTTTTATCTGATAGCCTTCACCAGACAATGCTTGAATTTGTACGAATTAGAGCATTTCGAAAACAAAAATATTTTGCACATGTGGATTGTTCAAAATTTTGCAACAAGATTTACATAGTGCAAATATTCTTAAGTAGTACAAGTGTAATTCTTTCTCACACCAGTTTTTATTTTGTGTATCAATGGTGGTACATGTCCAACCCCACCATTTTCCTGCTACGCAAGAGCACCATTTCAAATCGCTATCTAGTACCGTTTTGACGTGTTTCAATTTTCACCCCATTTCTGACAACTGGCGTTCCTTCAAGGAACTCACGTCCCACATATGGGGCTACGTCCGGTCCCCCATATCCGACCTTGAGTCCTCCGCTGGGGTGCGCCCTTGCCCTCATTTGGTATGTCCACCGTATAGTTTATGTGTGCCAGTTTGGCTATCTGCCATCATGTGTACGAGTGTCCTTCTGGTACATTAACCATCCCGTTTATGTGCGCCTTTTTGGCTTTCCGTCATATTTTTTCGTGTATGTTTTAGATATATCCGGCATTTTGTTTTCGTGTACCTTGTTTAATTTACGCCGTCTTGTTTCTGTATGATCTCTTGGCTTTGCGCATATTATTTACTGAAACATTTTTGGTTTATGCGCAATCTTGTGTACATGTGTCCTTTGGCTTTCCGTCATTTTTTGTTTAGGTACTTTATTGAGTATTCCGTTTTTTGTTTATGTGTATTTTTTTGGATTTGTGCTGTTTTGTTTTAGTGTGCTTTTTTTTCCTTGCGCTATCTTGTTTACCGAAGCATTTTGGTGGTATAATTATAAGTTAACTCACAGTTTGCAACTCCGCCTTATGGTAAATTTTAAAAGCTAACTAAGTCAGTAGTACAATTATAATTCAACATTAAGGATTATGAAATTGGCCCACCAGATATTGTCTTAATACATTTCAGAAGAGAATTTAACGTTCACAATTTCAAAATTGTTAACGTCTAATAATTAATTCTTGCCGGTCCGTTTTCGTCAATGTAAGTGCAAACATGGAAACAAATATTACTCAACGTTTAAGCTCACAAACACGCAAAGCCTAAAACAAACACACTAGCCAACAAACTTTTGAAAACAATCAAATATCGCAAAATTAAAATTGGCAGAAAAACTAGTAGCTAACAAATACATACACAAACAAGTAAACACGCACACGCACAGGCACATGCACACACTCACCCTCAAACAGGCAAACGCCAAAATACTTAATTGGAGCTGCAATTTATTCAATAAACGCACACGCAATTATTACATGCCCAAACCGCACTCTAGGCGTCGCATATACATATTTATCATACAGTAAAACTCACAATCGATAAATAACGTCACTGGTGTTGCTGCGATCTGAATTTCCAGGCTAGACTATCCCCAAACAATATATTTAAAATACACAAAATATGGCAATTAAACCTTAACGGTATTTTTAAATTTGCATATGTGCTTAATCAATTTAACTAAATTCAGAATAGTAAACAAATAGTCGAATCTTATGATAAAGTTCGGTATATGGTTTATTTCAAGAGATATCAAAAAATGTTGTTAAGAAAAATAGATGTCTTTAAGGACCATATTTTGAAATTATCTTGAACTATACAGGGTGTTATATAACTCCTTTACAAACCAAACATATGATTTCTTAAATTAGAACCCCTGCATATTATACTAAATTCGGATTGCCCACATTTTTTCGAATCTTTTGATATAAGGTTTGCTACGTTCTACAGAGTCCTTTAAAAGTTATCGACACGTTTATGTTAAAATCGTAGCTAAATCAACGCCTTCTAGCTTACCGTACGTTACAGAAAAAAACAATTTTTTGCCTAATCGAGTTTTGTAATATGATGTAATATCCCCTCATTCGACTAAATTTCAATTACTTTCTCTTTTGTGTACAGGGTGGATCGAAACTCAGACCCTTCATTTTCTTTCTTCCTTAAAATGGAACACTCTGAGTTAATAGCACAAATAGAATCTTTGATTATGAAGCGTTCATTTTTGTTAAGCATTACCTATACCCAAAGTTCATAAAAACAGAGTTATTTTGTAATATTTATTGTAAACTATAATTATTAATCTATTATGTTAAAGCAAGCGTTGAATTTAACAAAAAATCATAAATAAGAAATACCGATATGATTTAAAGTAGAAGTAGAGAAGTGTTCACCATTAACATCAATGCAACGCTGCAGTCATTATTGACTTACATTTCTGAGCATATTAACATTAACAGATCGAAACGCTGCCCTAATTCTATCTTTCATGTCCTCTCTGGTGGTCGGGGGATTTTTTGAAATATTTGTACATTTAGATAAAAAATTTCCATTTTTCGTCGAAGATCAAAAATTCATTTTGACGTTACTATCAAATCTATTGTTTTATAACTTGCACATAATTAGTGCTCACATTGACCGTTTAAAAAATACCATGACTTATTTAATTTTTATACAGGGTCTACTACAAATATAAATTTATTTATTTTTTTGCTTCAAATGTAAATAACTATTTTATCTTAAATACAACAGCCTGTATATTATTACAGTATTTGGTACAAAATTAAACGCCCTACTGTTTTTTCTAATAAGAAAATTTTGTCTATCTGCAACGGTTTTGGAAATATTTGCAATTTTTATATTTCCATATTAATTCATAGCTGTATCATCGAAATGACTCTGTCTATAATGATATGATATCCGATACATTGTTAAATTGATAGCAAGGGACCTGTCCTAAATTTAGCACTTTTCCTTTAATTGCAAATTTATACTTATGTACACTACACTTACACTTTACACTCATCAAATGGATTTGACCAGTCTGAAAACAGTAACATAAAAACAATTATTTGTTAAAATTTACACAAACGAAATTATAATTCGCTAAGGTATTATTTCAAACAATTATGAATGATGTTCAAAAACATCACCGTTAGCTTGACTACATTTCAAAATCCTTCGCTTAGATTTATCAGCATTGCTAAGCATTTTTGGTGTAATAGATGCAAATGCTTCACGGATTCGCTCCTTTTATGTTCTCCTTGATGGTTGGCGGCATTTGATATACAATCTCGTTCACATAACTCCGTAGGAAGGAGTCAGGCTTGATTAGATTTGGAAACGCAATTGGTCCAAATCTACCGATCCACTTATTCTCACATTTTTTATCTGAATAATTCCGGACAATACGGCTAATGTAGAACATCTACTAATATCTCTGGTAATGTAGTTTGCAATAAATTTAAGTAGTCGTTACTTTTTATAATGCCCTCAAAGAAAACAGAATATGTAACATAATGCCCTAGTATTCCGGCCCATACTTGTAACGATCACCTATGCTGGCAGTAGTACACGGACACCTTCCGCCATCTTGGATTTTGACGTCACAAGACCGCCCACGTGGGGGACCGGATTTTCCACCCTTATTTTTACTCGCTTACGTGTAGGACGTGTTTTTTCACCCCTATTTTTACACTCTCACGTGTGAGACCGTATTTTCAACCCCTGCTGGAATTTTTATCCCTAATTATTTTTTATATACCCTCGTGTAGGACGTGTTTTTTTATCCCTAGTTTTACATACCCACGTGTGAGACCGTATTTTTCCACCCTATTTTCATCCCTAATTATTTTTTGTTACATATACCAGCGTGTGAGGCCGTGTTTTCAACCCTTTCTTTTTATCCCTAATTATTTTTTACTCGCTCACGTATAGGACGCGTGTTTTCACCACTATTTTATGACAGCTCACGTGTAGGACATATTTTTCCACCCCTATCTTTACACACCCGCGTGTGAGACCGTATTATCTACCCTAAGGGTCAACCCTAATTAGTCTTTTATGCATATGTTCACGTGAGTGGCAGGTGTAGGCCTTGAGATTGGACTTGAGGGTTGGGGCAGGATGCTGGTTTCTTTTCGGCATCTTTTCCTACCCTCTAATTAGAGCCTTTTTGACTATATTAAGAGCCATTCATCCCCTGGAGTGTATGCAAATGGACGCGCACGTAGGATCGTATTTTATATTTTTTCTGATATTAAAAGAAACTAATCAAGGTAAAGGTAACGTATACGTTTGATTTAAATACACTATTAAATTCTATAATGGCAATAAACAGTTAATGGTATTTGCATAATCAGTTAATTACCCTGTTATCATACAATGTTAATGTACAGTTTCGCGACTATTTAATCCGCGTTTTCATTAATATTTATTAGGATTCCGTTTTTTATAGAAAAAAGAGATTGTATAATTGTTGTCATTAAATTATTATTAGATTTCTTTTAATTCTCATTTATAGATTGTGACCTTATGTCTATGTGAACATTTTATTTATACATAGTTTAAATTAAAACTGCTTTAAAAACGTGTAATTAACTATTCGATTAACCAACTTTACAGTGATAGTAAACATAAAAATGAATGAATATCGCGTTTTATTTATTTACATTTTAATACCATTTTTCAAGAACTCATAATTAAAACCATAATAAGTGGAGTATAACAGGGACTTTACAATGTAATTTGTAATATGTTTTAGGTATTATAAAACGATTGTCTAATTACCTTAAATGTTAGCGCACTTTTTCTTTAATTGCATGCAACGACTTTCTAACTATACACGAATTTATAACGATACCACCCGATTACGACGACCTTCTACCTATATACACAGAGTTTATAACGACAACACACGAGCTACATTAGTTTTTATAACACAATCTCTATGTAGCGTATTTTTTATTTACATCCGTACTTCTATAAACTATTAACGCATCATATTAATGAGGCTATCAACTATTTGAAAAAGGTTAACTGTTAAAGTATACGATGAAGATCGTTTAAAGCAAACCTTGAATTATTCTTATATACGAATGATAATTCAAAAATACTAGTATAATTAACATGAAGATTTTATAAATCTACATTCAGAACAAGGAAACAGTTTTTAAATACAAAGAATTTTATCTGTAAGGGCAGACAATGCTATTACATAAGACGTTTTACAAAAGCGTGCTTATTTCACCTTGAAAAAATTGTTAGTCATGAGAAAACAAGCGGGTCTTGAAGTTAGCCTTGAAGTTAGCTAGTCATAGGTTTTGAAGTTTACCTTCAAGTTAGCCATGCGAGCAACTTTTATAAAAATGTACACTTGAGTTTAAGCTGACGTGTATTGGTTTATGTCTATTTTATTATGCTAAGAAAAATGTTATTAAAAAATGTTTCTATTAATTACCATTTGTAGACTGTATGCTTTATCTATATACGAAATTTTATTTCACAACAGCATACTTATTCTACCTTGAGAAAATTGTTAACCTTGAGAAACAAGTAGGCTTGAAACTCAAAAAACTCCCTGTCACCATTTCTCGTCAATGTAGATAGCGGTCCAATGCTGACCTGGTTTGTTTGCAGGATCCGTGTTTACGATAATTGCACACGGTCGAGGTGCGTGTCTCGGTAGTTGATTAGAAGCACATACAAGCCGAACCACATTCTTCTTGTGGCTGGGGATCGATTTCAAGCATCTCAACACTTGTACCGCATACATCTTTGTGGATTTTTTATCAGATGGGATTAATAGCAATGTCAACTAAACGTTTTAAAAAATTTCTAATCTGAAATAAGAGTGACGCAATCTAATTTATTTTGAAATTTCATAGAGGGCATCACCATCATCGAGATTTTGAGATACTATCATCTCATCGTCTTCACCTTGAACGATTATATTGTAACAACCTATAAAAGTAGCTAATAATCCCTGACAGTTTTTATCAGACACTATTATTATTATTACATGGACATGAGGTTAGCCCTAAATTAACTGGTTTCAACGCGGCTCTGGGAATGCTGCACACACTTAAAATCTTTAAGTTCGCTCGCAGAAGTTGTACCGTATTCATTTCCTTCAATTTTATCTGCAATCAGCTTCGAGACTGTAGTACGTTTTCTAATACATAAACAGAATATTTCAATACTGTGATGCGTGTAGCAGCAAGACACATTAGCTAGTTAGTTTCACCTCTATATTATTTTACATGCAAGCCTGACCTTATCATAGATACACCTGTCAAAAAGCTAATTAAACATAACTCAACGGACTGGGCATAGCAAGCAGCGTTTCCAATTATAGCTTTTTAGTCAATACAATATTGCCTACACTACATACAATCGACTAGCATTGCTTTAGCACGAGGATCAAACGAAAACACGCACGCTAGCACGTAAGTGCTCACACGCACGTGCGTACGCTCACACGTACGCACCTACGTAAGTACGCACGCACACACGCTCGTACGTACGCACGCTCGCACGTACGCACGCTTGCTCGCACGAACGTACACACGCTCGTTCGCACGCACGTACGTACGCACGCTCGCACGGACGCCCGTACGCACGTACGCACGCTTGCACGCACACACACACACATACACACACACGCACACGCGCGCGTGCGCGCACACACACACACACACACACACACACACACTCAGACGAGAGAGCGAAAACACGCAAACGCAAAAACACACTAACACAAATAACACGCAAATACAAAAAAAATACGCTAACGCGAAAACACGCTAACACAAAATCACACAAACGAAAAAACGCTATCACGAAATCACGCTAACACGAAAATACGCAAACGCGAAGACATACAAATGCGAAAGCACGTAAAACGAAAACACGCAAACGAAAACACGCCAACACAGAAAACACACAAAACGAAAACACGCTAAAGCGAAAACACGTCAAACGAAAACACGCAAATACGAAAAAACACGCTAATGCGAAAACTCGTAAACCTACAAACATGAATCAAGACGGTTGAGCACCGTTAGGAAAAAAACAAGTTTATTAACAAAATTGAAGGAAAGCTTATCGTTTGAAAATATATTATTATTATTATTATTATTATTATTATTATTATTATTATACACATACATCATTATTATTTAATAACATTTTTATCGGTTTCTTCTTCTTCTTGAACGTGTGATTCGTCGCATAATCATCATGGTTTTGAGATTCGTTCCTTTCTACATCACTTTCTTTCTCTTCTGAATTATCACATTGATGTGAGATACATTCAGCATCGCATCGCTTTATCTTTTGAACGTTAGTTTAAAGTTTATTAACAGTCAGTAAAATCTAATGTCGCTGATGTTGGCTCATAAACAGGAGAATACATGTATAATGCTACACGATGTCAGTTACATTTAAAGAGCGAAACACATGGAAGAAAGCTGGCTATTTGCAGCGCTCGTCAATGTTTGTAGAACCGGTTATCTTGAAGTCTGAGATTGACGTAACCATCTATTGTTGTCCCTAGGGACATGTTTATAAATCTAAATGCTAGGAGAAAATACCTCGACTATAAAAGAGGCGTTTAGATTTATAAACATGCTAGGGCTATGTTAGATGTGGTTTAACGTCAATACTTCGACATCTAAGATAACCGATTTCTTTACCTGAACATTGTACGAGCACGTCTTGATTCAGACAAAGACCTTCAAGGCTAGCTGCGTCTCATTTTGTGTGCGTTTCGTTCTTTAAAGTGTAATGTACGTAGTGTACTTATATAATGTATTCGTCTATAATACACATCACGCATTAAGTTATACTTTTAATAAATATTAACAACATTTTAACGGTTCAATATTAATATAATGCAGTACGTGTTTTAGCTATTCGTTTATCTAATCAAATGTGTATGTTAATAATAGATAAGAAATTTGTTTCGATGAGGTAGACAGAAATGTCTAATTTATTTATTATAGCTCACGGTTTTAATATGACAGTATATACAATAAAACATAAGTTTCTAAATAATAAATTTTACTGTTTATAATTAAAATAATCTTCAACACGTAACTGCTTTTTTCTATATTAGAACAATACTGTTTATTATACTAAAAGATTTCATTTGACCATGTCGTTAATTTTATGCTATTAGGATCGATAATAATTCTTATTGATTATGCATTCAAATTGTATGAGTGTAATCCTTCCAGTGCTATTTCTTATATAGCGATAGGTAATTAATCACCAATCATTTAAAATAAGTTCTTAGATTACCCCAGTATAGGTCAACCTAGCACTTATCTACGCATTAAAGACTTATCCTAAAACCACCTAATACAGCCCGTACAAGCATTTTAGACGCCCATCCTAAAACATTATTTAGCAACCCAGGTAAACTACTGTCTCCTTAATACAACCATAAGGTTTGAAAAAAATAACTCTCAAAAGAAATCATAAAAATGAGGGTAATAAATACGGTCCTATACGTAAGCGAGTAAAAATAATTAGGGTTAAAAGGGCCTCCGAAAAGAAAAGGGTAGAAAATACGGTCTCACACGTAGGTGTGTGAAAATTAGAGATAAAAAAGGGTTGAAAACACGGTCTCACACGTGGATGTGTAAAAATAGGGTGAAAAAATACGTGCGCAAGTAAAAAATAATTAGGGATGAAAAAGGGCCTTCGAAAAGAAAGGGTTGAAAATACGGTCTCACACGTGGGTGTGTAAAAAATAATTAGGATAAAAGGGTTGAAAACACGGTCTCACACGTGGATGTGTAAAAATAGGGGTGAAAAAATACGTCCTACACGTAAGCGAGTAAAAATAAGGGTGGAAAATGCGGTCTCCCACGTGGGCGGTCTTGTGACGTCAAAATTTAAGATGGTGGCCAAGGTGTCCCGGTACTACTCCTATAATCAGATTCTACGAATATCGCTTTACCGTAAATCTACCGGTGTAATCGGGTATATCCATGCAAGATTGCAAGCATCGCTTTATTTGTACGTGTGGTTGTTGAGTTGCGTGCAATGCTTTTAGTGCGCAGCACACTGGTAAACCGTTTTGTAGAATATAAGATTCCTGCTTCTCATCTCTCAATCATTTTTACATGTGTCAAATGATAATACACATATCTTCCAAGACAAATTTTGTATTTTTCTTTAACAATATCTTAAACTATTATTTAAGGTATTACAGTTTGGTATGTATCTGCTACATATGTAATCATTCCTAAAAAAGTTTCTAATTCCTATTTAATATTTCATTATTCGATTTCACTAATTGATTTAATTCTTAGAGGATCAGGAGACATTCCAGACTTACTGAATATATTCTCTAAATATGAGTACTATATTTCTGAAGTACCAAATTTACATTTTTTTATTATACCTACTATTCAGCTTTATTCAACACTTTTTTTTAATCGCTCATCAAATTGTTTTTTATTCACTCCCCATATAAAAACATGATCTATGTATATTTCGAATTTCGAAATCATCAATAGCATCAAATACTTGCTTAAAACATATTTGGGATACCTCAGGAGAGATATTCAGTCCATCTGAAAACCTTTGAAAACAAAACCTACCATAAGGTGTAGCAAAGGTTGTTAATGTTATGCTATGTTCAGGAAATCTCATTTGATAAGATGCGCTCTATGGATCTAACACAAAATATACCTAACAAACAAATATGTCGCATTTATGTAAAAGCAACGTATAATCAGTTTATTTATAAGGGACAGTTATGAGTAGTACGGGGACACCTTGGCCGCCATCTTGGATTTTGACGTCACAAGGATGCCCCACGTGGGAGCCCGTATTTTCCACCCTTATTTTTTATGGGTTTTTCAGGCCTTTTTCAACCCCTTGATTTCACCTCTATGGTTTCTTTTCAACCCTTGATGGAATTTTCATCTCTAATTAAGGCCTTTTTGTTTTCACCTGCTTACTTGAGGGCGTATTTTCACCTTTATTTTATGGTTTTTCGGTGGCCTTTTTCAACCCATGATGAATTTCAACCCTGATTATTTTATTTGTATTAAGAGCCCTTTTGGTGGGAACCCTGGAGGTTAGGCAATTGTGCGTATTCTTTAATTCCTATCTACAGATTGTAACCTTACGAAATTTTATTTATACATTGGGGTTGTATTCCAATAAGGAGGCCTAATGCTATCTTGTAAGGCTGATATAGGGCTTCGCAACTTACTGCTGGGACTTAGCCCCGTGATCCTTGAAGTCAAATTTGAATTTGTATTCTAATAAGGAGGCCCTATTGCTATCTTGTAAAGCAGGTGTATGAACTTGTGTTAGGATTTGATCTTGGAATTTGAATGACAGTAAAATTTACTTATAGAACACTTATTTTTATTGTGAATATCATAATTAAAAAAGCCTCAGTGAGTTATAAAAAAAAATTACTGACATTCGGATTATTCTCTAACGAAACAAAAAGTTTTATTAAGTTAATTAATAACATAACAGTTATTACAATATTGTTTTCTAAACGAATATTAAAACTGATTGTTTTACCAGCAGTGATTGCATTGAAATATGTTTAATATCCATCCGCTCGTTAAATTGTTGTATATTGTACACCTTAATATTTTTAAAGAAACTTGTTGTTACGTATAACTTAGATGTGTTTTATAACTGTAATTAAAAATCTGTACAAGTAAATAAAATAAATAAAAGGTTAACACCACACTTATCAGTTCTGTACTGAAAGAACATTTTTGAGGGACTGATTCTCGAGTGATAGTCACTGCTTTGTGTTACTCGTCTAATCAAACTAAATCACTTTCTCTGTTTTACGTTTATGAATAGTTGATGTAAAACTAGCTATTGATTTCCCCATAATTAATTTTTAGGGTGTAAATATACAAACAACCTAATTAACTGTTATAGTGTACATGACCTGACCACTATTTCAGTCCATGATAATTATCGTCCATAAGTATTATCTGTTGTGACATGGATCTTGGATATAAAACAACCTGGAGGTGGTTTTATTAGCATCAACGATAAACGACCATGATCTGTAACCACGGAAATTTCTTTCGGTATGAATTCGTTGTTAACACCACTAAACCCTTGTATGTCCAAGTATGCGTCCATCTTCTATCGGCTGCTGCTGTACACTGAAGATCGCAGGATAGAGCTACCACTTTTAACAGCTAAAATCCACAACGACGTTCCGATGTTTATCGATCTCGATCACGTTATCGAATTCTGCATACACCAAACAGATAACGGTTCCGACGAGCGCTTCTTCAAACCCGGCTTCCAGCCAAAGGGAACCGTTTCTAGCTAAATTGCAGTGCGTACTAGCGTTTGCAGACAAGTCAGGTGTTAGGTCAAAGACCATTATACAGTAGCCGTTGGGGTAATCACTTCTCGAGATATCGTTACCTTCATTCAAAAAATAACTACCCGTACCAGAGAATAAAGTGTGGTACGCTCTTACATATAAACTATTAGCTGTAAAGTCTGGTTGTAAGGTCTTCGAGGGAATTTGTTGTCCGTTAATATACAACGACTCGTAGTTAATATTGCAGTGATGAAAATTGAACGGGTTTGAGGGTAATCACCGTTGAAGGCTTATTTGCTACAAAGCCTACGATGCATTGTTCAAGTAACTGGCTCAGGAAAACATTATCTAATGATTTTCGCTGTATGCCTGCAGGTATAGTTAACACTTTTACGTGCATCCTTGTAACCGGGTATTTTGCGGCGGTTGTTTCTAAAGCTTTATCGTGCGCAATTAGAATAGTTAGTTTGATTCGTATACGTGTCACCAGTAAACTAGCGTCTATAATTCGCGCCTTGTAAGTTGAAGCGAGTGCCGCCATTAGGCTAAAGGTATCTCTTGATCGTACAAATTTAGCCTTTAACTCAATACCACTTATGAGAAACTTTTCTTGATTAAACAAATCCGAGTGCAAGTGACCAATCATCTCTTTCTGTTTCCGGTAGCCGCAAGTTGAGGTTTGGGAAACCGTTATTTGCGTTTCCCAGTGTATTCATCTGTCCAGCTGTATCATTGTGCCATAAGGTACATCCTAGATGTGAACTCTTGGCCTCCTTTCCATAATTTAGCAGCGTTTCGACATATGAACGGTAGGCGTAGGTGTTGTTTGGTTGTGACACCATCTTCTGATTTAAGTAAACCTCCACCTGGAAGAAAAGCGAATGCATCCAATTGGTTACCGGTGCTACAACATCAGCGTCTGTAAGTGCTGTATAATCTTGCTTTAGAACTTTAGCTGTGATGTACAACATGGTCTGGCTTAAATCTATGTAATCGTTTCCATTTCCGGGGACTAAAAATTCTATTGGGGCGTCATCACTCAGAGCTGATAAGGGTTTGTAAAATATCCATTCACCACTCTCGATACTTGTCTGCGTCGACATTAAAGCGAACAAATCCAATTAGGTCATGACGCATTCACACGATTGGGCATGTAGAAAAGCCATTATCTTGAAAATATATCCTCGTAAGTAGGCTTCTTCTTAGCAACAACTTTCGGTAGAGACTGGTTATTATCGAACGGGCGTACTCTTTTATAACCCGAACCCTCCATCATTTTCTCGATTTTCTCGTCGGCTTTATGCTTAAGGTTCTACCTGCCTCGTGAAATCTTTCTTGAAACGAATCCTTAATAGGTCGATCCTCTATGACGTTATCAAGTCTAAGAGCTTTTTCCAATAGCCACGTTGATATGGCGCACCTCTGTAGATAGAGCCGATACCGTTACCGGCCTGATTCATGTAATATTGCTGATAAGGGCAAACCATTATTGTACTTTCTTAAAGTGTAGCTTCAAACACGACGTTCCAAACTCAAATGGCATTGCTGCGCCCGTATCTGTTTTTATATTAATCTCGGTTTTCAAATTTCCGTGTCATCACCGGTATGTAGTGTGCAGGCGAAAAAAACCACATCTGTATGACTCCCGTAAGCATAGTTTTCTGAAGTAATATTTATTATGCGCATAAACGGAGATAAAACATCACCCACAATTTGCGGTTCAACGATGTCGCAATAAACAAACATCTGAGTTGGTAATCCTATCCATATACTAGCGGGGTGAGGGGGTATTGGTTCCATAGCAATAACCCTGGCAATTTCTTCTATGTTGGCATAATTTTCCGAAGCGAATCGTATCACGTACCAGCCATCTTCAATATAAATGATCTTCGCGTTGAAAATATTCAGCGGCCTTTTTTAATATCGTTTCTAGCACGTTCTCTGCAGGTGGCTCTGTTCTATAATAAATTAAATTGTCTGTTCTACTTACAGCAGCAAAAGAACATGGGTACTAAATTTCCGATACCCCTACAACCCACGACCCCGTTAATCTTATCCACTTTGGCAGCTGCGTAATAAAGTTTGACGTCACATTACCTGGAAAATACGTCATAGAGCTATTACTCAATAAGGTAAGATAGAACTCCATTTTTATGTATCTCTCAATTGAGAAGCTAACACCCAGCTATTAAATTTGTCACTGTATCCACGCCACTTGACCAGGTATTGTTTATATCGCCCGCGGCCCTTCTCTGCTAGAATCTTAACGACTTTAAATAGAGTATCTTTATCAACCGTAACAACTCGCAATTCTTCTTAGTAAAAGGTACCCTCAACAAAATCGTTATTAAGATCGATTATTCGATAAACTGGTGGTCTTCTTTTTATCACCGCACTAATTGTAAAAACTTCCTCGTTCCAATTCGTTTCATATTCCTCCTCAAAGCTGTACTTAGTTCTGACGATTCTGACATGCTCACTGACTTTATATTTAGGATGACGTACTGGACCTAAACCTTTCGCGTACACACTTCCAAAATGTTTTTATCGTTTACAACCGCAGGGGCCATCTTTATACTTGAATGAGGGCTATTGTTGTAAGCAGTCACAAGTATTTCGAGTACATCAATATACTATTCAGCTTTATTCAACACTTTTTTTTAATCGCTCATCAAATTGTTTTTTATTCACTCCCCATATAAAAACATGATCTATGTATATTTCGAATTTCGAAATCATCAATAGCATCAAATACTTGCTTAAAACATATTTGGGATACCTCAGGAGAGATATTCAGTCCATCTGAAAACCTTTGAAAACAAAACCTACCATAAGGTGTAGCAAAGGTTGTTAATGTTATGCTATGTTCAGGAAATCTCATTTGATAAGATGCGCTCTATGGATCTAACACAAAATATACCTAACAAACAAATATGTCGCATTTATGTAAAAGCAACGTATAATCAGTTTATTTATAAGGGACAGTTATGAGTAGTACGGGGACACCTTGGCCGCCATCTTGGATTTTGACGTCACAAGGATGCCCCACGTGGGAGCCCGTATTTTCCACCCTTATTTTTTATGGGTTTTTTCGGAGGCCTTTTTTTCAACCCCTTGATTTCACCTCTATGGTTTCTTTTCAACCCCTTGATGGAATTTTCATCTCTAATTAAGGCCTTTTTTGTTTTCACCTGCTTACTTGAGGGGGCGTATTTTTCACCTTTATTTTATGGTTTTTTTTCGGTGGCCTTTTTCAACCCATGATGGGAATTTCAACCCTGATTATTTTTATTTGTATTAAGAGCCCTTTTGGTGGGGAACCCCTGGAGGTTAGGCAATTGTGCGTATTCTTTTAATTCCTATCTACAGATTGTAACCTTACGAAATTTTATTTATACATTGGGGTTGTATTCCAATAAGGAGGCCTAATGCTATCTTGTAAGGCTGATATAGGGCTTCGCAACTTACTGCTGGGACTTAGCCCCGTGATCCTTGAAGTCAAATTTGAATTTGTATTCTAATAAGGAGGCCCTATTGCTATCTTGTAAAGCAGGTGTATGAACTTGTGTTAGGATTTGATCTTGCGTGGGGGAATTTGAATGACAGTAAAATTTACTTATAGAACACTTATTTTTATTGTGAATATCATAATTAAAAAAGCCTCAGTGAGTTATAAAAAAAAATTACTGACATTCGGATTATTCTCTAACGAAACAAAAAGTTTTATTAAGTTAATTAATAACATAACAGTTATTACAATATTGTTTTCTAAACGAATATTAAAACTGATTGTTTTACCAGCAGTGATTGCATTGAAATATGTTTAATATCCATCCGCTCGTTAAATTGTTGTATATTGTACACCTTAATATTTTTAAAGAAACTTGTTGTTACGTATAACTTAGATGTGTTTTATAACTGTAATTAAAAATCTGTACAAGTAAATAAAATAAATAAAAGGTTAACACCACTTATCAGTTCTGTACTGAAAGAACATTTTTGAGGGACTGATTCTCGAGTGATAGTCACTGCTTTGTGTTACTCGTCTAATCAAACTAAATCACTTTCTCTGTTTTACGTTTATGAATAGTTGATGTAAAACTAGCTATTGATTTCCCCATAATTAATTTTTAGGTGTAAATATACAAACAACCTAATTAACTGTTATAGTGTACATGACCTGACCACTATTTCAGTCCATGATAATTATCGTCCATAAGTATTATCTGTTGTGACATGGATCTTGGATATAAAACAACCTGGAGGTGGTTTTATTAGCATCAACGATAAACGACCATGATCTGTAACCACGGAAATTTCTTTCGGTATGAATTCGTTGTTAACACCACTAAACCCTTGTATGTCCAAGTATGCGTCCATCTTCTATCGGCTGCTGCTGTACACTGAAGATCGCAGGATAGAGCTACCACTTTTAACAGCTAAAATCCACAACGACGTTCCGATGTTTATCGATCTCGATCACGTTATCGAATTCTGCATACACCAAACAGATAACGGTTCCGACGAGCGCTTCTTCAAACCCGGCTTCCAGCCAAAGGGAACCGTTTCTAGCTAAATTGCAGTGCGTACTAGCGTTTGCAGACAAGTCAGGTGTTAGGTCAAAGACCATTATACAGTAGCCGTTGGGGTAATCACTTCTCGAGATATCGTTACCTTCATTCAAAAAATAACTACCCGTACCAGAGAATAAAGTGTGGTACGCTCTTACATATAAACTATTAGCTGTAAAGTCTGGTTGTAAGGTCTTCGAGGAATTTGTTGTCCGTTAATATACAACGACTCGTAGTTAATATTGCAGTGATGAAAATTGAACGGGTTTGAGGGGTAATCACCGTTGAAGGCTTCATTTGCTACAAAGCCTACGATGCATTGTTCAAGTAACTGGCTCAGGAAAACATTATCTAATGATTTTCGCTGTATGCCTGCAGGTATAGTTAACACTTTTACGTGCATCCTTGTAACCGGGTATTTTGCGGCGGTTGTTTCTAAAGCTTTATCGTGCGCAATTAGAATAGTTAGTTTGATTCGTATACGTGTCACCAGTAAACTAGCGTCTATAATTCGCGCCTTGTAAGTTGAAGCGAGTGCCGCCATTAGGCTAAAGGTATCTCTTGATCGTACAAATTTAGCCTTTAACTCAATACCACTTATGAGAAACTTTTCTTGATTAAACAAATCCGAGTGCAAGTGACCAATCATCTCTTTCTGTTTCCGGGTAGCCGCAAGTGCTTGAGGTTTGGGAAACCGTTATTTGCGTTTCCCAGTGTATTCATCTGTCCAGCTGTATCATTGTGCCATAAGGTACATCCTAGATGTGAACTCTTGGCCTCCTTTCCATAATTTAGCAGCGTTTCGACATATGAACGGTAGGCGTAGGTGTTGTTTGGTTGTGACACCATCTTCTGATTTAAGTAAACCTCCACCTGGAAGAAAAGCGAATGCATCCAATTGGTTACCGGTGCTACAACATCAGCGTCTGTAAGTGCTGTATAATCTTGCTTTAGAACTTTAGCTGTGATGTACAACATGGTCTGGCTTAAATCTATGTAATCGTTTCCATTTCCGGGGACTAAAAATTCTATTGGGGCGTCATCACTCAGAGCTGATAAGGGTTTGTAAAATATCCATTCACCACTCTCGATACTTGTCTGCGTCGACATTAAAGCGAACAAATCCAATTAGGTCATGACGCATTCACACGATTGGGCATGTAGAAAAGCCATTATCTTGAAAATATATCCTCGTAAGTAGGCTTCTTCTTAGCAACAACTTTCGGTAGAGACTGGTTATTATCGAACGGGCGTACTCTTTTATAACCCGAACCCTCCATCATTTTCTCGATTTTCTCGTCGGCTTTATGCTTAAGGTTCTACCTGCCTCGTGAAATCTTTCTTGAAACGAATCCTTAATAGGTCGATCCTCTATGACGTTATCAAGTCTAAGAGCTTCTTTTCCAATAGCCACGTTGATATGGCGCACCTCTGTAGATAGAGCCGATACCGTTACCGGCCTGATTCATGTAATATTGCTGATAAGGGCAAACCATTATTGTACTTTCTTAAAGTGTAGCTTCAAACACGACGTTCCAAACTCAAATGGCATTGCTGCGCCCGTATCTGTTTTTATATTAATCTCGGTTTTCAAATTTCCGTGTCATCACCGGTATGTAGTGTGCAGGCGAAAAAACCACATCTGTATGACTCCGGTAAGCATAGTTTTCTGAAGTAATATTTATTATGCGCATAAGCGGAGATAAAACATCACCCACAATTTGCGGTTCAACGATGTCGCAATAAACAAACATCTGAGTTGGTAATCCTATCCATATACTAGCGGGGTGAGGGGGTATTGGTTCCATAGCAATAACCCTGGCAATTTCTTCTATGTTGGCATAATTTTCCGAAGCGAATCGTATCACGTACCAGCCATCTTCAATATAAATGATCTTCGCGTTGAAAATATTCAGCGGCCTTTTTTAATATCGTTTCTAGCACGTTCTCTGCAGGTGGCTCTGTTCTATAATAAATTAAATTGTCTGTTCTACTTACAGCAGCAAAAGAACATGGGTACTAAATTTCCGATACCCCTACAACCCACGACCCCGTTAATCTTATCCACTTTGGCAGCTGCGTAATAAAGTTTGACGTCACATTACCTGGAAAATACGTCATAGAGCTATTACTCAATAAGGTAAGATAGAACTCCATTTTATGTATCTCTCAATTGAGAAGCTAACACCCAGCTATTAAATTTGTCACTGTATCCACGCCACTTGACCAGGTATTGTTTATATCGCCCGGCCCTTCTCTGCTAGAATCTTAACGACTTTGAATAGAGTATCTTTATCAACCGTAACAACTCGCAATTCTTCTTAGTAAAAGGTACCCTCAACAGGATCGTTATTAAGATCGATTATTCGATAAACTGGTGGTCTTCTTTTTATCACCGCACTAATTGTAAAAACTTCCTCGTTCCAATTCGTTTCATATTCCTCCTCAAAGCTGTACTTAGTTCTGACGATTCTGACATGCTCACTGACTTTATATTTAGGATGACGTACTGGACCTAAACCTTTCGCGTACACACTTCCAAAATGTTTTTATCGTTTACAACCGCAGGGGCCATCTTTATACTTGAATGAGGGCTATTGTTGTAAGCAGTCACAAGTATTTCGAGTACATCAATATACCTGTAGGAATTTTTGTAAGTGAAATGACGCCACATCTTTGTTTTCAATGTTTTATTTAATCTTTCAACTACAGATACTTTTACATCAAGGTTAATTGTTACATAGAAATTGATATTTTGTTTCTTGAAAAAGTGCCCGCCACAAACTCTTTACCCTTATCCGTCTGTAGATTTGCCGGAGTATTGTCGCAATCCTTAAAAATATCAGCGAATGCTTCAATTACAGATGAGGCTGTCTTCGTTTTAAGTGCTCTCGCCTATGCCCTCTTGCTAAATACATCAATTCCGTTAGTATGTAGTTGTATCCACTCTTGTGTTTACTTATAGTTCGCATATCACAAAGATCAGCTTGCCACAACTCGTAAAGGTTACTGCCGTGTGAGAGGGATCATAGTATACAGCACCCATGTTATGTCCGCCACGAATCCCAATCTAGTGAAGTTTCTCTTCTTCTTCTTTGAGATATTCTTCTCGGTGTTTCTCGCGTTTCACTATCAGCATCGTAATTCTCACCTATAGTTGTTGTGAGGGTCCGTTCAACGCTGGGTGACACAGAAACACCATGTCTTTGCGTATTTCCGATAAACTTTCGTGGTATATCTCTTTAATGTACGTCGCAATCTGACGCCAACCGCGCGCGTTTGTAGTTTTTCGTTTTCTTAACGTCACGTGAACCAGATCGATAATGTTGGAATGTGGTATGATCTCGCCTTTTATTATGACAGTACCCCTTTTATCCCAAAATACATCACTGCTCGTATTCAGTATATGTAAGAAAGCCTCACCTTTTCTCTTATATGAAGACGGAAGTGTTGATACTATTTCATCGTCCGCTAGACCTTTGCGTTGCGGTAAATCTCTAATATCATCAGCAACAGCGTCACCGCTGATTGTTATGCTGGTGGGCTGACGTAACTGATTGGAAAAGTGTAGATACCTTTGAAGAAATTGGTTGTACTGCTGCCATTTGTCATGGTCAGTCATTTTGGTTTTTAAAACTTTATCCATATCGCTACCCAGCTGCGTTAAAATGTTGTTTTGTGTAACATCTGGCACCTGTAAGCATTGTATGAAGTCCATCGGTAGAATAATCATCTTCTTCAAATTGTGGTCCATGGTTATTGAAACAGATTACCCAGGATTCCGCCGAGTAATGGTTCTAACAGGAGTGGTAGAAATGCACCACCTTTCTGTACAAGGAACTGTTTCTTCTTTTTTATAGACCCGCCTACATGTGCCAAGCGTCTTAAAGTGTGCTTATGTTGAGAGAGTCGCTGCTTCTGATCAGCTGACAGAGGTACACGACCTTTTAGAATGTTATGTGCACACTCACAAATACACTCTACCTGCTTACTATCCAAACATTTCAATAAAGCGTAACGTTGACTTTTACTTAATCTGGCTAATGCATGCAGGATGTCAGTGTTCTCGCTTAAAACGTCAGCCATCATATATGATGTAATCTTTATGAATGTGAGGCTTAAACCCTTTTTTTGCTATATATAGCTGGCAGATACCTTGAGGTCCGAATATATTTGTTCTATAATGTAGCACATCCGTTGTATTCTGTTTTAAATCGAACAATAAATACCCGTGGGGGTTTGTAGTGGCATCTTGGTACGCGGCTTCTAAAAATTTCGTGTTGTCCGGCGAAGTCTGTCTTGCTAAATGCTGTATCTGAGCTCTGTCACGTGGGTTCTTAAACAAAATTATGTAATGTGCGCTGAGAGAAGTATCCCGCTGTCCACGTCCTTGATGAAATATGTTCTGCGTTAAGAAAAACACACTTAGATTTCGATGATGACAACCCTTTGTAAAAATATCCACCACAGAGCCGTTAGTTTCACGCATTAGATTGTCAATTATTATTAAGACAGGTTTTTCTCCGTCAAACTGTTCCATATCAGGTAAACCCTTTTGAAACTCCACAGAGAGATCTTTGAATAAAGGCTGCCACTCACTGTAAAACCATATAATTTTTTCAAAAACTGTATCGCAGGCAATTTCGATATTTTTTAGAAAATCCACGATAAAATACGATTTCCCATAACCCGACGGGCCCGCAACTATCGCCGAAAAGGGGTGTTTAAACTGACCTTCCATCTTGAATTGCTAAACGATACTAACAGATACTCTACCAGCAACCTCGTTTAAATAGACTAAATAACATTCTTTTCAATCAGAGCGCTAGGCCCAGAAACAAAATGATCTACAAGATAATTACCAAAAATAGTTGTCACCCTACCCTAGCCCAAAGACCAACTCCAGGTCTAATACCAACCCCAAGACCAATCCCAGGTCCAGCTCCAAGACATAACCCAAGTGCAAGACCAGCTCCAAGCTCCAAGGCCAAATCCAAACTCAATCTCGAGATATAAAATAGGCCCCTCACGTCAGCAGCACAAAAAGACCTACAATTATGCAATCTCTTCTGATAAAAAATGGGTTCTAATAAATTTTAAATTTTTGATGTATATAAATGTAATACTAATTACACACTTATTTTACAATGTAAACAATAATAAAAACGGTAATTAAGAAAATTAGTTAGTTAGTAGAACATATCGTTTATAAACCATTAAAACGAGAAAATGAATGTAAGTATATGTGATTATTTTTAATCCGCGAACAGAACCCTAACAACAACCTTACAATCGAGGACTCCTTATTAGAATGCAAACCCAGTGTATAAATAAATTCCTGTATATGCAAAAAAGTCATAATCTGTAGATAGGAGTGTGATAATTTTAATAATCATGGCAATAAAATTTTTAAAATTACGCTAATAAAGTAATATGGGGAAATACAGTCAATTTTGTCACGCACGTTATTGTTGCCTAATCAATCCTTTAAATGAGTTTTATATTATTCAAATATCTGATAAACAAGCTCTAATAAATGTTAATAGTAGACACAGATTAAATAAACTATCTTTTACATCTAATAATTATTTGTGCACCCTTATCAGAATACAGATTTAAGATCATCTTATAGGACAACAGATTAGCATCGAGAATTTCCCCGGGTTAAAAAATAATTAATTAATTAATAAAAAATAATTAATAAAAAATGATCAACAAAAAACGACTCCTACATGTAGGCATGAAAAAAATAAAAAAGGTCTTAATCATGGTTGAAATTCCCATCATGGGTTGAAAAAGGCCACCGAAAGGAAACCATAAAATAAGGGTGGAAAATACGCCCCCTCAAGTAAGCGAGTGAAAACAAAAAGTGACTTAATTAGGAATGAAAATTCCATCAAGGGGTTGAAAAATGCCTCCGAAAAGAAACCATAAAAAATAAGGGTGGAAAATACGGGCTCCCACGTGGGACATCCTTGTGACGTCAAAATCCAAGATGGCGCATGGTACCTCTCTTCTACTGTTATGTAACAAGTAGATTACATCTAACAAACAATCAGCATCGTTGCTACTTATCATTGCTGTGATAATGGAAACTAAAATATATGTACACATTACATCAATGTGCTGTATACCACTGCTCTGTTATTATGTAACAAAGTAACTGTTATATCACATGGAATCATGTAATTAAAAAAAATACATTACAGTTAATTGCAGTTTTATTTTATCTGCCAGATTGTGGCAATATTCTTATCCCTTTCAATACTAGGGGGTCATATAGATCCCAAGAATAATTTAAAAAACACTCCATCGCTAAACGCCAGGTCAGAATGTATTAGGATGGAATAACTCCGTAGCGTACCGTCTTCGCTAGGACATACATGACCTGTCAAAATTTGTTATTGTTTTAGACTTTTAGTATACATCGAAGCACAGTTGGATATAGTTCATGCACGCATTCTGTGTATTTTTACGTGTTTTTTGTCAGTTTATTTATTTATTCTGTAAATTATTTGTGCTGCCGATATTGCTATAATACAAAACGGTAAGTCTATACTAATATTTTTCTTTAAACTTTTTTATGTATGGGACCTATACATCCCAGCAGTAATGAAACGGGGGATATATTTGTCCCAGCAGTATTTTGTACAGTCGAAAAAGGACGGGATGCTAAATAAGGCAAATTATTCCTTACTTGATCATGCGCAATAAGCAAAGTATTCCAATAAAAAAGAGTAAAAAATGGAAATTAAATCTACGGTAACCTAGGTTACCGTAGATTTATTTCCATTTTTTTATTGGAATATACAAATCTACGATAACCTAAGTTACCGTTGATTTAATTTCCATTTTGTTACTCTCTTTTACTCTTGATCATGCGCAATATTGGAATAATTTACTTTATTGGTATCTCGTGAAAAAGACAGGAGGAACAGGTGTGTTCGCTGTAAAAATCTTAAAATCGAAAAAAATTATTTGTCTTCAATGTCAAGTTTCACTCTGTGTTGGGTGTTTTACAGCCTATCATACCTAGAATGTTTTGCAGTCATGTAAATAAAAATTTGTTTCATATCGTATTATTTTTTATTACTGCTGGAATATATTTGTCTCATTATTCATTACTGCTGTGATAGATCTGTCCCAGTACTTTTTTTGAAAAACTAGTTTATGAAAAAATTTCAAATTCAAAATTTACGTTTCCTTAGTCCACATAACCACATCTATAAACTTAAAATGAAAGATATAATAAAATCTAAAAGTCGTATTGAAAGGGTTATTCACAAACCAATATTAAGTAATATCAAAGAGCAATAAAATGTATTTTATTGCTCTTTGGTAACATTTTTACATTATAACATTTTTCTTTTTTACTTCAATGGAATTTGGACTACCGTTGTCATGTTGCGTAGGTATTTGAAGTTCCACTTCTTTACCACTCGTCTACAAAACATGCCCTTTAGAGTGTAGTTTCAGTTTAAAACCGTATTTCAAACAAGACAAAAATTATTGTGGAAAGACTACATTCGTTTATATATAATAGGGTTTCTAGTTCAAGAGTATTGACAGATATTTATTGTTGTGTCGTTTTATAGTCAGTCAAATTTAATCTATCCATATTAACTGATGTGAATCACAGTACGGAAATAGTTATTAACGTCATAAGGCTGATGTACAGTGCGATCATTAATGTTTGACCGTGCCGCACCTAGAACAATACTACTGTTCCGCATCCTTAAAATGAAAATTGTGCTATGTCCAGATATTAAAATAAATACTACCATAAATGACAAAAACTTTAGTGAATGACGAATAGCCTATTATGTACAAAAACTTGACAAATTGTAATTTACGTTTATTTTGAATTGACACTTAATTTTTTTTAATTTAGTTTTATTTAATTATATTTACGTACATAATACAGTAAGTAGAGGAGAGTTGCCTATATTGAACCGGCACATAAATTGAACCTCATAGCTATTTTATGCAAATTAGCATACCCTCACTTCCTATCGGTAGAAAACAAAACTTTAGCATCGGCCGGCCTGCAATCTCAGATGTCATTCACTTTGGCGCCATATAGTGGGCTGACATTGTTCTTGTAGTGCTTCTTATCATATTCTTAGAAAGACTTTCCCATAATTTCGACCTAACCATTGTTCCATAGAAAAGTGCGGTTAGAAAAATAAAACGATACGCTGTTGCCTATATTGAACCGATTCCGGTTTCCTATATTCAACCGGTTCAATTTATGATATTTATTTCAGGAGATGTCTAAGCGGGGCAAGTATGGACTTGGTCAAAAGCTAACATGGCTCTGACTATCAGAGCATACGAAGAAGGCGAAGTAGGTTTAAACTAAAATGCTCGAAGGTAAAATATCAATAAATCAACCCTTCTCAGGCATGTGAGAGGCAACGACTATGTAAAAAACTGGGAACCAAGTGTGTTTCTTCATCCGAAACTGAAGACACTAGTAAAATATATTGTTCAATTTGAAGAAATGATTTACTCAAGTTCCAGTTCAACAAAGTTTATTAAAATTTTATGATACATTAGCAATATATGGATATTTGCCATACGTATTACAAAGATATTATGTTATACAATAAAATAAGTAATAATGTATTGAGTAGTATTCGTGGTGCGCTGCTCAGTACTCTTCGACCTTTTCGGGGCGTGGATTGCGTGGTTGTTGACAGAAATGTTTTATGGATTTACTGTAACAGATATACGGCGACTACCTTTTCAGCTGGCAGAAAAGCACAAAATGCCCCATCGGTTCAACCGAGAAAAAATGTCGCCGGAAAACAATGGTTCTGTGGATTCATGCATAGACACCAAGAACTATCAATTCGCCAACCGGTGTCCACACCACTTGCCAGAACTCAAGGTTTTGAGAGAGAGAAAGTTATGCAGTTTTTTGATATACTAGAAACCCTTGTTGACAGATATAAAATTACGGTGAATACAATGTTCAATGTTGATAAATCTGGTTACGCAACCGTCCAAAAGAAAATGCAAACATTGTATCGCGAAAAGGAAAAGGAAACGGCAAATTAGTGGAATTGCCAGTGGAGGAAGAGGCGTCAACACTCCTATGGTTTGTTGTTGCAACGCTGCAGGACTTTGCATTCCACCCATGCTCATATTTAAAAGGAAGCGCTATACATCTGAACTTGCACGAGGTGCTCCAACGGGAAGTTTTACTAAAATTTCAGATTCTGGCTATATCAATAGCTTTCTGTTTGTCAAATGGCTTAAACGTTTTCATGAAGTGGTTAAGTCGAGACAAGCCTGTCATTACGTTACTGGATGGACATTCAATGCATAACAAGAATCTAGAGGGTCTGGAGTTTGCTCGTCAACATCATATCCATCTTTTACAATTACCTAGCATACGACCCATCGATTACAACCGCTCAACGTGGGATGTTTTAAGCCTCTGTGTTATCCATATCGTTTAAGAGACAAAATAAAATAGTTTTTGTACGCTAAGAGTGTCTTTTAATAATAAGTTCAATTTAGGAACCAGATAGTTCCATTAAAGAGACCGATATCCTAAATTGAACTTTTACAATTAAATATAAATATAAAAAGATTGCAGGTTCGTTTTTCTTTTTCAAATTCACCAATCTCAACAATATAAATGCAGAACGATGATAATACAATTTAAAAAAAACGTATCTATTACTTAATTATGGAGTTTTTAGTTGTACAGCTAAGGAAGAAAATTTGATTCAGTTTTGAATTTTGAGATTTTTTTTCAACCTACTCAAACAAATGCAAATTATTGAAATTGTATAATTTCAATCATTTGCATTTCTTTTGTAGTTTTTTTTTATGATCCTTTAGTTTAGAAATTTTCAAACTACTAATTAGTAACTACTAATATTAGTCCATAATTAAAATGCCACGATTACTAATAATCGATTGTTGAAATGTCACGATTATTACCATCACTACAAAAATCCTTGAACGTTTATGAAATGTCAATTGAAGTTAAATAAATATTTGTGCCTAACTTCACCAGAAACTTAGAATAAACATTTGATAAAAATTCTGTAAAAAGCAGTTTTTTCGGTCAATCATTGTTCATTATCTTGATCATGGTATGCTTATACTCATCATATCACGGAAAAGTTTTTTAAAAATGAACAATTCATTAAAAACGTTTTGAACAGCTTTAAGACTTTTTTAGAAAAATATGGACGAAATAGAAGGAAATTTCAATATTCCTCCAGATTCTATAGCTAGAAGTGTTGATTTGCTACCAAAAGAAACCATGAAGTGACATCGTAAAGAATACGAAGATTTCAAAGAGTGACTTACTATTAAGAACATCAATTTGGTTAATGAGGACATGTTATTAGCGTACATAAAGAGAAAATCGGAGGTGTACTCACCCATTTTATTATGGACGAAAGTTTCAATGTTGAAACTCACGTTCAAGGTATAGTACAATATTGATATTTCAAGGTTGGTATTATATTCGTGTAGTGTAGCTATCATAGAGTAAGAAGACGAGAGGTAACTTAAGCAACTTTAACGGGAAACTAAAGGGAAAATTGATGGGTAGGCAACTTGTGTTACGTGTTGACCATAACTTTTGAAATTAGCAAAGAGCCCGAATTATTTATAAATGCATTTTTTAACTTAGTGAATAAAAAAGTGATCGGAAGCGATTAAAAATGGTTACATTTTGTGTTGTGGGTTGTGCTAATTGATCCGCACAAAAAAGTATAGGTCAACGAAGCACGCTAGCAGGAAAAAACATTTTATTCCACGCGTAAGTACAGTATAGTATTGGTTTATTTTCATCTGATTAATTATAACAAATACCGCTTAGCGTAGAGAAATGTGTTCTAGGTTTCGACTTAACTTTAAAAAATTAATTTAATATAATGTTTCAGCATAAAATTAAAAGAAATTAAATTAAATATTTTACTCGGTATTAAGTACTGTTTTAAATAAATTTGGTTGATTTATTTCTATAACTTCTGATTCACAATAGTTGTAATTAAAGTGTACACTAAGTAAAATACTCACTTCAAAGTAATTTCAAAGACATTACGCTCTTCTCTAAATTTACAAAAATAAAATTTCACATCATTTAATTGTATATCCCCCAAAAGTATTTATTACCTGTCGTACCAAAACCATTAAGTTTGTCGCATAGCATTGTAATATACTTCTCATTCATGTAATACAATTAGTTCATCAATATGTGAAATTTATATTAAAACACGAATTCATTATGTGTGCAAAATGAATATTCAAAGTTCATGTTCAAACCGGATGCTTTATAATAAATTTGTTATATTTTTGGGTCACTAAATATCTATGTATGTACGTATGTACAATGTGTTTTTCCAAACAAAATTGTTGTAAAATTATGTACTTACGATATATATTTATATATTCATAAAATGTTATTAAAAATTTATGATTTTGATTTTATATACTAGCATTATAAACATTTTTGATGAATTTAATTTGTTTCAATTATTACGAAAAATATGCTTAGTCCTAACGCTATAAATAAAGAAATTATTCTTGTAAAATGTGTTAAACCTATCTTATCAGTTAATGCAGAAAATTGGAAGAATCGACGCGATATTAAATCACATTTCGTTTCACTGGTTGCATAAATTCTCGCGTTCCCCCTTCCGTCTGTGTTTCCAATTTGCGCGCCTATAAACTATTGGTACACCCCCTTTCATCCTTACTCTATGGTAGTTATTGTGTATTCTGTTTTGTACATTCCCGATTCGAAAAATTATTCATGTTTTTGAGCAGAAAACGTGGCGGTTACAAACCAAAAAAGGTCAAAACTTTGTGTGTAGTGCAAGTTATGGGATTTTAATTGGAAGCAGGTGACCGTACATGGTTGCTAGAAAAAGTCACTTTGACATGTGAAATATTTGGCGCTTGTAGGTGTGGTGAGCTTGTGAAGTTGAACATGGAGAATTTTGAAGAGACAAATACAAACGTTTTAGTTACATTGCGGTACACAAAAAATAAAAAAAGTAGAGTATTTGTCATTCCAAATGAAATACTTTCATTCAGTGCCTATGATTTATACACAAAATACGCCGATCTGGGCCCCCAAAATTTGGAAACCAAGCAACTTTTCATTAGCTATCGGAACGGAAAGTCTCTTAAGCAGGTTGTGGGCAGGTTGGGCATTCATACTATTGGGGATTCCAAAGAAAATTGCTTCCTTCTTAAAACTGGAAAATCCTGAGTTATAAACGGGCCATTCGTTTCGTTTGTCATCGGCTACCATGGTCGTCGAAAATAGTGGCGATCTCCTAGCAGTGATGGAACTTGGAGGCTGGAACTCATCTGCCATAGCGGAGTCGTATATTGAAAATTCCGTTTCGAAGAGATTAAAAATAACCAAACAACTATTTCCAAGTTCAATATTCACTGCTAGTGGTAAAGTTTCATATGATGGATTACAGATTTCTAAGAATACTAACTGTCACTTCAATTATAATAATTATTATAATAAGTAATTGTTTATAGTTTAATACATTATTGTTTCTTAACGGCCACCGGCCGTTATGTTATAACGGCGGCTGGCCGTTATCGTTGACATTTCATTTGTCACATCAGTAGCGTTCAAAATTCCAATAACAGTATCGCATTACGAAATAGTTGTTAACGTCATAAAGTCGACATGTAGCAAATAACGGACGCGGTTAAAGCTTGTAAACCGAGGCAATAGCCGAGGTTCATAACCGACCAAGTCAGTTATTTGCATATTGGTCGTGTCTCGTTCAACTAGTTTCGTAATATCGTAATATGTAATAAAATTGTGGAATTGTATTATATTAATGTTATTTTAATTCCGAAAAAACTAATAAAATTTGGAAAACCATGGAATTTGTTTCTATGTCAAGGTAATATTAAATTTGTATAGACCGTTATAAGAATCGTAATTATCAAGGGGAGAGTAGTGTTAATGAATTATAACGTACAGGTATTACGCAAAAGTTAGTAGTTTATTACAATAACGAAGTCAATTTTAAGGTTATGTTTGCAAAATATTCAAACTTATGATATTTGAATATTTGATTCATATTAATAAAGGTGTCATTTTTTATAATTTTTATTAGGTTATCACTACACTTTAGATCAACAACTAATAAACATAGCTAGTATTATAGTGTAATAAACAAATTAATTTTAAATAATTTTTTCCGACAATAGTTATTTGTATTATAAGGCTAGAAAATGGGTGTTTGCTAGTACGAGTAAACTTTGAAAATTTATGAGTACTCGCAAACCATTTTATGGCAGAGTGATACACAAGATTTTTTGTGCCGACGTCAACAATTGTAATTAAAATCAATATACAGAATTGTTGTACTTTTTAGAATTTCATATCTGTTGAAATTAAGTTGGTAATATTGACAACTGACAGTAACCAATATAATCTAAAAAATACAATTGCGAAATTATTCATTACTCGAATTTTGTAGGTACCTTACCAACTTATTGACTTTATAATAATTTATATATGTAATTTGTAATTTGTAAGGAACTAATACAGACATAACGGATGCGTACACGTACACTGCAACGCGATTAGGCAGTGTGTTACGTCGAATATTCTATCAATTTTGTCACTACAACGAATACCAGCTGTAATTTAGCATTACTTTTGACGGCCTAAGCGGCAAACCCCATAGTTTTCAGACGCATTTGTGGTCTGCATATGCCCTATGCAACGGACCCCTGAGAAATTCAAATTTCGCGCTATATTAAATAATATTTTATAGTTATATGTTATTTTATGGAATAAGAAATGATTGTTTGTTGTTTGTATATAAGTTGATTTAATATTGATAAGTGAAGCTTGAACTTACTGCAATAAGTTATGTACATAATTAATTAGAAAGCATTTAAATTAAACGCGGCAGTCTGAAAATGCATAAATGAATTGCAGGAGGGGAATCAGTTGTTAACATGACTTGCAGTTTTAGTAGGTAGTTACAGTAGGGAGTCGGTTGAAATTAACCTTAAGGAGTCGTTGTTGCCGCGGCCGTAGTATATAGTCACGCTGCCCTCTAAATTGAGAAAATAAAGCCTAAATTAGTTCGTATTGTAATAAGAAAGTAAAAAGAATACTTTCCTTATTAAAAGATGAAACATTAAAGTGAATAAGAGTACAAATATTGTCAAATTGGTGATAACAAGAAAAGTGAGGTAATAATTTAAAATAACGTGTTTGTGCGTATCCAAAGTCGTCCACGATTGTGTTTAAATATTGAACGATAAATATAAAATACCACAATCCATCCAGGGTAATATATCTATATATATATATATATATATATATATATATATATATATATATATATACATATATATAGAACAATAACTGGAAGTATGGATAGTTGAAGTAGAAGCACTGCTGTTGGTAATTTGCTTGCAATTTGTGGTACAAAAGTAAGAATTCGAAGTGATAATTAAAATTAATAAAATGGTACATCCAGAAAATATTAATCGGATCGATAGACGGAAATTGGAATTGTGTTAATCCGCAACAAAGTTGTAAAGAAGATATTGGGGGAACAAAGGAGTGCAGCTCTAGAGCGGCGGCATAATAACGAAGTCGTCAAACCTTCGGATTTCAACAGGTGACGAGTAAGATTGGTAATTGTGTAATAAAAGGAACATATATGTATTTTATTTTCCTTTAAATTTGTGTTTAAATGTCAACACTGAATGAAACCAATTCCATTCGCTGTTGATACAAAGATTATTTATGCATGTTAGATGATAAGAATGCTAAATATAATAGTAGGATTATTGTTTTTTATGTGTTATTGTAAATGAACCGTTTTTGCATTTGGAGAGTAGTCCAATTAAATGAATGTAACGTTTGGTTTATTTTTATTATTAACTACTACGAATATTAAAAGCTCTCATACTGAAAAAAGTAAATTCGATAAAGTTACATATACATTAACAAAAACAAAATTAAATATAATTTTGGTAAATGGTAACAATAATAATTTCTTTTAATAATCAAGCTAACCGGAGCAAACTGACAAGAAAGGAATTTGTTGAAGCAAACATCGAGTTCACTTACTTAAACTGAAACCCCGATATCAAGTAAAGTCAATTTTGATTAATGAATTATATTTTTACAGATTGCAACTACTCAGATTAATATAAAGGTAAACATTTTAAGTGTAAACAAACAATAGGAATAGGTCCATGTTTACGCCCGTTGCACCTATTACAGAGCGAAGGCAAAAAAAACTATTTTAATTCACAATACTTTTACAGTTACCTGTTTATTGTAGTAGGAAATGTTAAACTTACATTATCATTCAAACCTAGGTGTGTTTAGGTTATGTAAAGAATGATTAATTCTATATTTGTTTGGATAGTTAATTACTATATCTTTAATCATCATTAGAATGTTTTCCAAGATATTTATGATTTAAACTTTCAGATTTAATTGTTTTAACGTGTTTTAACCTCATATTCTTAGATTAACAATCATATATAAATATAGCGCACGCTATTTTTATAAGATATGCAGATGATTATTAGGAAATACACATTTTCAACAAGTTGTATTCCATTATGTCTTATTTATACCAATAGTTATAAAACGTTTACATAATCTACAAGATTGTGTGAACGTTTTGTATACATAACATTACAATATTTATCTGTTACATTTACGCATTGTAACATTTTTCTGTTACCGTTCGATTAGTGTAATGCAATATTGTTACAATTCGTTAGAACTACAGAATGCCGTCGTACATATCTTTGACTGAATTTTCCGCATATTTGCTTCATAATTTGCATTACCATTTATATTTCAAAGTATTTAAATAATGGCAGATTTCGCCAACGGGATTTCTGAAACGGGAAGGTTGAGTTGAATTTGCGCGCCCTGTTCCGTTTTGAGGTAAAATGGTATTGTACTGAATGAAAGAATAAAGCTTTGAATGTTCCCAGTTTTCTAGCTGCATCGCTTAATGCGGATTTTGGCAAAGCTTAATTAATTAATAGAGTTGCTTTATCTTTATGGGTTTTACTCTATTAATGCGTTTCGATGGCTATATATCTTGAATTCACGTCCACCAGCTACCTACAAAAATTGTACTTTAATGACGTCATTAAAATTGGTAAAGCGGTTTCGAAAACCAATATCTTCGTACTACCCTTGTTCATATACAAGGGTATTACTTTATACTCGCGCGAATGATCATATGTGAATACTGATAAGCAATTTATACTTATTCTTTTTTCTATAGCCTGACTAGCTCAAGACCTTCGTGGATTTCGTATTTCTCTTCATCTGAATGTTAACCAACAAATTCGTACTACATCCTTTTATACGATTATTAACACCTTACTTTATAGTGTATTAATAATTCAGCACAGCTATATGCTAAATATTACTGTGTATCTTTCAAACGGTAAGCTGTGTGGCCTACCATTATTAATCTGGTGCTTCAAGGTCTTATGAAACACGTGTTTTATGCTATTTTTGTAATTTGCCTTTTTCGTGCCGTCTTTAAACAAAAATTTTTGCTTTAGTTGCTTTAGGGATTTTTGTGGCGGTTGGTAATGTCTTAATTTTAAAAGTGAGAATTTGATTTGGTTGCCTTTTGTTTTATCAAAATCTATCAGGAAACACTAAAATGGAGGATAATCAAGATAATCTTGCATGTACACCCCTTAAAATACGTGAAATTGCCAAAAATGCGGTCGTGAATTTGCTCACATCAAAATTTACCACTAGATACATCCTGTTTTTAACACATTTTGTAAGAGTGACATGCATGAGTTTAGGGACTACCTTATCGTAAACTACGTGGCGCCTTAGGTTTAATACTATTCGGTCTCACCACCCACGTATCCAGTGCCTACCGCTTTAGTGGTTCAAAATCGGCTGAGCTAGACCCATCTCTCTTTATATTTTATCATTTCAAAAATCATTTGGAACACTATACAATATGTGGTTTTTAGTATTTGTAGTGCTATACAAGACGACAAATGATCGAATTTTGTTGACTGAAATGGCCAATTCAGTTTTAATGCCTTGAATTGAAATAGAAGGTGGATTACTGTTATGAGGTTATGACTAGGCTGAAATTATCTACAATGAAGAGTGCTGTCGTCAGCAAAGCAATGGACCGGGTTAGTCGATCAAATAAGGTCATAAATGTATAGCAGGAAAAGTGTGAGCAATCACTGATCCTTATGACAAGCCTAAGTTAATTGCAATTTCTTTTGAAAAGAAGCTATCAACTACGACATGTATTTGTCTTATATCAAAGAAACTGGAAACCCAAGTCATCGGCGTATCAGTTAATCCAAATGAGGTGAGTTTAGCAAGCTAACACTTACGGCCAAATGTTTCACTGGATTGTTCTAATGTATTGTTCCAACCTTGGATCACGTATGCAAGAAGATCCGCTGTTGAACGACTCTGCCTAAAATCATATTGGTGGCCACTAAGGACTTTGTGAGATTCAAGAAAAAAAAAGTTCAATTGTTGATTGATGGCTTTTTCCATGATTTTATACGAAATGGAAGTGATGGCAATTGGTCGAAAGTTAAAGTGATTGATCTTGTCGCCTTTTTTAGGAATAGATTGAACTTCCATGGCGAATGAAATTCCCCAAAAGCCACTAAGATCGAATATACCTTAGATAGTACTGGTATTAGTTCGGGAAACACATCATAATCTAGAATTATGTCGAGCATGTCACTCTTACAAAATGTGTTAAAAACACGATGCGTCCAGTGGAAAACTTTGATGTGAGTAAATTCGCGACTGTATTTTTGGCAATTTCACATGTTTCAGGGGGTTTACACGCAGCATTTTCTTGATTATTTTTCATTTTCGTGTTTTGAGACAGAATTTGGATAAAACAAAAGGAGACTAGATCAAATTGTCGTTTAAAATTAAGACATTACCAATCGTCACAAAAATCCCTAAATCAACTAAGTTAAAAAGTTTTGTTTAAAAACGCGTTCTTGAAAATATTCGTTAATATGGTGTCGCACGTTAAAGGAAAAATGTGATGGACACCCGTACGATTGTAGATACATGATTAGCTTAATGTCCAATGTCACATCTTTTAACAGGACTGGCAACTCATTTATTAAAACCTCTAAGAAGAGATTACTAGTTAGCGCGCGATCAAAAAAATAGGTACCGATAATTTTGCCGGCTGTAATACCACACCACACGTTTAGCGGCTGCACTTCTCACATCCAATATGGATTTTCAGCAGACCAATAATGCATATTATTCATGTTTACCCTACCATCACTCTTAAAAGTAGCCTCGTCAGACCATAGAATTTCTAATAAAAAATTCCTGTTGTCACGAATCATTCCTAACAGCAATTGACAAACATTTATTCTGTGATCAAAATCATCTTCCTTTAGGGTCTGGTGCGAAACTATATGGTGGAGGTGTAGTCTAAAAATAAAAGTAACGCGCATATTGTAAACTGTGTCTCCATTAAAAAGGATGTGCTAATGTAATTATTTAACTGGGGTCTTTTAATATGTTACGAACAGTAGTTCGAGCTATTCCCAAACCTAAAGATAACGCCCTAAGTAGAACCCCGCCACCTTCCGCCGCCGTCTTGGATTTTGACGTCACAAGACAGCCCACGCGTAGGGGACCATATTTTCCACCCCTATTTTTGACGGCTTCTTTTCGGAGGCCTTTTTCAACCCCTTTTCATTATTTTTGTTTTTTACTCGCCCCCGTGTAAGACGTGTTTCTTCACCCCTATTTTATGGCCGCCCACGTGTGACCTGGTATTTTCACCCCTATGGTTTCTTTTCGAGGGTAGCACTTGATGGAATTTTCAACCCTAATTAGAGTCTTTTTGACAGCAATTTTTGTACTTGGTCACGTAAGGGGTAGATGTAGGGGTTGGTCTTAGACTTGGGGTTGGTCTTGGACCTGGAGTTGGTCTTAGGGTTATTTTTGATGGACAGCTTTAACCCTAATTAAGGTCCTTTTGGTTGTATTAAGAGCAGTACCCCTGGAGGTTAGGCAAACGCACACGCATACAATGTTGGAAATTGCATAATTACCCTAATAAGATATTATTATTAAAATTATCGATCCTATTGTTTTAAAATGGTCATATTCTATTGGGTACGTTCGGATGATCTTTTACCTATACGAAAAATTTATTTATACGTTGTATTTCTAATAAGGAGGTTTTTGTAGACACGTGTAAGGCTTTGCAACTTGTTCTCGGGCCCTCGCCCCCTGGCTGGAGATGGTATGGAACCCTAACCTTATAAAACAAGTGTAGAGCTTAGCCCCTATCGTGGTCCTCTTGGTGCATTGTATGCGGGTTCTAACTTAATCTTACAGCTGTAGGCCTTCGCCCCATCATACAAAATTGTATTCTAATAAGGAGGTTCTTGTAAGATAGGACTTGTATCAGGGTCTGCGCCCTGGCCCCTTTGAGTAAAAATTGATTTTAGCGCCATCTAGTGGCGTATAGACTAATGAACATTTTCTATAATAGAAGTTGATAATGCACACTGTAATAAAAAATGTGTGTAACGTATAATAAATTTTAAAATAATAAAAAGTAAGTTATCCAAAAGTAATGAATTCTCCAACAAATACTAACCTTACACCATTTATAATTGTGCCTTTGACTCATCGGTTGATTAAATTGGGCCGGTTCAAATAAAATGATTTGTTTAATTACCACTTACCATCAATAATAAAGAATGTAACAAAGGAATGAAGTTATCTCGGGCGCCAAATTGTCTTTTTTAAATTATCGGGACAATTAAACCGACTTGACAAAAATGTAAAAAAATAACAATATACAGACTATGTTTATTGAATTAAATGTAATGATGAAATAATGAAGGTCTCAAAATTATGCTTAAAATACTAAATAAATCACTAAATAAATACCTTAGAAATTTTGTACACAAACTTTTCTTTTTGACAACCACTGGTATCTAAATATGATTACGGAGAGGTTAACAGGATAAAGTCATTCTTACGTCATCATGGTGCAATCTTGACATAATGTTATCAGACACACTCCAAATTGAATTTATCTTTATAAAATCCGTGTAATTTCTTCTTAAAATTTTTAAATCCACTTCTTATTGCATTAATTGGAAATATCCATTCAAAAAATTTGCACTCATAAAACGAAAAATGCACGCAACAACGAAATCAAATGCGTACTTAGGATTCAATTACGTTGTAAATTGAATTAGTGATATACGTGTAATTAAAGTAAAAATGGTATAAATACGTAAAAAAGAAACCAAAAGAAAAACCGTAAGGTAAACGCCTAAAAAGAACAAAATGCTATAATTTTATGTAAATGTATTAAAAATATCTCTTACCACCAAATTGATGGCGTTTTTCACATAAATTTAAATAAAATCAAAAAGAAGCAGCTTCATGCTTCGACATTAAACAGGAAGTGCAAATGGAGGATTTTGAAGTAGATGATGAGGTCATGTGTATAAGATATCAGCAGATTAACTTAACGCAGACGCGTTACTTATAGAATGCATTGCGCAACTCAAATGACTAGAAAACAATTTCTGGGAATATAAATCTTTACAAAGATATGCAATTTAAGTTGCCTACCTCATACCAATATTGTAAATTAATTAAAATTTTCTTGTATTTAAAACTAAATGAAGGAAAGATCCTAAATTGAGGCATATTTTGTACAACACAAAAGAGTTGTTACAACACCTCTCTCTTGCTCCATCTTGTTTCTTCCTGCCCCTCTCTCTTTCTCTCTCTCTCTCACACACACACACACACACACACACACACACACAAACAAATCAATTAATTAATTAATCAATCAATCTCAAACAAATCATGCTCGATCAAATCAACCAGATCAATCTCAATCAATCAACCGAGATTATGTCTTACAGTTTGTGGAAATCAGATTACAGTTCAAAACTGAATACATTAAAGTCTAAATTAAATATGACGTGAAATAATAAATAATTTCTGCCCTAATGCAACGCTACTTTTTATATAGGCAGATTCTCTCTTTCTAAACTGGCAACACCTATACATTCGGAAAATTATGTCTGATTTATTTGCATGTTCAATTACATACACACAAAATTGTTTCATAGAAACGTGTTCGTTAACTGTTATAAAAACCCCATTAAAAAGACCGGAAAGTAATAATTACTTATATATAACATAGAGTTAAATTAAATTAACATGTTTTTAAGAATATCAAACTGATATAAAGGAATTAATGGTTTTATTATTATACGCGAATTAACAATAACTACAAGTTTAAAATCCACAAATCCGTACCAACTATTTACAGAGCTGATCTTATGACGTCATCCTATAAGAGTAATAATACATTTTAAAAATCTTTATCGACATTTTTGTTAGCAATATCAGGTAAAAAAACATACATATATATTAAAAATAATACGCTTACTTTTAGAAGTGTTTTTCCTTCAGTTGTTCTAATAACGATAACCATATGTTGAACTGAAATATTTTTTATGCAACGTGTCCACATGTAGTCTCACTAAAACACGTTTTATGAATGGTTGGGTATAAACTGGCTATTACGTTCCGATTATTAACTAATTTAGAAAGTAATACACAAAACCTGATTACTGCTACTCGTATTTAGCAATTATATTGTACTTATAAAAATTTACATTCAAAACACTTACAAATATTTTAAAAATTTTGCTAACGCAAAAAACTATTGTATACGCTAGCTCCCTCACTCACACACATACACACACGCACACGCACACGCACACGCACACGCACGCGCACACGCACACGCATACGCACACGCACACGCACACGCACACGAGCACGCACACGCACACGCACACGCACACACACGCACGCACGCACACACACGCACGCACGCACACACACACGTGTGAGGGAGCGAGTGATTAATTGAGTGCGTTTTATTTATAAAAAAAACCTGTAAAATTTATTATTTTCTACCTACTGTATGTGTGTAAAATTAATAAAATTAGTTTAAGGTAAAAACTTTAAGTAAATCGAAGCAGCAGTTTTATATACCCGAACAAGATTGGAAGACTGCTTGGAATGTGACGAAAGGCAGTTTGGACATTTATCGAGCCATTAAATACCTAATAATTTTGGTTTAAAATCGGATTTTCTATTTTATTTAAAATTAAACTTTAATTTCGCTGTCACTCTAAAACTAACAACAATATTAAAATAAATCTTGTGTCATTTTTATGGCAAATTTAATTAACTTTTTTATTTTGATATAATAAACATATCATTGCAATTAAAATTTTAAAGAAAACTTTATTTTTGTATTCTTGACGTCCCTAGCGACGGTCATAGACATTAAAAATCGATTAACAACAACTGTCTCTTTAATATGAGACCAACATTTATCCAATTCGGCTCAGCAAAACTAAACTTAGTCAATTAAAGTGTTAAAAAATTTTCATTTCGCTATAACTTTAAAACGAGCAAAGATATCAACTATCGGTTGTTACTTTTTTCTTGCAAATTTAATCTACTTTTCGAATACGATGTCAAAAATATACCGCGTCATTTAAATTTTCGGAGTAAAATGAAAAAAAAACTGATATAACAAATTGCCCCATCTAGCACTCTTATTAGGAACTACAGTGTAACAATGGGAACGTCAATTTAAAATACCTACATGTGTCTTCCAAACAAGCTTTATTTTATAAAAATTGAATAAGTGGTTTAGAATTGACAACAATTTTAATGATTATACTTTCAATAGCTTCCCCATTTTTATTTTACTTTAAAAAAATTGTGTTGAAGCTATTAAGACTCAATGTGAGACATTTTTCTTGGTATAAAAAGTAACTCTGAACGGTTTGAACATTTGTAATATACTTTCTATCGACAGAACGCTAGCCATCTGGTTTTACTGTATACTAACAGTTTTTGGTGTTCAACATTGACAAACACAAAATTCATTTAATTGTTCAACTCGAACAGTATAAATGAAGAAAGAGCCATAGATTTTCACAATAATCACTTCGATATTAACAGGCAAGTAGTCTGCTGATGTTTGAATACAGTTATGAAGCATATGAGCAGCACAGTTCACCCCAACTAAAGGTCTTTTAAGTAACTGTTGAACTTTATGAAAGACCTTATTTTGGCCATGTCTTGCTGCTCCTCTAAAATTGTAGTTTACGCTGTCAGCACACATTGCCATTACTTTTAATGTTAATTCGTGTTTGTCAACTGTTTTAATAATATATCCGAATATAATTTCTGACGTTTCACCTGAAAGATCTTGAACTTCCATAAGTTTTACTTGGATGCCATTGTCTTTCATAAAATATCTTACGAGTATACGACAAGTTTCTGCGCTCTCGTGATTTGAGCAGTCGGTATAGATTGTTACAAAATTGACCATTCCAAGATCATTTTATATGGAGCTTAATGATTCTTTTTGTAAAATGTTACACACAATACTTTCAGATTTGTTTCTAGCAGATCTGTTTGTTTTTATTAGCTTACTAATGCTATAATATATAATAATGATGATGTAAATCAATGTTTTAAAGCGTTCTCAATATAAATCGTTAAAATAACTACAGACACCAACTACTCAATAAAAGATAATGCCGTTGACTCAGTAGGTAGATTAAATCGGGCCTGGTTCATGCTTTTTGATTTGCTTAATTACCAACAAATTTCTGCTTAGTTATTTCCACCTAACATCAATATAGTAACTTAAAGGTAACAATAATAAAAGTTATCTCGGACGCCAAGTTATTATTTTTTTATTACGCTCGGAGCAACTAAACCGAGGATACAATAAAGCTTTCACCAAAATGTCAAAATAGAAGATATACAAACTGTTTATTAAGCACTTTTGCACATTTTTGTTATAAAATATCATTGTTACAACTTCTTGAGAACCTCTGTTATCATAAGGAATGCGTAAATGTAAACCATAGATGATGTAATCTACGTACCAATGTTGCGCAATATGTTGTAAACCATACCAAAGTTGAATTTACTTCATAACAAATTTATATTCATTGAAATTTGAATAATCCAGAATTTATTGCATTCTCTTGAAGGTTCAAATAAAAAGGTGTGATCTATATTTAGATCTGAATTAAATGCAAAATGTAATCATAAACTAAAGGTACCCAAAGAAGGTGTCTTACCATTAAATCAATGGTACTTTACACAAAATTTAGGTGGAAACCAAAAATGGCTTCTTATTTAAAACATCGTACATTGAGCAATGCTAAAAAAGACGCTCACGGTATCAGGTGATGCAGCGATGCGCGCGAAATATGTGCAGAAAATAATTCCACGATATGGAAGTATAAACCCTTAAGAAAATGTGAAACTTAAGTTACACCAATGCAAATTAAGTTGCCTACCACAAACTTATAAACCATTAATAATCAAAAACCCCGTTTTTTTATTTTTACAACTAAATGAACGAAGAACGTAAAAGATTCGTTACAATGCAATCCGTAGAAAAAAGGACTGATTGTGAATCACGTTGTGGTATGACGAAATATATTCAATCGCAGCTACCTTTGATTCTTCATTTCCAAATGTGTCCTCACGAAAAGAAGATGACACTTTGCTACTGCTTTATAGAAGCAGCAATATCTGTTTTCTGTGCTTAAGTGTCAATATATGCTGAAAATTACCCACCTCTCCACCATGTGTAAGTTAAAACTGTGCACATTTTGAACACGTTACATCACTATCTGAGGTTGTTTTTTTAACAAATGGATATTTACTTTCCAAATCTCTATTAAATTTACACCCTCTTTTTGGCATTTTTTTATATACCCACGTGGGGATCGTATTTTTTTCACCTGAGAATAAAAAGATTTAATCTGTTATTAATTAGGGCTCCGTTTTTATCAAAGGAGATTGAATAACTGTTATTACATTTCTTTTAATCCCATCTACAGATTGTGACCTAATTTATTTATACATTGGGGGTTGTATTCTAATAAGGGGTCCTAGTATTGTAAGACGAGAATCTGTTCGCGGGCTTCGCTCCTGTCATAAAAATTGTATTCTAATAATGGGGAAGAATTAATAGATAAGGCATGTAAAGATGACAAGGGTTTTCATAATAAAAAGATTTTATTTGATCTGTTATTTATATTTATTAGGGTTGTATTGATTTTTATCAAGGATATAAAACCTAGTCCTTAAACGATTATGTTCTATGCACTTTTTAATGTTGAAATTTAAGCGCTAGATCAAATTCTTTCAATATCTGAGGTTAGCATATTGTATTTATGACTCTTAATTTCTATCTGAGTTTAAATATCATTCTGATCTAGATATCTGTTTTACAATGTGTTGTCGTAATGCAGTTTATCATAAAGGAGACTGCGTAATTGTTATTAATATTATTACTACATTTCTCTTGGGTTCCATTTGAGGGCTGTGGCCTTTACCTATACACGAATTTTATTACAACATCCTTGAGAAGGTCACCTTCAACATTATACATAATTAAAATGAGTAATTCAGTTGCCATGCTTTAAACGATTTCTACCTTGAGAACGTTAAGTTATGTGTACAAGGTCTAAGCAGATATAAAATGCATTAATACGATAAATGGTTACACATATTCATTATAGTCTGTTTTACGCTTCATTGTGTACTCCCTTTAATAGTGCTAGCAAAAGTAAAATAAAATTGCATTAATACGTTAGTTAATACACATATTAATTAAATGTACATATTGAAGGTTGACAGTTAAAATTATGTGTACAATGTCAAAGCAGAGAATACAAGCATTAAATGGTTACACATATGCATTACAGTTGTTTGTTTTACGCTTCATATAGGTAAAATTTTTCGACGCGAAGCTTTCGGCGAAGGCTGTTCCGGTGACCCCCACTCCAACCCTCCCCGGACTTAACCGGGATTGTAAGACAGGTGTAGGGCGTCGCAACTTTTTCTCGGGTCTTTGCCCCTTGTTGTGATCGGAAATTGTTCGTGGTCCTTGTATTATAATAAGGGGTCTAATGTTAACCTGTAAGCCAGGTGTAGGGCTGCGCAACCTGCTCTAGAGGCTTCGCCCCCTTGTCGAGGCTCTATTGGCGAAAATTTGAATTTGTATTTTAAGTTCCTGCAGGTTACGACTGGAAATATGAATTTGTATTGTAATAAGGGGTATAATGCTAATTTGTAAGACAGATGTAGGGCTTAGCAACTTACTCTCAGGCCCTCGCCTTTTGACCGAAAATTTGAATTTGTTTGTGGCGCAATCTATGAGGGGAAATTTGAACTTGTATTATAATAAGGGGGCCTAATGCTAACCTATAAGACAGACAGACATAGGGCTTCGCAACTTGCTTTCAGGTCTTAGCCCCTGGCCCTTGGCAGGAAATTTGAATTTGAATTTGTATTTAAGTGTTTACATTCTGATTACTTATTACGAGAAATTTGAACTTGTATTCTAATAAGGGGCCTGAGAAGTAAGTTGCTAAGCCCTACATATGTCTTACAAGTTAGCATTATGCCCCTTATTACAATACAAATTCATATTTCCTACCATAGCATGCAGAGACTTTAATACAAATTAAAATTTTCCGCCAACGGGGTCTCGACAAGGGGGCAAAGCCCCGAGAGCAAGTTGCCCAGTCCTACACTTGTCTTACAAGTTAGCATTAGGCCCCTTATTATTATAAGACACATTCAAATTTTCCGCCAATGGTACCACGACAATACACGAAGGCTCACGAACAAGTTCCGGTCACGACACGGGGCGAAGACCCAAAAACAAGTTGCGACGCCCTACATTTGTATTACAATCTCGTTTATGTTCGGGGAGGGTTGGAGTGGGGATCGCCGAAACAGCCTTCGCCGAAAGCCTGGCGTAGCAAAATTTTACCTATATGAGGCCCATATGCATACGTCTTACCTTAAAAGTAGGTGTGACCCCTTATTTCAAATTTCCCACCATAACTATTACAGGAACCAGTATGTACTTTTAAAATATACCTCTAGGTGGCGCCAGCTATATTACAGAAAACATTCGTTAGTCTATACACAAGTAGATGGCGCTATTAAAAAATTCAGATTTTACACCTAGGGTCAGGACAATGTGTCGAAGCCACGAGCGTAAGTTGCGAAGTCCTACAGTTGTCTTACAAGTTAGCATTTGAGCCCCTTTTATTAGAATACAAATTCAAATTTCCCGCCAATGGGGCCAGGGGTTTAAGCCCCGAGAGCATGTTGCGAAGCCTTATACCTGTCTTATAAGCTAGCATTAGGCCCATTTGTTAGAATACAAGTTCAAATTTCTCGCAATAAGTAATCAGAATGTAAACACTTAAATACAAATTTAAATTCCCCACCAAGGGACCAGGAGACTAAAACCCGAAAGCAGGTTGCGAAGCCCTATATCTGTCTAATAAGTCTGCAATGGGCCCCTTATTAGAATACAAGTTCAAATTTCTCGCAATAAGTAGTCATAATGTAAGAACTTAAATTCAAATTCAAATTCAAATTTCCCACCAAGGGACCAGGGGCTAAGACCCGAAAGCAAGTTTCGAAGCCGTATCCTGCAGATACCTAATATACAAATTAAAATTTCCGTTAATGGAGCCTCGACAAGGGGACAAAGCCCCTAGAGCAGGTTACGCTGCCCTACACCTGTCTTACAGGTTAGTATTAGACCCCTTATTATAATACAAGAACCACGAACAAGTTCCGATCACGACAAGTGGCGAAGACCCGAGAACAAGTTGCGACGCCCTACACCTGTCTTATAATGTCGGTTACGTTCGGGGATGGTTGGAATGGGGATCGCTTCCCGTCACAAAATTTTACTTATATGAAGCGTAAAACAAACAACTGTAAAGCATATGTGTAACCATTTAATGCATTTATTTTCTGCTCAGACTTTGTACACATAATTTTAACTGTCAATATTTTACTTTTAATTGGTAGCACTATTACAGGGAGTACACAATGAAGCGTAAGACAGACTATAATTCCTATGTGTAACCATTTATGGTATTAATGCATTTTATTTCTGCTTAGACCTTGTACACATAACTAACGTTCTCAAGGTAGAAATCATTCAAAGCATGTCATCTTAATTACTCATTTTTAATGTTGAAGGTGAGTTTCTCAAGGCAAAAATAAGCATGTTGTAATAAAATTCGTATATAGGTAAAGGCCACAACCCTCAAATGGAACTCAAAAGAAATGTAATAATAACTTTTATAACAATTATGCAGTTTCCTTTATAATAAACCCTATTACGAAAACACGTTGTAAAACAGATATCTAGATCAGAATGATATTTAAACTCACATAGAAATTAATAGTCATAAAAACAATATGCTAACCTCAGATATTGAAAAAATTTGAGCTAGCGCTTAAATTTCAACATTAAATACTGCATAGAACATAATCGTTTAAGAACTAGGTTTATATGCCCTTGATAAAAATCAAAACAAACCTAATAAATATTAATAACAGATTAAATAAAATATTTTTATTATGAAAACACTTTGTCATCTTTACATGCATTATCTATTAATTCTTCCCATTATTAGAACATATATATATATATATATATATATATATATATATATATATATATATATATATATATATTATTATAACAGGGTGAAGCCGTGAACAAATTCCCATCTTACAAGACTAGGACTCCTTATTAGAACACAACCCCTAATATATAAATAAATTAGGTCACAATCTGTAGATGGGATTAAAAGTTATGTAATAACAATTATTCAATATGCTTTGATAAAAATGGGGCCCTAATTAATAACAGATTAAATCTTTTTATTCTCAGGTGATAAAAATACGATCCCCACGTGGGCATATGAAAAAATGGTGCCCCAAGGGTGATGTCACAAATAACAAAATGGCGGCCAAAGGTGCCTCCTTTCTACTCTTAACTCTAACTAACGAACTATTTACACGCACCGGTATATTTATTTTCCACACGTACAAGACACCGTCGTAATCAAATTCTTTTCGCACTAGACTTGATACTTAATACTACCTCATAAGCGGAACCGGGCGCTATTTATTAAAGTCGACAAAAGTGGTAGATAGTCACGTAAATTGTAGAACTTGTGATGACCCCCTATTGTGTCTCATCTTTTTCGTACTTCCTAGACTTGATTAATTCCATCTAAACAATGAAACATCAGAAACGGGACAAACAAGAGACTCCTCTATAAATGCGATACATTTACGTAATTTGTTAAAATAATTACACATACAAAATGGTGTATTTAAAAAAGGAACTGTCTCGTATGATAAGGGACGAATCGTCATCTTAAATTGTTGACTTAACTTGAGTGTAAATTAGTGAGGTTTATATATATATATATATATATATATATATATATATATATATATATATATATAGTGTTATTTTATTCTAACTATAGCGAACTACAACTTGTTTCATTTTCTACTGATTTAACATATTTAATATAGATTGTAATGCTTTAGTAGTTTTAAAAGTTTAACAACCTATATGGCCTATATTTAAATCTAACTTAAACTGGCAAATACCTTTGTTGCCAACCTATATTCAAAATTATCAAACTTGACATGCAAGGTGATAGATCGAATTTTCTTTTTTTCACAATTTTCAACATAATATATCGTATAATTTATCGTGCGATAAAAACGCATCATATAAAACTAGTTCCTTAATATACTATTTTGTAATATGTTTCTATCTTGATTCTTCAATAGACATATTAAGAAACGTCATCATCTCCGATGTCATTATAGCCATTAATTCAGGGCACATTTTACGAAAGTTTTTAGGTTGGCAAAGCTTGGTCCGGAACTATGAGAAGCAAGTCACTCTTACAAAATGTCTTAAAAACAGGATGCGTCCAGTTGAAAACTTTGATGCAAGCAAATTCGCGACTGTATTTTTGGCAATTTCACGTATTTCAAGGGTCGTACATGCAAGATTATCTTGATTATCTTCCATTTTGGTGTTTTGTGACAAAATTTGGATAAAGCAAAAGGCGGCCAGATCAAATTTTCTCTTTTAAAATTAAGACGTTACCAACCGCTACAAAAATCGCTAAAGCAACTAAAGCAAAAAATTTTGTTTAAAAACGGTATAAACTGGGCAAATTACAAATAAATTGTATTTTATAAGACCTTGAAGCATTCATTCTTTAAAAAACTCGTGACTAAGCCACTCGTTTTTTTAAAACTTGAATTTGTGCTTCAAGACTGATCTTATGAAAGTTGCTTTTTAATATGCTATTAAGTGTGCACATATTACCTTTTAAATCATTAATATTAGTTTAATGTTGCTGCTACACGAAGTAATAGTACTTTATATAACAAAAATGTGATGAGAGTAAGGAATGGCAGAAACTTTTAAATTAAAATCTTCCAAACAAAAATATTATACAACATTCGACGAATATGTACAATGAATTCTATGTTAAGCTGTGATTACATAAACTTTGTATGATCAGAAAGTGTCAACGTTAAATTATTTATAGAAAACAAGAAAAAAAATTAAATCATTTTTTATTGCATTTTGCTACATTTTATGCTTTGTAAGTGAATTTACTGTCAGATATTTATTAGTTATTTATTAATATAAAAAAGTGTTTCTATTTGGAAATATTTTACTATAACCCTATTAAAGTGTACTGTGTTTTATTGTGTCGTTTGACATTTTATGAATGACATTTCACATTATTATTGTGGGTAGCCAATAGGATGTTTAGATCTTAAACCTTATTTGTTACAACGTGTAGCTTTTGTGGTTTGAGCTTGGTTTTAATTGAAACCTTCACAAAAGTACCGTTCATTCGGAACTAAATAACAATTTCTCATGATTCTTATAACATTGGTGACAATATACATACATCATACTACACATTGCTTAAGGGCTACTGAGCCACAGTCAAAATTTTATTCAATTCTGCATGCTCTAATTTATTCACAGACTTGTATGAAAACAAAACAAAGAATTTTTTAATACAGACAATAACCTTTTATTCCGCTTCAAAATGAAATATTCTGTATAAAGTTAATAAATCCACTTTAATCTAAAATTATGGGTAGTGATAGATCTGTCTTAAACATCAAATTTAATCAAGATCAAGGTTAGGTTGAATGATGTCTCAGCATTTAATAACAAATGTTTTGTAGGATGCTTTTCTTGTGCAATGGAAAATGGTTTACGAATATACAATGTTGATCCTTTAGCAGAAAAAGCCCATTATGGTAAATAACAATAAGCATTGAAAATGTTCTATTCTTTATATTAACAGATTCAGACTTGATGGGTAGTATTTCACATTGTGAAATGCTGTTACGGACAAATATTATTGCTATAGTGGCTGGTGGTTCTCGACCGAAGTTTGCAGATAATACTTTATTATTGTATGACGATGCTACAAAGAAATTTGTACTTGAACTAACTTTTTCATCTGCTGTTAAAGCTGTTCGATTACGGCGAGATAAGTAAGTATGAGAGTTTTATTTTACAGTACAATAATGCTTCAATGTATGTACGGCACTGAAATTAATGAAAGCATTATGTGTGCACACATTTATTACAATATTTTTTAATGTTAATTACACATAACTGTTCGAGATAGCAACAGAATTGAAACTGTAATGTATAGTTGTATAGTTACACACAAACTTATTGATTGAAGATAATACCTATGAAAGTGGAATATGTAAACAAGGTCACTTCACAATTATCAAGAACACTTCTTAGACCTATAAACAGATGTACACACTTCTTAATTTTGAAGAAGCATTTAATACACACGGAAACAAGGGCTGCTGGGTAATTGGAAAATTTTCTGTGTGCTGGCACAACAGCACCAGAAATATATAATTATTTATTTTAATTAGAGTATTCAGGGAAGGCAAACAATTATAGAACTTAACTTTCTAGAAACCTAAGGGAGGCTTGTTAATGCTATCATGGGCAGTGACTATATATGCTGTCAATTCAGCTTTGATTTTTAGGCATGTGACTGCATATGCAGACCCAAACAAATGCTAGTGTTATAATCCTGACTGCAAATGATGCAGACAAGTTTTACATCTAAAAGCATACTGTTTGATAGTTTCTTTTCCTGACATTTGTGTAACCCATATGTAATATTTCTTTTATGACCATTTATTCTTCCTTAGTTTTACCAGGATAGATCTTTGTATCCAGTATGATTCATAATAGTGTGATTTCATTAGCAGACACTATGCTCATTTTTGTTTCTTTGAAGTGTGCATATCATTGATATAACAATAAATATTATTGCTACGTATTTTTAATTTTCTTGTGGTGATTTTTGCTTTCGTGTAAGGTGAATGATTTTATACAGGGTGTCCCGTAATTAGAGGAAGGGGGGATTGTTAAGAAATATTTAAAATACCTAAAAACAATTTTCTCTACCCTTGTTAGTTTGTGAGATACAGGCTGATAAAGGGTGCAGAAGAAATATACATTTTAATGTATATCTTCTCAGGGATAGAAATACAAATTTAACATTTTTTTTAGTTTATAGGTGTTGTATCACAAAACAATAAATTTGTAGTAATTGTAAATATTTTCCACACTTTATTTTCCCTTAAATTACTCATACATGTTGAAATCGTTAAATATGGCTATAACATTTTAATAGCAAGGGCAGACAATTTAATTTTGTTCAAATCATAGTTACCTATGCATTGTCTTAAAGCTGTCAATGTCATCTAATGAAAATTACTTGTGAAAATATTTAACGAGCATACATATTTACAGTTATTAATTACATATTGTTAGTAATTAACATGGTGCTTTATAGTTTTGCGGAATATGCTGACATGCATTTCGTGCTAGGAGAATGTTACGGTAATTCTGAATGTGCAGTAAGGCGATATATCGAAAATATCCTTGCTAAACTAATCGTCGAACATTCATTGCTGTGGATTGGCGTTTAAGAGAAACTGAAAGTTTTAAACCTGCAGTTAATAACTGTAGAAGACTCAGAACTCGGACTGTTAGAATTGAGGTAAATGTCCTTAACACAGTAGAAGCCGCCCCTTCTATCAGTGTTTGCAGATGTCGTTGCAAACTGGAATTTCCAGAATGTCAACATGGAGAGTTTTAAAAGAAATACAGCTGCACCCTTATCATTTGCAAAAGGTGCAAGTCCTTTTAGATAATGATTAGGAACCTAGAGTAGAATTATGGGAATGGTTTCTTAGACAAATAAGAAGGGATAGGGATTTTTTTTGTAATGTATGATTTACTGATGAAGCAACATTTACACGAAGTAGTATTTTTAATGTGCACAATGAGCACATTTGGTCTGACGAAAACCCGCACGCCGTGAAAGTTCACGTCATCAGCATAGATTTACAATTAATGTTTGTGCTGGAATAATTGGGGACCCATTTTATCGGACCTTTTGTTCTACCAGAATATTTAAAAGACCTAGATTTGTAAATTTTCTTAGGAATAATTTAATAGATCTTCTTGATAATGTACCTTATCAACGTAGACTGTCAATGTGGTTTATGCACGATGGGGCCTCGCCACATTTTACATTTCAAGCTAGGGAAAGGCTAAATGAAAACTATCCAGGAAAATGGATAGGCTGTGGGTCAAATGGCCAGCACAGTCTCCTGAATGTAATACAATGGGTTATGCCGTGTGGGGAATATTAAAACAAAAAGTATATTTGAAACAAGTCAATACACTGAGGGAACTTAGAGATAGAATAGAAACTGTTTGCAGAGAGTTGTCTCTTAATAGATTTTTGCTGAGGAAGATTACCTACCAAATAAAAAAACGTATTGAAGCTGAAGGATGTCATTTTGAACAATTAATGAAATAGCAACGTTTGTTAATGTAGTTAACTATTACATACAAAATAGTTTCAATAATAAGTTTCAAATTACTCTTTTTAATGTAGAACTATGAGCCCATAAAAAAACATGTGTTTAAGTTATTTGGAAAACATCTGCGACTACTACAAATTTATGTTTTCAAAAAAATTACAATACAAACGTGTCTTATTGCAATAAAAAGTTAAAAATCTTGAAAATGGAGTGTTGTGAGTTCAACAAAGAGAACCTGTTATGTAGAATATTTAGTGAAGACGTGCAGACAAATGTCTTTAGATCGAAATACAGGGTGTTTCAAGAATATGGTACAATAAAAGTTTACAAACCCCTGGTACCACGCCACTGGCTTATTAAAATTTGACAAAATTAATACTGTTGTGTTTTGAAGACACCATAACCTATAAAAAATTTTAAATTTCTATTTCTATCCCTGAGAAGATATACATTAAAATGTGTATTTCTTCTGCATCCTTTATCAACCTGTATCTCACAAACTAACAAGGTTAGAGAAAAATTGTATTTAGGCATTTTAAATATTTCTTAACGATCTACCATTCCTCTTATTTACAGGACATCCTGTATATCTATAAATTGCAATTTTTAGAATGGTGGCATGGATAAAGAATAGCAAAGGATATACTTTCTACAAGCTCAGAATCAAACAGCGAACTTTTTGGTTTAAATGACAGTAAGGAAAAAAGGAAAAGGCCATACATTTCTTTCCCTCCCCAAGGGGGAGGGCGGGCTGCTTGAGCTTTCCAAGCTCCTTCAGCCACAATCATGGATTCCCAGCATACATACATTACGTATACAGGGTGACAATTTTAACTAAGCTTCTATGGGTAACAGCTACAGAGTCTGTTAAATTAGCAATATTGGGCAGAATTCAAGAACAATCAAATGACGTTTTGAGTTTTGACCAGTGTTGCCAACTTTCGTAGTTATTTAGAAAGAACTAAAAATGAGCCGAATTTTCAAACTCAAATATCTTTGAAACCGTTGCAAATAAAACTAAAATACAATAGAAGTAATTGATAGATATTTTTACGAACTTTACGATAAGCCTATTTTTAAATTTATTTTGCATTTCATTTTTGAGATATAACACAAAGTTACTTTTTTTTAAATGGAATGTATAGTTTATTTTAGTCCTATTAAATAGCATATTTTCACTGATTTCAAAAATCTATAGTTTACCATATTTATAACAAGTAGTTTTCTTCTAATTTAATAAAAACTGTAAAGTTAAATTCGAGTATCAGTTTTAGTTTCAGCCTTGGAATGAAATAAAACATAACAAATTTGACACTTGCATTTTTATTTATGTTTATTTTAATTAAATTAAAATTAGTATTCCTTATTTACAAAAAAGGTGATTTTCTAAAAAATAAATATGAAGTATTCCTGTGAAGAAAAGAACAATATATTATTTTGCTATTATATTTCTAATCGTGAAGAAACCGAAGTAAATGATCTGGCTTACAATAATGTCAAACTGACTGCATCTGTACGGAAAATTGGACTCGAATGTAATATGTCAAGAGAAGAAGCACTTGAAACAAAATAACTTCAAAGCTGACCGTCACCACATTGGAAATACATTGTATCTTGCTGATTTTGAAAGGCGATTAAATTACGCTACCTGGTTTATTGAAGAGCATCAAAGATACAATAACTTTTCTAAATCAATTTTGTTTACGGATGAAGCCAAGTTTACCAACAATGGTTTATTTAATAGAAAAAAATCACATTTACTGGGCTCAACAAAATCCTCATTTAACTGGAGAGAGACGAGATCAACATGTCACCACATTGGAAATACATTGTATCTTGCTGATTTTGAAAGGCAATTAAATTACGCTACCTGGTTTATTGAAGAGCATCGAAGATACAATAACTTTTCTAAATCAATTTTGTTTTCGGATGAAGCCAAGTTTACCAACAATGGTTTATTTAATAGAAAAAAATCACATTTACTGGGCTCAACAAAATCCTCATTTAACTGGAGAGAGACGAGATCAACATGTTTTCTCAATAAACGCATGGTGCGGTATTTTATGTACTAAAATCATTAGTCCATATTTTTTTGAACAACATTTAAATGCTGCACGTTACTTAATGTTTTTAAGAAATGAATTTGAAAATATGATGGACCAAGTTCCATTAAATTTAACGCGCTTTTCGTTATTTTCTACAAGATGGAGCTCCTGCTCACAATGCAAATGTTGTTTCAAACTTTTTAACAGAAAGATTTAATAACTGGATTGGTACTCGTGGTACTATTCGATGGCCTCCTAGATCTCCAGATTTAACCCCTCGGGATTTCTTTTTGTGGGGAACAGTTAAAGATAGCGTTTATAAAACTAAACCACATAATGGCGAAGATCTAAAAGATAAAATAAGAACAGCTATTGCAGCAATTAGACCTAATACCTTGTTAAACCTGCACAATAATATATTACAAACATATGTGTTGAAAACCATGGTAGCCATTTTGAAATCTTGTAATTTAGTTGTAATGTAGTACTTGGTTGAAATTTTATGAACTTCAGCATTAATACAGTTCGTACTCGTAAGTTTTTCACAACTGATAATTATTGTGTTATAGATTTCTTTTGTTTTATTTCATTCCAAGGCGCTCTATTTTTTAAAACTGATACGCGAATTTAACTTTACAGTTTTTATTAAATTACAAGAAAACTACTTGTTATAAATAAGGTAAACTATAGATTTTTGAAATCAGTAAAAATATGCTATTTAATAGGACTAAAATAAACTATACATTCCATTTAAAAAAAAGTAACTTTGTGTTATATCTCAAAAATGAAATGCAAAATAAATTTAAAAATAGGCTTATCGTAAAGTTCGTAAAAATACCTATCGATTACTTCTCTTGTATTTTAACTTTATTTGCAACGGTTTCAAAGATATTTGAGTTTGAAAATTCGGCTGATTTTTAGATTTTTCTAAATGAAAGTTGGCAACACTGGTCAAAACTCAAAACGTCATTTGATTGGTCTTAAAATTCTGCCCAATATTGCTAATTTTAACCGACTCTGTAGCTGTTATAATAACAAAGTTACCCATAGAAGCTTAGTTAAAAATTGTCACCCTGTATATGCATAGTGGGATTAAGGATGAGTGTGGTCAAGATAGAATCGGAAGGAACGGAGTTAGGGTTCTGAGGGGGAAAATACCACAGAATTCGCCTAAGTAGCCGCGCATGATGTGCGTATACGCAGTAGGTTTCACTTATGGAGATAATTCAAGTAATAATTCTGAAGTAGGAAATAAGTGTGTTATTAATCATAATTCTCTAAAAACTTTCAAGAAAATTATAAACCAAATGAACACTTGTCCTTAGATGATAGTTTACTTTTACACAGAAAATAGTTTTAACAATACATCTGAGTGGAACACAACCTTTCAACCTACAATGTGAAATTCTTTAGGCATAGTACTAATAACTTAATCCTCAATATTAAACAGAAGCCTTAAACATTCTCATTTTGAATCTGATCCTTTGAATTAAAAAAAAAATGAAAACATTTTTACATTCCCGTATACTATACGAAGCATAGTAAAGGAAACTCGAAATTTTGATGGTTCTTTAAATTTTGAGAGTCCCCGAGTCCATTTTGTCCCTTTTTGGCATGCCGTATTTAAACATGATAATGGTCAAATTGTTTGAGCTGGAATTATGAAATTTGACATATGGCGATTATGGCAAAATATTGGATCTGTATCAACTTTTGGGACATATAGGAGACTACTGAAAATACCTATTAACCTACTCAATTTTCAAATTTTTTGATATTTTTGTATCGTTCAAATATGCAGTTGTTTTAGACATATTTGATAAACAAGAACTGCACTTAATAAACTCCCGTCTTCGCCACTGGATTTCTCCCAAAAGTTAATCAGCTCCAGGAGAAATGAAATCAAGCTTAAATACGAAATTACGTACGTCTTAGACGTCTCATCGTTCTGTAGTTATCGTGGATAATAACATACGAACACCCTCACGCACGCACTTCAATATACCTACTTAGAACAAACCAATAGAGGCTTTTGATTCACGCAGTTTTATATTGTGTTTTTGTAAATACACTTACCTAATGGATTCCCTAACAATTAGCTTCAGTATTTAATCATTCAAAAATCTGTAAAAAAGCACTCGTACGAAGTCTCTAAAGTTGAGATGTTTTAGAGTTTTTACACTCTGCATAAATGTAAATCCTCTTTTACGCAATTGTAAGTTTTTCTGTTTCGTATAGTTTTTAAAACTAGTATTGCTTTGTAGAATTAAAAAAAAAAAGTTTCAGTTTAGAATTAGTCCAGTAGTTGCTTTTAATGCAGAACGTGCCAAATTATTAATTGATACGAAATTCTATCACCGGGATCCTCATCCGTTGGCTGAGTACACACATTTACGGGTGGAAGCAAATTACTTAACTTTATCAGAACATTTTCATCTCTTAGTGTCGCAACTACTTCGTTCAGAAAGAAACATCTAAATAGTTATGTTTCATTAGTACAAAAATGTAAATTTTCGGGACGAGGGAGAAAGTTCTACAACCGTTTTAGAAATATTTGAAAAAAACAAAAAATCTGCCCTTAATAAACCCTCCCTCTCCGCCGCTGAATTTCTACCAAAATTTAATCAGCTCCAGAAAAAATTGAAAAAAGCTTAAATACGTAATCTTAAGAACGTTCGTGTTGTCGTTCTGAGTTTTATATATATATATATATATATATATATATATATATATATATATATATATATATATATATATATATATATATATATATATATAATTTTCTAAAATTCATAAATCAACATTAACTATAAGACCTATTATTTCATCAATTAATTGTCCTAACAGTAAATTATCTAATTATGTTTCCAAAGTATTAACTAATGCTTATAATAAAACTAATTATTATTTTGTTTCAGATTCTTTTGAGTTTTCTTCATTTATTAATAATTTTCAACTTCCCGATAATCATGTTGTTGTTAACCTTGACGTTATTTCTCTTTTCACAAATATTCCTTTAGATTTAGTTATTAATTCGATAGAAAACATTGGGAAATTATAAAAAATCACACTACGTTACCTAAATTAGAATTCTTTAATTTGGTTAGATTTATTTTTAATAGTAACTATTTTTCTTTCAATAATGAATTTTACTTACAAATTTTTGGAACCCCAATGGGTTCTAAAATTTCCCCAATTTTATCTCAATACATTATGGATGATTTAATTGATGATTCTGTAACTAAAATTAATTTCAATTTACCTTTTTTAAAAAAATGTGTCGATGACATTATAACTGCAATTCCACAAGGAACTCAAAACCAACTTTTAAATGTTTTTAATAGTTACAGCCCTTACTTAAAATTCACTATTGAAAATGAAACTAACGATTTCATACCTTTTTTAGATACAAAAATCATCCGCAATTCAAATAATAAAATATTACTTGATTGGTATATTAAACCAACAAGCTTTGAAAGATATTTAAATTATTATTCTGAACATCCAGAAAAAATGAAAATTAATTTAGTTTTAGCTTTAAAAAACCGCATCCAACTTTCAAAAACCAAAATTATCAAAAATTATTTCAACTTTTACTCAATAATTCTTACCCAAATAAATTATTAAAAAAACTAATTTTTTCAAACCCAAATTTAGTCAGACAAAATAACTTACAAATAAATAATTCATCAATTAATAACCTTTCTAATGACAACGAGAATAATCAAAAGATTTTTAGATCATTACCTTACATAAAACATTTAACACCTAGAATCGTTAATATTTTAAAACAAGAAAGAAATATCATTATTGCTAACAAACCAACTAAAACAATTAATAGTTTATTTTCTAAAATTAAAGATAAAACAAAAACTTTAAATAAATCTCATGTCGTATACAAAATTTCATGTAATAATTGCAATAAACAATACGTAGGACAAACTTAAAGAAACCTCAAAAATAGAATTACTTCCCATAAAAGTGATATTAAAAATAAAAAAGAATCATGTGCGTTAACGATACATTCTCTAGAAACTAGTCATAAACCAAATTTTAATGAAGTAAAAATTTTAACCACAGAAAATAATTATTTCAAACGTTTATTTTTAGAAATGCTTCATATTAATAGAGAACCTAACACATTAAACAAAAAAACTGATACTCAAAATTTAAGTGTTATATATTCAAATATTTTAATAATTAACAACAGATTGCATTGTTAACAAAAAAATTTTATACGTATTCCCTTGTTGTTAATCATTATAGTTACAGTTTTAGTTGTCATAATTATATTACATTTCAATAATATTTAATTTTTTGTGTTTGCCAATCTCATTATAATCTAACATACAGTAAGCAATAATGTTATATTTATTTATTATTGTATTTATCATTTTAGTTTTGACTGAAGAAGGAATAAATATTTCCGAAAGCTTTCAAATTGATGTATAAATAGTTGTCAATTTAATTTAGGCTGCATCCGTTATATTAAAAAAAATTACGTTAAACTTATACAGCCGTTATTAACTTTTATATATATATATATATATATATATATATATATATATATATATATATATATATATATATATATATATATATATAAAACTCAGAACGACAACAGAACGTACTTAAGATTACGTATTTAAGCTTTTTCTATTACTGAGACACATATATATATATATATATATATATATATATATATATATATATATATATATATATATATATATATATATATATATATATATATATATTATATATATGTATGAGTAGTCCACAATCAAAATAATTCCTTTTCTAAAAACCTAAAAATTGCGATACAAAAAGGAGTTTTTTCTTGGGGACATACTGTTGTAACTCAAAACACATATATTTTCTTCTTTTAAATATATAAGTTACTTCGATATTAAGTGGAATTTAAATTTTAATTTGAGCAATACTGTCATATCTTAACTTGCGTTAGTATGCAACAAGAGAACGTTATTAAGGCGAGATCAGAACTATCGTATTTCGTAATACGTGAGTTTAGCTTTGGCGGTAAATCAATACTTACACATTTTATGGTTAAGTAAGGTGTGGATTGTTTTAACCGTGTTGTTTAACAAGTTAATGAAAAATGCTCTTACAGGGCAAATTGATGGTCAATTTAGCACAAAATCAAAATCGGGAGATTATCAACAAATGTAATGTTGATAATAGTCATGATTACAATGATAAAGAAAGAACCTCTTGATAACTCATTACAAAACGACATTTTCGATTTTCACGAAAACCAATGAAACTAGTTACATCGAAGATAATATTTTTATTGGGAAATCAAATGATGGTGCTGAATTGTCAGACAAAGAAGAATTGCTTGTCGAGGTTAGTGGTCTGTGATTTATTTAATATGAAAAACTTTTCATGATCGTTTACTATTTACTGAATATGAGGCAGATTGAGGAAAAAAAGAATACACTGTATTACAAAACGTGCAAGAAATTACAAATGGAAGCTCTAGTTTCATAAATCTTCATTCTTTTGCGGTAAGTTCTATACCAATAAGGGATCCTGAAGTTTGTACTGCTATTTCCAATGAAGAAGATGTGTGGGGGCATAATTATTCCAAAAATAATAATATTTCGTAACCCAGTTGTAGTTATAGTGTAACTGATCAGAGCGTTCCAGCAAAAATTAATATTTTACCAAATTTATTGTTAAACGCCAAACCAGGATCAAGTGAGAAATGCGAAGATGTAATAGGTATATGAAGAGAGTAGTAATAATTCTGATGACAAGCCATTAATTAAATACGCCAAAGAAAAAAAAATTAATAAAGGAGAAAATTTTCAAGGTTCTTCCCAAAATATAGATATTGATATGGGGTACTACTAAACTCTGACAAAAATCAAACTTGTAAAAGTAAATCTAAAAAAAAGAAAACGCAATCCAGAAGCTTAGCAGAAAAATATTGAGAAAAAATAGGTCAACCCATAGAAAAGCTTACGTAGACTGCAAAGGAAAGGAAAAAGACGAATGGAAACTAAAACCTCCTTGCAATGAACGTTGTACTTTTAAATGTACTTCTAAAATATCTGAAGATGCGCGACAGACTATTAAAGATGATTATTGGGATCTGAGTGATATAAATCATCAAAGAGAGTTTCTCATAAGGCATATGACAAAGGTGGAACCAAAATATCGCTACTGTGGCAACAGAACTAATAATAATAATAATGAATACTTGATTTGACATAAAAACCAAAAAGTACAGGGTTTACAAAAAGTTTTTCCACAATACGTCATCTATAAGCGATCAGATGACTAGGATCAATTCCATGTGTATAATCCCATTATACAGGGTGCTGATCCGACCGCTAGGTAATAGCATTTTACATGTAAAATCACACTTATGCAATTCCCTGCTCACCTAATTGGTTTAGAGCAAAAACATAAGAGATCAAAGTTTTTCAGAATTAAAAATGCTATATGACAGATCAGTTTTTTATTCTCAAAATAGTACTAGAAAAAAGAAAACGAAGAATTAAATTACTAATAATTTAAAAAAAACACAATTGCCGTGATATTAAAACGAAATGTTACGTTATCAACAACTGTCAGTTTTGACGTTTTGAAAAATCCCGAACGCTCCGACTTTCAAGCGCCGTTTTCAATAAATTAATAATGTCTTATACAATTGTTGAAAAAAATCTATTTCTGAAGTGGTTTTATTCCTGTAGTAGGGTACCTGAAGTTCGAAACTTGTTTGCTGGTTCAACAATTCAGAACGTGACTGCAAACCAAGAAAAATATGGATCCGTTTTTAAACCGTGTAAGCCTTGTTTAAAACGTACTTTAAATGTTGCCGACGAAGAAGAGATTGTGCAAGATAATGTAAACTACCTAAACGCTATTGCGGCGGCCGTTGCTAATCCCTGTATTAGTATTCGGGAAATTGGTAAGGATTTAAATTTGCACAATACAACCGCCTTCAAAATTTTAAAGAAAAACAAATTTAAATCGTACAAGTTCTCAAACCACCAGGAGATTTTTGAGCCAGAGGTATTCCAGAATTTTTTCTACGAAACAGTAATGGAAATAGCCAATGTAGATAGGTATTTCATCAACAATATTTGTTTTTCTGACGAATCGACCTTCACCATTAATGCAGAGCCAAATGTGCAAACTTATCGCTATTGAACTCTCATATGATGATCGATAACCATTCCCAATATCCTCAGTCAGTCAACGTATGGTTAGGAATAAACGGATCTAATATTATAGGCCCCTTCTTCATTGATGGACACTTAAACGGCGGAAAATACCTTGAGCTGCTTCAAACGGAGATTGGCCCGGCCATAGATGCTGTCGCAGGAGAAAATGTGGTATGATTTCAACAGGATGGTTGTCCTGTGCATTTTACAAGAGACGTCACTGCTTATTTAAATGAATGCTATCCAAATACCTCGATTAGACGAGGCGGACCGGTGAATTGGCCAACTCGTTCACCAGATCCATAACCAAATGATTTCTTTTTGTGGGGTCATTTAAAATAAAAAATTTATGATGCTAGGCCGAAGAATGCAACAATTTATCGAACCGGCAACTGGCAAATGTTCGCAGACATTTTTATGATAGACTTGGTCAATGTTTAGCTGTTAATGGACGTCTATTTGGGCATTTAATTTGATTTTATTAATAATTTCTGTTAATGAATTCGTGTTAATGTTTGATTATTCTTCTTTTGATTCTCATTATTTCAAACCATTGCAATATTAATTAGTAATGTATACCATTTTTATTGTTATTACTTATTGTTAAATTTTATTGAAATAATTATTAATAAGTGTGGATTTATTTAATTCTTTGTTAACTTGTCTTCTGTACTATTAAAAGCGTCAAAACTTGACAGTTGTTAATAACGTAACATTTTGTTTTAATATCATGGCAATTGTGTGTTTTTTTTTAAATTATTACAAATTTAATTCTTCGTTTTCATTTTTCAAGTACTATTTTGAGAATAAAAAACTGATCTATCATATAACAACTTTCATTTTGAAAAACTTTGATCTCTTATGTTTTTGCTCTAAACCAATTAGGGGAGTAGGAAATTGCATAAGTGTGATTTTACATGTAAAATACTATTACTGAATGGTCGGATCAGCACCCTGTATAAGGGCCCAAACAGAGCAAAAATACTTTGAGGGTAGTTTAAGTTTAGCTCAGTTTTATCGGTTGTATTCTGATAAATGCAAAGAAGATGGAATACCAAATATTTTCAGTACACACAGATCTTTAATTACGAATGTAATATTGGATTATTTAATCCTAAAAGGATCAATGCAGTCTATGTATCCCTTACAACAATTCTTCTACTGATCAGAGGGAAGAAATGCAAACCGAATGTGAAAATCAGGTACACAAAAAAAAAGAGATTGTTCAAAGGCCAAATCAAGGCAAGACATTATTGTGGCAGTTTATGTGGATTTGCCTCTGATTTTTATTGCAATAGTAAGTGATCAACGATGAATTTCACAGTTTATAACATTCCTGATAAATTAGGATACCGTTATGTATGGAACAGGACAGTGTCAAATAGAGGGTCTAACGAGATAGGGAGTTTCGTACTGCATTACTTAAAAAACAGCTGTGCTGGTAAAAAAGTCATGTTTTATTCAGACAATTGTTCTGGCCACAATAAGAACAAATTTATTGCTAGTATGTACCTGTTTGTCGTTAACAAGCTAAACATTGACTCAATTAACACATAAGTTTCTCATTACCGGCCACACTCAATGTGAGGGCGATACTATGCACAGTACAATGGGACAGAAAAAAGGCGAATGTTACAACGAGTCAACAATATTTACATTCCTGTCTAATGGATACCCATTGCTCTGGCTAAGAAAGATGGACTCCATGTTTAGTAACTGGGCTATAGCAAAATGATATTTTTGAAAAATTTAGCTAGTAGAATTGGAAAAAACTTTTCCCTTAATACGGAAAATAAAAGAGTTCCGTGGAATGAAATTAAAGAAATTCATTTTGATAAAATGCGTCCAAAAAGCATTTTTTATAAGACTGATTATACCCAGACCACTTATGAGGAAATATTGGTCAACTACAGACAATGGCAAAAGAATACAGAAATCAGTGTTTCTGATATAAACCTAAATAAGGCTTATTTTTCTCCTATCGGAATTAGTAAGAAAAAATACGATGGTCTTAATTTACTTGTCTGATAAAAGCCTTATAAAACATGACTATCATGCTTTCTATAAAAACTTACCTATTGCAGGTAAATGGATTCTGGTTAGCCAAACTTTTTAGATTTATTTTATTACTTTCAGTTACTTTATTTTTAACATGTATTTTCATTTATGGATTAAATTTTAATTACAGATATTAATGGTTTTTATTTCTGTACTCACCTAAGTAACTGGAACCAAATTAGATGTCTAATGGCCATTAGTGGCAATTTTTTTGTTAATTTACACAATAACTACACATAAATTCTACCATTTCAATTATAAGCAGATAGGATGTATTTAAGATAGGACGTGTTTAAGGTTGCTCCGCTTCTAGCTTTCGGAAGTGAAACAAATACGTGTTAAAATGACAACTTCTAAATCAATAAAATAAGGGTAAGCTTTTGAACAAATTTTTGTACCCGGCGGTTTGAATATTAATAATAAACAAAGATAATCTAAAAATTATTATTAATTTTATTAAATACATAAATAAAAAGTTTACCTCGAGTGGGATTTGAACCTACGACCTGTACTTTGCTAGAGTACCGCGCTAACCGACTGCGCCATCGAGATTCAAGCCACAATCGATGAAAATTTTGTCTTTATGTATGTAGAACTGATGTAAATTCTAAATATAATGAGATTACAATCAAATTACTTATATTAATGGAATGTGAGCCTGCAATATCACAAGGATTCACACATATCAAAGTTCTATATACATAAAGGCAAAATTTGCACTGATTGGGGCTTGAATCTCGATCATTGTTAGTACTAAAATACATGTAGTTCAAATCTACTGAGTAAACTTTTATTTGAAATAACTGGCTCTAATTTGTAATCGAAATTCTAAATGAAGGTAATTAAACAATTTCTTTTCTCAAATGAATGAGAGCAAGTCGCGTTAGGGAACAATCTAAACTAAATACAAGTAGAGAGGTACTAAATAGATTTTATCGGTTTGAATATTACTAATAAACAAAAATAATAATCTAAACAGTAGAATTTTGTCAAATATAAAAATACAAAGGATGTGACTAGACAGGGCAGATCCGTATTAAATGGTAAGTTTTTGAACATTGTTTTTCTCTTTGTTTTCAAATTTGAAGGTTGATTCAATTTTTGTTTTTGGTACTATATGATATGTTTAATCATAACAGTGTGTTGCATATTGTCTTATACAATATTTTTCCTTGACTGCAAATTCAAAATTTAAACTAATACAATAATAAAACAGATGTGATAAATAAATATTAAATTAAATAACAAAGAAATCATTATAACTCGGAAAGCTAAATTAAAAATAATTGAATCATTTGGTCGCAAATAAATAACAGGTGACAGGCGATAGAGCCAGGAATCACGTAGGGAGCAATCTGGTTGAAACGTAACGTGATTGAAGGGTATGTAAGTGAAAAATGTATATGTACGTGTGTACATTTAGATATCCATACAGTAAGTATGCACTCTATTATTTATATCTTTCTTGCTTCTGTCTATATTTCTACGTGTCGAGGCAGTAAACAAATAAGTGTCGGGTAGTAGGATGATACCGTTAGTAGTGAATGCTACATCGTCCGGGGCACGATTTGGCCAGTAACCGGTCTGCTCGCTATGGTATTACTCAAGAGAACAATACAATTGCCTCGGATCGACCTGGCTCCAAGGGGCGGTCAAGGTCGAAACAGACAGGCCCCGTTGCTGACGACTGCAAAGAATGAGTGGCGAGTAGATACGTGGAATGTTATAGGTAAGCATGGTAAATAATTTGAAATTGCGAATGTAATGTACGAAAGTCACCTTGATATTCTGTGTGTATCGGAGACAAAGCGCAAAGGAAAGGATCATGTGGAGATGGAGGATGGCAGCGTAGCACTATGGTCAGGTTGAGACTGAAGTGCATGGCGCAAAAGGAGTTGGGGTGATCGTAAGTGAAAGAGCGAAAGAATGTGTTAAACAGTACGAATTGGTATCTCCCCGGGTAATATGGGTTAGAATGAAAGTGGAGTTTCGAAGAATTTTTCTTATTGCATGCTATGCACCGATGAATATAGCAAGAGACCAGGAGCGTGAGAACTTTTGGAATGAAGTAGAGAACGTGTTGAACGTATGTAAGCCAAACGAAAGAGTGATGATAGTGGGGGATATGAACGGATGGGTAGGTGTACAGAGAGAACATACTGAACGCATTCTACGAATGTTAGGAGACCAAATAGTCAATGAGAATGGTGAACGCCTGGTGAACATATGTGTGGAGAGAAGTCTATTTGTATCCAATACGTGGTTTAAACATAAAAATCTGCATATGTATACATGGAAAAGAGGCGAATCTAAAATTATGATAGACTGGATAGTGTATGATGAACGGCTTAGAAACCTGGTGAAAGACACAAAAGTAATGCGCAGATCAGAGTGTGGATCGGACCACTTTTTGGTTATATCGAGAGTGTGTTTAGGGCAAAAGTGGGTCTGGACAAGAAAAGCAAACGTAGTGCGAACGTCCAGAATTGGGGTAGACAAACTAGTGGATAATGGTGCGAGAATGAAATACCCAGATGCTGTGAGTAAAGAGTTGAATGTGAATGAAACAGTGTGGAACGAACAAATAAAAGACACTGACGTTGAAAGTGCATGGATAAGCCTGAAAAACTGTTGTCAATTGTGCTGTGCGGATATGTGGAAGAGCGACTGTAGTAGACAAGAAATGTGCTTGGTGGAATGAGTCGGAAAAAAGATGCGTACATGCCAATGATTGCTGCAAAAAATGAGATTGAGAAAAATCGATTGTATAAGGTGTACAGATTAAGAAACAAATCAGCAAGGAGGCAGTGAGAATAAGTAAAGAGAAGTAGAGAGAGTAGAGGGAAAATGCAGGTTCATTTTGAGGGAAACAAAAAACTCTTCTGGAGATGGGTCTAAAATACAAAACGTGGCCCAAAACAGAACGCTGCAGGAGTGATTAATACGTGCAAGGAAATAGTATGGGACGATAGTGAAGTGAGGAAATGCTGGCAAGAATATTTCGGAAAGCTGTACAGTAGTGTCGAAAATAATACTTCAGGGTTAAATAAGGAGACTGTAGAAGGGATGGTGAATGAAACTGAGGATATTGGGATAAATGAGGTAGAGAAAACGGTAAGAAGGTTGAAAAACGGCAAGGGAGCAGGCGTAGATGAAATCACTGGTGAAATGCTAAAGTATGGCGGTGCAAAGCTTATACGAAAATTGTGTGAATTATTCAATGTATGCCTTATGTGTGGAAAAGTGCCGAGTGGTTGGAAAAGTGCGATCATTGTACCACTGTATAAAGGTAAGGGGAACAAGAGTGATTGCAAGAACTACAGAGGAATAAGTTTCCTCATCGTGTCTGGTCAAGTATTTGGAAGAATTCTGATTGTTTGAGTACGAGAAACTACACAAACTAAGATTTGGGATGTACAGGTGGCTTCATGCCAGGGAGAGGATGTGTCGATCAGATGGTTGCTCTTCAGCAAGTGATAGAAAAGTGTTTACGGGTAAAAAGGAAGCTGTACTGTGCGTTTGTAGATCTGGAGAAAGCATACAACAGAGTGAATAGGAAGAAGCTGTGGGAAATATTAACTGAATATGGCGTAAATAAAGGTCTAATAAATTGAATAAGGCCAGTATATAACGGTAGTCGAGCACGTGTTACGGTGAGACGAGGTGTGAGTGAATACTTTAATACTGAGCAAAGAGTGCGACAAGCCTGTGTGATGTCACCGTGGTTGTTCAATGTATACATGGATAAATGTGTTAGACAAGCATGTACCGATACAAATGGTGTAATGGTTGGGGACGGAAATGTACGACTTCTGGTGAATGCAGATGACACAGTCTTATTAAGTGACAGTGCGCATGAGCTAGAAACCGCTCTGAGTAAATTTGATAGTCTTTGAGAGCATGGACCTAAAGGTAAACGTGAACAAAACTAAGATTGTGGTGTTCAATCGGGAAGGTGGGAAGGAGAGTAGAGTATTTACCCTGCAAGATGAAATTGTGGAGCAAGTGGACGAGCTGGTATATCTGGGTAGAATGTTTACTTCAGATGGTACAATGAAGGGCGAGATTGGACGAAGGGTCATTGCTGGAAGGAAAGTGATTGGAAGTATGTGCACGATAATGAGAAACGAAACTATGAACCTAACTGCGAAACAAGCAATCTATAATAGCGTGTTTGTGCCATCAGTACTGTATGGAAATGAGACATGGGTATGTTAAAAAAAGTACTAAAGAAAAATAAATGCCGTGGATATGAGATTCCTGAGAAGCGCATGTGGTAAAACGAGAAGGGACAAGATAAAGAATGAATGCATAATGACGGAGTGTGGCGAGGAAAAGACGATGATGGATAGATATAAAAGTAGTACATTACGTTGGTCTGGTCACATTGTGAATGAACAACGCAAGATTAACGAAGCAAATATATGTGGGTGAGGTTAGAGGAAAGACCGGGCCTGTTAGGCCGCGTAAAACTTGGCTGAATGTTGTAGAATGTATGGTAAAGGAAAGAAAGATAATTAGTTTTAAAAATAAAAGGGCATGTCAGAGACAATGTATGAACCTTGCGGAAGCTAGAGAGGTATGCGGAAATAGGAAAGCATGAAGCAAGATTGTGAATGAAAAATAAATAAGAGGCAGGGATTGATTTGCCTACCCCGCAAGGGAATGGCGTGAAGGTTAAGTTCAGTTTAGTTAAGTACATGTAATTTGTTTGATTTTATGCATTTTACTAGGAACAGTCTGTTTGGGAAATCTATAGTTTGTACTTGTGCGATATATATATATATATATATATATATATATATATATATATATATATATATATATATATATATATATATTATATGTATGTGTGTGTGTGTTTGTAGGTTGGAAGGTAAAAATTAAATTACCTTTTGTACTGTTCCATGTAGTAAACAAATGTTTACTACATCTTTAACAATTTTTAACAAACATTACTTCTGACGAAGATAACTGTAAGTGTTATCGAAACGTTTAGATTGTATAATTTAAAATACACCATTAAAAAATCCCAAAAAAGCTAAGTATTTTACATTATCGACAAGTTATCGTGAATATGCGATAGGAGTTGGTCTTAATTCGTTCGAGAAGCGATGCTGATTGATATAAGGGCACCGCAAACGATGCTAAAATAATCCTAAACAAAATTCAATGGAAGATTCCGCATGTGATGCTAAGCGACAGTGCCAAACTAACTCTGTTCCAACAAATCAATAAAAATACAACCATTACAATTCCGTTTCGTCAATGGGAACTATACGAATTGCCAGCTTTAAAGCAAACACAGTCGGATATATGGCCAATTAAAACTTAAAAACAAAATGAATCGCTAAAACACTCGATGGTAGATGTAAAACTTGAAATGGAAGCTTTGGAGGCGTTCGAAGCCGGCACCGTTGCTTATTGCCTCATACTACACGATGCCATGGTGCAATACAATCCTCTGACAGGAGAAGTGAAGAAACTGTAATATGTTATAACAATCCCTTGTAATATTAGGTGTATAAATAATCATATTGACAAGTTGTGCAGTTTTAATTGACGCTCACCAGCAACAGCAACATGAGAGTAGTGGTTCAAACTCAAAAACTACCTATTGCAAATCTCGATGATTTGACCCGAGCTGGAAATAGGGAGATACAGCGGCATGGGAATTTACTTCCAAACAGCGTACGCACTATAATTTGTGGTCCTTCCAATTGTGGGAAAACAAACACCATGCTCAGTCTCCTAACTGAACCGAACGGTCTTTCTTTCAAACACGTGTATGTCTATTCGAAATCATTGAATCAGGAAAAATATCGACTCTTGGGTGAAATTCTAGATCCCATGAAAGATATTGGTTATTATTGCTTCAGCAATAATGCTGATATTATGGAACCGAGCGTGGCAAAACCCAATCCAGTGTTTATCTTTGACGATATCGCTTGCGAAAAACAGAATCATATTAGAGCGCACTTTTCAATGGGTCGCCACAATAGCATTGACTGCTTGGGTCAAACCCACACTAAAATCCCCAAACAGTTGATTAGCGACAACGCCAATTTGATAGTGCTTTTCGAACAGGATGATTTGAATTTGCGTCACATCTATGAAGACCATGTCGCCCCAATAGTAAGCATGCAATTGTTTCGTGACATGTGCTCATAGACTTGGCGAAATCGATACGGATTCATGGTAATAAATAAGGACGCTGAAGTACAAAACGGTCGTTTTAGGAAAGGGTTCGATCAATATATAATTCCCTAGCGGTATCGTTAAAATATCATTTGGAATCAAACGGCATAAATAACAGACCTGTTTTAAACAGAGCTGTTTATTTACATGTTAGACCTGTTTATCTGTTTTATTGTTGATCTGCAGCGACGGATAACAAGAGATTAGCGTTGACGAAACGTATAATTCAAGTTCGTAAAGCTATACAGCAAAAATATGAGTATCTTAAGAAGGATCGATTTACTAAAGAGACAGATTTCATTAAAGCTTACAAACCACCTCATTGAACCACTTACAAAAATCGAAAAGAACATCGAACCGCTACTAAAGATCGAATGAAAGACGGAGCCGAACAAACCGTCACCAAAACATCATTCGTCCCCTATCAAAAACCAAAGGTCACCAATTCAGCAGTATAGTACCACGCGATCAATACCTTATCACTTGCGAGGAATTAACAAACGAAGATCATCTTCTTTAAGTGGTAGTAATTATGTTCGTACATTCGCTGAACTTTCGTATTTTCAAAGAAATCCTCTGTGTCAAGTGACACCGTCGTTCCTCGAGACTAGTGTGATTGGAGATATTGCACCCCAAGTGGAAGAAGAACGTGTAGCGACTACGACCGATTCTATTTCACTCTATACCTCTGCATCGAGAGAATTTCTGGAACAATATGATCCATAACCACGAATATACGTAGAGCGCATGCTAAGCGATTCATCGAATACAATTGATACCACTTATGAAGTTCTTTACGACATTTCCACCGATAAGTGGGCAATTGGCAAGACATTAGTAAAGATAGATGGAAAGGATTTGGTTATTAAGGGAGTTCGGTACGGTGGTACGAGCGGTCTCTATGACCTAATAATCATGAATCAACCTGACAAACGTCTAATAACTAGCGAAGATGAAGCGAACTATACACAGATCTTAATTGCAACTAATGCAGCTCGTCGCGATAATAACCCGCATGAACAATTGAAAGGTACACGTGCCAAAAAATATACAGGGATAATCAAACCCTTACTGGAGAAGACGGAGAAAAAAGGGGGGGGGGGAGTAACTGTATTCAAAGAAATTGGGCGACCGGTTGAATACAAATACTGGAACAACGTGCATGAATTGATTCAAAATTTGGAAGTCCTATGGGCGGAAAAAATTGCCGGTAATACTGGACTCGTCAACGATATCATATCAATCGTGGAAGAACTATACGAAGATGGATATATTGAGAAACCTGCCAAACAATTTTTTAGTCAACTATAGTTTGCACAACGATGGTAAAAACGCAATTCTCCATTACCGATGATAAGCTCAGTGTGGAAAATAAACGTTTAAGTAATGTAGCCGATCCCATCGAACGTCAAGATGTGTTAACCTTACAGCACTATCAATTGACGAGGTTCCATTTAAATGGGAACCGCTTAAGACAGGTGGCCGATCCTCAAGAAGACACTGATGCCATAAATAAAGGCTACCTCGAGTTTTCTATCCAGTTAGTGAAGTCGCTTATAGATGGTGTTCGTAATTACGTTGCGATAGTAGAGGCAGATTTGATTGCAACTAAAGAAACTTAAGTAAATTGATGGAGGATGGAACAAGTGGTAAACGAGTTGCATAAACCGGCACGTAAAAATTTCCCACGTAGACGCACTATTATTAAAGGATTCGATGATCTATGACAAGCCGATTTAGCTGAATTTGTACCTTACGCCAAACAGAATAAAGGCTACAAATAAATGCTGGTAGTTATCGACTGTTTCTCTAAATACCTATGGACGAGAGGATTTAAGACGAAGACGGGTGCAGACGTGACAAAAGCTATCTAAACCATTTTTAAAGAACGTACGCCTAAGATTCTGCAAACAGATGCTGGAAAAGAGTTCTACAATAATCATTTCGATAAACTGATGATGAAATATAACATTAATCACTACTCCACCTACAGCACGAAAAAGGCTAGCATAGCAGAAAGAGTGATTAGGACCATCAAGAATACCTTGTATAACAAATTTGGGCTGCGTGGAAAATACGTATGGATTGGAAGACTTCTTGAGGAACTAACGACAGAATGCAATAATCGTAAACATCGAACGATCGGAATGAAACCTAGCGAAATAAATGCTAACACACCGCTTAATGTATATTCGAATCTCAAAATCTTTAATAAAAACGATCGATTTATGGTGTGCGACATATTTCGCATTAGTAAATTTAAAAGCATATTTGATAAAGGTTATGTACCCAATTGGTCGAGTGAACTTTTTTAAGATTGTTAAACTACGCGTAACCAATCCGGTCACATACTTGCTAGAAGACATGAAAGGGACACCTATACTAGGTGGATCTTATGGACATGAACTGCAAAAGGCTAAATGTCCGGACGTGTACTTGGTGGAAAAGGTCATTCGACGTAAGAAGAATAAAGTGTACGTAAAATGGTTGGGATTAAACGAATATTCGTGGATCGATGATGACAATGCAGTTTTATAAGCATATTATTGTAACTACTTAACTGTAAATAAAAACTGAGCATACTGTTATATCGTTTTTTATTTCATCTCACCATACAAAGGTTTTTAACAATATCTTTCTTTGCATTAATTTTTGAGACCAAAGATAACGTCTTTTGGTATTCGTTCAGTTCGGTGGTTGGCCAAAATGCGTAGTCTGGACCGTTGGTCCATCCAAGGAGCGCATGTGGATTTTCAACACCTTTGCGAATATTCTCCAGTAACCGTTTGTGCGCTCGTTTATGACGAAGGTCATCGGACGGTCTAAAAGGGTACTTGATATCCCGCTCGTTGCATATATTCCAAAGAATTCCCAGAGACTTAGAGTTGGCATATTCGATGGCCGTATAAATAGCGTCGTCCATCACCACCGACAAATTCTTATAATTACCTAAGATACTGTGAATATTATATAACGACTTACTTAAGTCAAGTATATACATTTTGACGTGTGGCTGTAAGGCAAATGATTCAAGTTGATTAGCAGTTATACATTCACTATTTAAAATCTTACACATATTTACAAATTTCTTAATTAAATTATCCAGTTCACTCTTTTTATTGAACAGCAATGTAATTTTATTTGCGCACACATTTCCCGTTTTGATGCACCCGTTGAAGCAGTCGTGCGGTAGAACGTCTTGCAAGATCGCATTAATAAAAAAATAGTTTTCAGTTGATGATATCCATTATAGCACTCTTTAAATATTTTGCATATATCACACGCAGGTATGACCGAGCTGTGTTTTTTTCTGAACGAATGCTCCAACTGGCGCTCATGATCTGAAATGTAAATTCAAAAAATTAAACGTTACTGAGAACTATTCAGACGGAAATAGTTGAATTGTAACCCCAAGGACGAGTTATAACAGAGTTTGCTGTTATAACTCGTTTGTCATCGTAGGGACAGAACAATTTTATTTTGATTGATCGGATACACTGCATGTTTCTTTGATTTAATTAGGTACTGATGTTTTTTTACCACTGTCATTAAACAAAGATTCTTTGTAATCCTGTAAAGTTATTTCTCTAATGCTGTCCACAGTGGAGCCTTTTGATTTTTTAATTTCTTTTTGTTTATCCACTCGGTAGGCATACATTTTGGCACGAAACCCAATAAATTCTAACATAATTTTACCGTGATTTTCGTCCTTCATCAAACCGGGCACCTTTCTGTTGACGAGAGGAATTTTATAAATGTTATTGCATTCATAATCAAATGTATCATATCGTTGAATATCCTCCTTAATGGATTCGTATATGTCGGCAACTGTGAAAGCGTAAATTAGACTATCGGTGGCCGTATATAATAATTTAATTAAATTTCGGCAAAACGTAACTATAATGAAAATCATACAGGAAAGGTTTTGAGATGTCCAAGACTGCAAAGCCTGCATATATGGGTTTATTTAGGAAGATTTCTAATCGAATCATTTCAATAATGACCAAATTCTCATCGAATATGGTACAACTATGAAAATTGGGTTTTGCGATATACGCACGTGCCCCATATCGACCCCCCCCCCCCCTTCATTTCGTAACCAACCGTACGTCTTTATATTTTCTTACATTTTCCATAAGCTTGCCATAGACGCTGGTCACCATTAATTTAAAAAAAATTATGGTAAATTTGTTTTTGGTCTGCTGTCTCATTTTTGTACTTAACTCGATATAGCTTCGTAGCCACGGTGATCGTGTAAAACGCAACACACGGTTGATTTTTACAAGCTTTAAACCGTGTTTTATATACAACTTCGTTTCTATAGTGCACGATATAGTGCCGTTTAGGATACAAAGTTAGCAATTGTGGGATTCATGCAAATCTCTCGGATAGTCTAAATTACAATCCAAAATGTACCCAATCTCGAAATCATCAGGATGGTTTATTATGTCCAAGTCCTCAAAGTACTGCATTGAGTGACGCCTCCCCTAATACCCCTCTCAATGAACATAACCTGATCGATGTCGGCTAAAAGTTCCAATTTGATTTGTGTAATTTTTAGCATTGCATCAAATGCTAGACTGGGAGCCGTATAGTAGTGTAATGGATCAAAAAGGTAGGTTTGCAGGCAGGTGTTGCGAAACTTTTCAAAGATATCCACTGAAAGAAGCACGTCAGTTTTTAGATACAGGTCCGAATACTGACCCAACGTTCGAATATCAAAAACATGCCATACTTTTAAAGCATGCTCGTATGCTTCACTACTGACAACCTTCGTTATGCAAATAACTAAAGAATTCCTCCTTAGTCGGTAGAGAGGTGTCATTTAACTTTTCCTAGGAATCTATGTACTCATATGGAAAAACACCTTTTCTCGTTATCAAATCATATTCGGTTTCGTTACGGCTGTGTAATCTAGTTATGGATGTTTGTCATTATCCAAGTAGTAACATAACTTTTCTAAACTACTACTCATAAATCTAAACGAGTCGATAAATTTAAACTGAATGCTTGTATTGTCAACCGGAATACCGGTTGCTAGTTCTTTAATGAAAGGATAGGCATCGTACCCGCTTAGGTTATGGAATACTACAGGGATTTCGTGTGAATCTTGAAAATTTAAGTTACAGTTATTATGGGCAGCCCCTCTATAGATCCCTATGAGATGCGAGTGGTCCTTTACTTTAATTTGATTTTCTATAAAAGGTTTTTCGCATACGTGACACTGCGTAGTCTCATCAAAATTTTGTTGTTGAACCAAGCTTAGCGGTTGCATGGGAATTACATTAGTAACAATTGAATTGACCGAATATGCAATGTTCCATAACTGTTCGATAAACCACGTAATGCAATCTGCCCCTCTATAGCAGAAAAATTTTGATAAAGTGTCATCGTAAGAGCACTTGAGATAAAACGCAATACTGAAAGGTATTTTGAAACAATTTTGTGTTTGCACCACCAACATCTGGAGAGTTGGAACATTTTTCTAAAATACTTTCAATATCTGCGTAAATAGCAAAAGGAACCTTTTCCTTATATGAATAGTGCGTAAACTAAATATTTTTAGTTTTCGTTGGGCAATTTTACCGAGCATTTATTTATTTGATAGCAGTTAAGTTAGTATAGTGTTTCTGTAACAGAGTGTTAGAGGAAAAATTATTTAAGCATATGTTACAAAAGAATTTTTTGTGTTCTCAATTGGAAAGTTGAGAGGACAACAACGCTGACATGTTCTTGATCCACGTAAAGTGGTAATATTGGTTGTTGACGTTTCCCCCTTTACACTCTTGTCGTTAGAGGAGAGTACTAATAAATTTATCGTGGGAAAATCATGGTTATGATTATCACTTATCATGAATAACATTACATGCTTTTTTACTATGCAGTATAAATTTACGGATAGACGGTTTAGTTTTTCAAATTTTTTTATATCTGTTAATTTAATGGGAAATTTGATCGTGCCACGATTCAATACCTCACCCAAATGGGGATAGCTTCCTATTCCATCGGGGTGTTTGTTTGCGGACACAAAGCGGAAACCACCGACCAAAGAAAACAAAATTTATCGTTATTTTTAATATTAACAACAGCCCTCTTTAGTGCAATAAAACGATGAAAGTAGAAATGCCACCCCTTATGGGGACGTAATTATTTATGTTTACTTTCAAATGGAAAATTTCACTTAGAGCAAACCCCGATCCTTCCTCTTGAAACTCTTCCAGTTTAACTGCCAATTTGTCAACTATTTCCCTTTGATACCACGGCTTGAGATATGTGCCAAAGTCAATAACGGAATTTTTAGTAGAAAAATGCTTTAATTCTACATTCATATTTTGAGGGTTAATAAATTGGCATACCATTACAACATTCACTTTTAACAAAGACCTCTTCAACATGATATTAACCTTTCTAGCAAAGCTATCATATGCCTTTGTTAAAAAAAATAAGGGATACTTGTATCCTAAGTTGACTATAATTCCCGTTAATAATCTCGAATCAAAACAAGATTTAAGGGAATACCAAACTAAACTTGCCGTATTGCATTCACCACCTATCCTACCATCTGTTATGGAAGAATTTCCTAATTGCTGTTGTAGTCGAGCCAAATAAAATTTTAAAAGAGCCAAATTGCTCTCTATTCTAAGGGGATTTGCATTCCTATTATCTAAGTGAACATTATTGGTAATAGCTTTTTCTATCAGAGAAATATTGGTTCTAAGTATTGAAATATGTCTAACTATTTCGGGCTTGTGTTTTAATAATTTTAATGTATTTTGAGTCAACTCAACTAGGAAGCTGCTGAGGGCAGACAGAGATGATGAGGATGACGTACCTACCGACATTAAACTTATCCTTAAAATATTCAACAAAAGTATTCCGGGTTTATTGCAATTTGCTCAGCGAAATCGAACGGAGCACACAACCCAAGTATTTCACAAGACAACAAAACACGCTATCAATTTGAGCATCAATAAACCTCTTATATAGATCAAGTGCTCTGTAACAAAGTATCGAACATTCAAGTAGGCAGACGCTGTGTTGCATTTCTTTCTCATTTCCTGCAAAAGTACTCTCTCCCTCTCACTTCAAAATGCTGAAACAACAAAAATTTATAATAAATAGTGAAAATATTTACATTGCTTGTATCACTTAGCATCAGTCTTTTTACCGGAATTAACACGACAACTCTAAAAAACAAACGAAGTTCATTAAAAAAACAAAAACCAAAAGTTCTACAAAATATAAAAGTGCATGCGGGGCAGAAAGTAAAAAGTGAAAAGTTCAGGAGGCTAATAAACAGCCTTTATTGAACTTGGAATATAGTGTGATACAATACATTAATACAAGTTAGGTAATTATAATATCTATACAATTTGTATGATTGTGTATTTACCATATATTATGTAGTTTACTAATTTGAGTAATTTTTTTTACAGAGCAACACACACCCTCGAATCTTTACTTAGGGAGATGGAGGGCGACATAGATTTATTTCAACCATCAATTCGGTAATTATTACAAAATATGTAAAGTTCAAAGAAATTATAATAGAACGTTTTCTTTGCAGAACCACAGCGTCAGCACCACCACCACAGTTGACCATGCCTCCGTTGTTAACAGAGGGTTCGTTTCATCAACTTCAATAATAAGTTACAAACCACAGCAAAACAAAAATTTACCTAACCTGTACATTTTATCACAGTTATGGAAACTCGCAGCCGTCTTCACATGCCCTGGGGCATTGCCTCACCAACATGTACAGTAAGTTATGACTCGAAATAAAAAAAAATTTAACTTGTATGTATTCTTCACAGTACCAGAAAGCAAATGGAGACAATGGTGGAGGTCTACACCAGGGATTTTGAAGAAGATTTCTACCCAACACCAACACCACCCCATTTGCAACCGCAAACTCTGAGAGAATTAGCTCTCAAGACCATCGAAAAGATGAAAAATATGGAGACAGTGTATAAAAGCAAATTGAGGATTGCACGCAAAAGAACGGCACAACTGAATGCTGAGTTGTGGACCTCACAGGCAGAGAAAGGCAAACTAGAACAGGAACTGGCCTGCATCAAAAAATTTTGTGAATTTTGGGGCTGAGGTGTACAAATAGATAGATATGTAGTATGTAATGTAAATGTAATTTGTATATGTTGCAAGGACTTATAATAAATTGTTTTCATTTATACTTGATAAAATGCATGATTGTGTTAGAATGATTAACAAAATTTATATTAAAAGTAATCAATTATGAATTGAAACAAAAAAATTAGTTGAGTCATATAATAGGAAAATAAAAGTGCAATAATTTTATTAAGAAGAATTATTATTAATAAGGAAAAACAAAACATAATGGTAATACTATATTTTATAGCATAATAAATACAAATTAAGCAAATAAAATGAAATGTGATCTAAAAAAAAAAATTAGTTCAATTACTAAATAATAAGTTATATAGATATACCTGATCAACCACATAATCATAGATATCAGTAGAATAATTAGAAATTTATTGCAAATATTTAATTACTGAGATTGGGTCCCACTAAATGAGTGATTCCATCTCCTTCCAGTAAAAAACGACAATCGTTACTAAAACAAAATTATTTATAACTGAAACAAACAAAAATTACTCACTTCGAAATATATTTCAATTAGAAAATTAGTAACTACTTCAATCTGAAAATTTGCAAATTAAAAAATAAATTATGTATAATATTCTACTTACCCTATCTTCCGTTCTTTTGAACCCTAAATCAACAAATTCAATGAAATCTGTAATAAAGAGTCTAAGGTTCATGTCAAAAAAAATGTTAAAAAATTTTTCTTAACTAGCCAAATTATTTGTAGTAGATTTAAGTAAAATTGGGTAATATGTCTGAATATGATATTATAATGTAAGATGAACAACATTATTATATATATACTTTTCCATATAGTTGAACGTAAATATATATTATAAAATCTTAATAAAGACTTAAGTCATGTAAATCATATAAATGTTCTAAAACGCGCTCTTTAATTTTTAATTAGCCCATAGGTTCAAATCGAAATTAATATTTTTGAAATGTAGATTGCGTGTTACAACACTTTATCTATTGCGTTTTAATTTGTCAAAATTATGATAAATGGTCCTAAAATTGACCTATATCAATATTTGAAACAATAAACTGCACTTAACACATTTTATTTGCCCTTCACAACTTACTGCACAATTTTAATTAGTTTAGGACCACCAATTTTTTGTTCCAACGCGACGTAAAATTATTGTTTTAATTTTCAAATATGTAAAATCAGTACTATAATGATATAGTATATAGAATAATCATGTACTTCAAAAAAGGAATTTATGGTGCTTACTCATCACAACTTGTTGCACGTTTTCAACAATTTTAATTAGTTTAGGACCACCAATTTTTGGTTCCAACGCGATGAAAATTATATGTAATTTCATGTAAAATCAGTACTATAATGAATAAAATATACTTCAACAGAAAGGAATGTGATGGTCAGCATTTTCAATGCAAGATATAATTAAGCGTTTTTCCAATCTTTATCTAAACCATATAGTTCATTATCAATTTTACATAGTTTTACCTCAATTTATTCACGTAAATTATTACTTATATTTCTTATAATTTGTTATGTAACCATTAATTAACTTAACACGTTGATTTCATTATTATGAAAATGATAACTTTCTACTATTAAAAATGTTACATTAGTACAATTTCATATTTCCATTTGTATTCATATAGATTTTAAATTAATGATTATTACCATATAAGTTATATTATTTGGAATTAATATTTAAATTGAAATCATTATTCATATATTATATAATGCAAGTAAAGATTCTTTGTATTAATGATTATAAATTAATAATAATTCATATAATTTTATTTTGACTACATAATGTTCTAATTATACGCTCAAATGCTAATATCTTTATAATGCAGTAAATGCCATTGATGCTAAGCAGCATGATTGACAAAATTTCACATGACATGATATTATCACAGTATCTTAGTAACAATCAAATTAGCCTTACTGTCGACTTTATTTAAACACTGCATTTGCATTTAAAAACGTTACAAATACTGAATTTTATAAATATATTTATTCCAGTTTCATGGTGCAAAATAAAATAGAAACAATTAAAGTTACAGAATAATAAATTTATTTAAATAGGCTTTTGTCAAAGTCTATTAACATTTCTACGAGCCATAATTTTACTTCTGATTTATTGCCATTAAAAACAACAATATCTATTTAAATTTACAATCTTCATTATCATTTAAATAAATATTTCATGTATATAACAATTCTTCGTTTAAAGTCATCTTGCTATTTCATTTTCATTTTTACATATTACAAACACATAGGTAATATTTGTTTAAATAATACGGTATACACCACTTCACAAATTCTAATAAACGACAAGCTATTAAATTGAAAAATTAGGGCAAACAATATTACAACAGTTTTACAAGAATAAATAACAATTTCTTTCTAAAATAAGGTATTTCAAATCTATTCAAATTTTACTAACAGATCATAAGTTTTCAACTTTTGATTTTAGTTCTGCCAGTGTAACACGAAACATATCAATGTCTAGATTGTTAGCAATTTTACAATAATGCATTAATAACAATACCTTAGTTTAATCTTGCTTTTTTCAGCATACGCTGCACTTCAACTCCAAATCATATTTTAACTTCTTTATTTTGCATATCAGGTCTTCTATTTGTTCCCTTTTTGGAGACCTCTTACAAATTGCTCCTGACGCAAACTTTTGCATTGAATTCTTCATTATTATATTGTATTTCTGCAGACTTATTAACTTCAATGAAACCTACATCTGTCTAAAGGCCAGTTTATATACCCACTTGTTATAAACCTCACATCTAGTTACTTTTCTAGTTACGTATGTTTAGCACAGAAACGAACCAAACATATCTGGTTATTTGCTTTGTGACATATTTGCATATCAGAGATTCAAACCACACATGTGTTTGGTCACCTACTATTTTTTAATGATGACGCACATCAGTTATTTTTAATGATGGTGCTGTATTTTTTAGATAAGACGCGAACCGACTATTTTTAGCTATAACGCGACCACCTTTTAGTGAGGACATAAACTGGCTATTTTTGGCTATGATACAACTACATTTTAGCGAGGACGCGAACCAGATGTGTGTCTAGCACAGACACGAACCACACATCTCTGGTTATTTCCTTTTGTGACATATTTGCATAGCAGAGATTCAAACCACATGTGTTTGGTCATCTACTATTTTTTAATAGACTCGCACCAGCTATTTTTAATGATAGTGTTGTCACTATAATTTTTAGCTAAGACGCGAACCGACTATTTTTAGCTATGATGCGACTACCTTTTACTGCAGACTGTTGTTAGCTATGATACACTACATTTTAGCGAGGACGCGAACCAGCTATCATCTGACCCCCAAGGTGACCTTGCAAATCTTTTTCTAGTGACTTTTTTCAAATCTAGTAAATTTTCTAGTGACTTTTTGGGTTAGGATCGGCCTTGTATTACTACTCTCGCGATACACCTGATACGTGCAATGTTACGTTAGATAGTCTGAAGATATGTTTTTGTATTGTGTATTAAAGTTAGGTTAATAAAACATATTTATTTTATAATACAAACAAGTCACCGACTGAAAAAATTAAAGAATAAACATTAACTTTTTTTTTGTCATATTTTAAATATAAACTAAGCAAACATATTTATTAATTATAAAATATAAACAACTCAGTGCAATAAAAACTAAACAATAATGTCTTTTAAACAATCTATTTTACGAATTGTCCTCATTTTCAGAATTTGCTTTTTCTTTACGAAAACTCTGTTCATGACATACCAATTGTCAGCGGTGACTTTACGACCTGTATTGATAATTGAAACATTTAGTCGTTTTATAAAATCTGTTGTTTTATTACTGAGTGCAAATGGTCCTTGTGGCTGCTCACCTGCACATATCTCCAAATGTGACGTATAAAATATCCGTGAGTCAACTAATTCAAAAATGTTTAAACCGTATTTTGCAGGTTTCGACGGCGAATATTGGCGGAATATGCATTTCTCACGAAAATCTAACTTCTCGTCAATTACAACGTCCTCACCGAGTGAATAGGATTTTTTACAATTCTCATTGAATTTCTCTTACAGAACATAGTCTATCAAGCTGTTTTGTTTCCGTTCTAGTTTGTCTGTCGTCAAACCTGAGGCATCGCATTAAAAGTCTAAATATAAACTCATTGTTAGCCTAAAGATTTCAATGCCATCCCCATTTGTGCCCTATACATCTTCAAGGTTTAAGCGAGAGTTTCGTTAAACGCCGGCTAAATATAATAGACCAATGAATGCCTTAATTTCAATCAGGTCTGTCTTACGAGCATCTCGATTTCTGGAATAAGCTGCTGCGATAAGTTCGATGTATTGGTTGGTGTACTCGACTATTTGATTGAATATCGAATCGTTAATGAGGCAATACCAACTACTACATTTTGTTTTCCCAACGTTCTTCTTGCAGAAAACGATATTTTCTTCCGTGACATTGAATCAATAACTTTGCCTTTTTTTCGCTGATTAGCTATATAATGATCATTGTCTGATTCTTCAGACTCTCTGTTTTCATCACTTTGCTCGGTATCCGACTTTTCAACTCTAGTTTCAATCTGGTCCTCTTCTTCAAGGTCGGACTCATGCGGTACTTCAAATTCGTCTTGGTTGTCATCTGATTCATCGTCAAAAAGCATTTTATGAATCTCAGCTATATCATTTTCATTTTCCAAATTAAAAATCTGTTTCTTGGAGATCATTGTGATCCTAAAATAAAATTATAGTCACGTGCACCTCACAGGTGACGGGTAATTTTTGGTAATAAATAATAAATTTTGACAAATTAACAGGTAGTTTACATAGTACCAATCAAGTATAAGAACAAAAAAATTAAAATATAATGAAAGTAAAAAACTTCGCGTGCACCTGTGAGGTGACTTTTCTTCACCGACAGAGGTATATTACCACTTCAATTGCAACTCGTACGCTGTTTGAACGAACGAATAGAATCAAGAACATAGCTGGACGGTCACGCCGCTACTCCCCCACCGCTGTTTTTAACACGTGCTTATATGGTGGCATGCACCTCGTAGGTGCAACGCGTCTATTGGAAGGTTAACCCATATACCATAAATAAATCTCAGGCACGAAATTTGAACAATTTGAATTTTTTTCTGGCCAACGGAGTCGATGCATTTGTCATGTACTACAGCACAATAATTAAAATTTAACAGAATTAACGTACCACATAGCATGTTGATATATAAATTGTTTAACTTAGGCCACTTCTGAAGAGCGTGCAAGTATGTTGATTAGATCAACATTAGGCAAAAGTTCAGAGAACGGGAAATAATGTTAGAATTATAATTGCGTATCGTCCGTATAGGAATGATAACTACAATATTTTACTGAAGAATAAAGAGATGTGTAGATTGTGAATAATAATGGTCCCAGGATCGATCCCTGCGGAACACCAGAGCGAATTATTTCCAACTCTGTTTTAGTGTGTATATAACAACTTATTGGTACTTGTCAGTTAAATATGATTCAAAAAGAGCAATGGAGTTACTACAGAGACCAATGTGATGTAATACAAAGAGTAACATTTTGTGATTTAGCGTATCGAACGCTTTGGGGTTGTCCAATAAATGAGAGCAGTAATTTTTCCTTCATCCACACAAAAAATATATCAATTACATCCAAAAGAGTTGTATCATACTGGTGTTGTTTTCTTTACAGATAGATTTAACGATAGGCGTTTTCCAGATAATGGGTATGGTTTTACTTGTTAAACAAATTGATGAAATTACAAATACAGAGCGTTATAAAAGGATATCAGTGCAAAATCATCCAAAGGTGAAGTGGTCGACATTGGAAGTGATTGTAGTTTGAACGGAGATTGTCATCAAAGGTGATAACATGAAATTGAAACCTATGCACCATCTTTAATATTTGAGTTATAAGATTGCCAAATATTATCATCTGGTGGATTGTCATTTAGCACAGACAGGAAATGGCCATTCATTTGATATGGTTTCGTTTAGATTTATTAGGAGTAAAATTATGATTTTTTAGAGTTAACCTTTATTGTTTTTTAGATTATCGATTAAGTTGTACCGTAACATGGAAATGAAGAGTTTGAGTTAAAACATTTTTTAATACAGCTAGTAAAGAATGATGAATTGAATAGGAAAAAAAAATCTACTATGATGATTTCTGACATTTTACCCCTCTCTATAACAGAAAAAAATATATCATCGTTATATCTTTAGCACTATCGAAATCATGAACACGTTAATGTTTCTAGCGCTTTTATAAATTACCTTACAGATAAAATTGACACATACGAGCGTGTATGTGTGCGTGTTTGTTAGGAGCAGTTTTTTTGTCAAATATTTCTGTAACAGCTGTATATTTCAAAGATATAAAAATACTAACATATATACCTTAAACAGATTGATTAATTATGTTTTATGCAACTTTTCTTATAAACTTTCTTAATATAAAGTAAGATAACTTTAAAAATTAATGAAATAGGATTGAAAATGCTTAAACTGTATTATCGGTATTTTTATTGAAGTGAGCGACTTTGGATTTTTTTTAAATTAGTATCTAGGTGTCTATTAACCTCTATCTGACATGAAGTTTTAAACGTCCATCTGACATAATTATCCTAAAAAAATTATTAAAATTATTTTGTTTCTTTGAATTTACACCTCATAAGTTGAAAGATCGTGTACTGTTCCACACCAGATATTTTTAATGATGTATTTATCATATTAAAATTGTTTCAACTTCCTGAATGTTTTTAAAACTTTGAATTAAAAGCCTATTTAGATTTCTGGTGCTTGATATAATTTAATTGAAGTTTGCTTTATTAGTCTTAACAGTAAAGTTAATTAATGAATTAATTTTTGACGGATCTGTAGTGAAACAGTTGTAGTCGCTTTAGATATCACAAAGGAATTTGACCAAGTTTGGCATGTGTTTGCTTGCCAAACTCACCTCGTTTGGGTTAAATGATACGCTCACAACTGGGTTTCTAGTTTCCTTGATAGTTGATGGCTGTTTTTCAAAAGAAGTTGGCATTAACGCGGGCGTGCCACAGGGATCAGTTATAGCGCCTACACATTTTCTGCTATACATAATTGACCTTATTTCTTCAACTAATCCAATCCATTGCTTTGCTGACGACAGCACTCTTCATTGTAGTTCATCTCAATCTACTCATAATGGTAATCTACCTTCTATGTTTCAAGACACTAAAGTTGAAATGGCAAATTCAATCAACAAAGACATTCAATCAACAAAGACATTCAATGTATTCTCGAATGGAGAAGCAATAATCTAGTTAAACTTAATACTGACAAAACTCAGTGTTGCCTTGTGTTGTAAGTATGAATGACCCAGTTCTTAAGTTTTCAGACTCTATTGCTCTGTTGGAAATGACTATCTTCCAATCTATCATGGATTGAGCATCTTCCAATCTATCATGGATTGAGCATCTTCTCTCAGCTATAAAAATGGCTGATCGTAAAATAGACTTTTTGTACAGATCTAAGCAGTACTTTACCTCTGACAAACTCCTCCTGCTGTATAAGGTCCAAATTCGACCCCATCTAGAATATAATTCTCCCCGCTGGATTGGTGCTCCCCAATACGCTCTCGATGTCGTTGATCGTATCCTAAGAGAGCGATTAGGCTTATAAACGACCCGTCCTTAACTACTGACATACAGTCCCTTGAGCATAGAAGAATCGTTTCCCTTCTTTCTTTGTATTATCGGTATTACAATGGCTATTCTTCTACACTGCTCCTAAACTTTGGAATGATCTCCCTAGTTCCTGCCCTCTCACTTATGATATGAAAAAATTTAAGGCAGCTGTTCATAAGTATCTCTTGGCAATTCAATGTCCCTCTCTCCGTCCTCCTAAGTGTTTCTGAGTATTTCAACACGATAGGCCAGATTTAGCCTGTTCAGGTCCACAAGCATAAAAAAACTGCTTAACTACTATTAGATATGTAGTACGTAAAAGTGAGATGTGGCAGATTACGATTATTCACATATCTTATTCGTTAGACGAATATGGGATAGAATTGAAATACTTTTCGGAAAATATGGTTTCATTAAAAATAATCTAAAGTTTCTTACATTTGCTGCTGTTTTTCAAAAATATTTAAATTTTTTGAAAAAACAAACAAATTGTTTTCAGTTTGCTTCAAATGTGGATATATTGATATTGATTAATATTACAGTGCCCTATAACCAGTTCTTTTTGTTATTAATCATTTAAGATTTAACATGGTGATCTAATTTCTTGTCATAACCTTTATTTTCCTAGAACGGCAGTTTTTTTTTTTGTTTTTCGTGGATGCATATCACATTCAAGGGCATCTTAGTTGGTCATGCACTTCACAAATTGTAAATAATTAACAGAGAAACACAATAAGAAGGTTTGATGTTGGTGTACAATTCTGAACACTGATCACATCAAATCATTTTGTAGCTTTTCTAGTAACTTTAAAGGTCTGGCGACTTCCCCTATAGTTTTCTTCAGCTACATATTTTGGAAAATGGTGAAAATTATTTTATATCTAAATAATGTAAGTTTGTGTGTTGAAAAAAGCAAGGAAGATGATTCTAAAAAAGGGCAGAGCTATGTAAGTATTTTTTTGTAAATTTATTTTACACTTTTTCTTTTTTTTTTGAACAGACAGCAAAATTATATTGTTGCTTGTAACTGTATCTATTGTATTTTGTTATCAGATAATTGTCACCCAAAAACAACAAAAACAGTAACTCAGAATATTGATTCTAATGGCTGTGCTGTTCAGTATTGTAATGAAATCGTGACGATAGCAGTTGATGAGCATCACGATGAAACCAATTGCAAAAATAGTGATAGTGATATTGAGATTATTTATGGACTGCTGAATATTGCCAATAAAATAAAAGGGTTTTATCTGGCCACAGTATAGTAGAGATACAGTATTTCCTTCTTCTTTGAAAGTGGTATTACATTTAGATGCAAAATGTGCACTAGAACGGATAAGTGAGCACTAGTAATGATGATTGGACTTTTGGTTCAACTAACCATGCTGAGTTTTTTTGGTGCATTACCTGCTCTGGTATTAATGCTAACCAACTTATGGAATTCTTATCTGCAGTGGATGTACCACAAATGTCTAATCTATATTAATAAAAGGCTTTGTCCTAGCTCACTCACTCACTGACTCACTCATCAATCAAACTCGGAGATCTGAAAAACAGAGAATCAATTCTCATTAATAATCGAACGGACTCACGTTTCACCATTTTTTTAAATTTGCCCCAGGGGGTTGAAATCGGGTTCAAAAGGGGGATGGATTATGTAAACAACGTGAATATATCTTAAAGGCCGTTAAGCCCAGAAACATGAAAATTGATATTTAGATATTTAAATGATGCTTATAAAGAAACAAGGGGGATGAAACAGGAAGCAATTAAGTTTTCTGAATCAAGTATACCGTGTGGAGTATCACGAGGCTGGAAAATAGTTGACAAAAACAAGGGGAACGCAATTATGAAATTAAACATCACTCAAGGGTAGTTGTAGGGGTTGAAAGTTCAAAATATTGTAAAATATCATGCTGGGTATCAAATTAAGCAGCGATTTATAGTCAAAATAAAGATCATTATAGGGTATACGAATTCAGTTCGAGCAAGTGCTAAGGGGAAGGAAATGGGGTGAAATGAGGATTGTTGAGTTTCTTGAGACTTATAGCAAAAGCAGCTTAGAGAATTTTGCAATTTAAATTAAACTTGATTTTGGTACTATGTTTAGAAGGCGTTTGAAAACCAATATCTGAGGATGGTAAATATGGGTTGAAATTCCACGCCTAGGTCAGACAGTGAGACCTAGAAACTTCATCCCGTTGCCAAACTAGGGTATTTTGCAGTTTGCTAGTAAAATATATTTGAAATACCATAATAGCATTTCCACCACAGTATGCAAGGTTAATGTAGATAAAGAAGCGCAACTCTCGACAGAAAGGACGGTAGATGATGTTCCCAGGATAGCAGATGGAGCTTGGGGTAACAGATTTTACCTTAGAAAGTAGTTTGCACTTTCTGGAGTGGTTAGTCATAATCTTATTTATGGTTACCAATTGGGGACTAAGATAGAAGTAAAGAAACAAGATTCTAAAAGATCAAGTGAGATTACATATGCAATCCATCCGCACTGTGTTAATATGTTATAATAAGAAGCTTATAACCGCCCATACATTGTATAAGAAAGTCGCCATTATTGAACTGTATAGGAATATTTTTAAAAAAGCTTTCCACTGTGTAATGTAGGAACACTGCGGTTGTTTTTTCAAACAACGAAAGGGTTTTATATGAAAGTAAGACATTTTTTAAATTAAGCTTATGGGAGTATCGTATGGTGCCTACTTTTCTACTCAAATTAGTGTGAAATTGTATTTCTTGATCAGAACTTTAAGTGGGGTGATACACGTTCAATCTTGCATCAGTTCAATCCGTGATCTTGATAATGAATTGACTGATAAAATACTGACGGAGTGATCATAGAGGTTACACGATCAGTCCAGATTGACATCAGTCAACCTCCAAACGTCCATCAAGTAGCACGTTTTGTGTCTTAAATCAATGGATACGATAAAAAAAAGCTTGTGTTGCAATAATTGCAGCATTGGCTACCAAAAAACGTGTAAAAAGAAGACGTTGGACGAAAGAATGGTTACTGAAAAGAGATGTTTATACACATTTGAACTTAGTGAGTGAAATAAGAGGCGCTGAAGGTTAGGATTATGAAAATTATTATCGTACCAAACATGCCTGTTTTGATAGCTTGGTTCAAATGGTCAAACCATTTTTGACAAAACAAGATACATGCAAGTCCATAAGTGCTGAAAAAAAGCAAAGTTTACAAAAGGCGATTAAATATATCAGATTGGGCACCTTTGCGAAATACCAATGAAATATTTCCTTACGTTTTCATTTCTGACGAAGCTTTTGCCTTAGGCATAAATTTAATGAAACCATTCCCGCAAAGTTCCTGTAATGCTGACAAATCTACATTTAATTATTGATTGTCCAGAACTAGATCAACTATTGAAAGTGCTTTTGGTATATTAAGATTTAAATTTGGAGTGTTCCTATCTGTTTTGAGCCTTAAAAGGCGGCAACCATAGTGGCAACTTGCTGCTATTTACATAATTATTTGCTTAAAACTCAACCACGGCTTTATGTAGGATCAAATTGGAGAATCACAACACCTGATGAAGTGCTTGATTTGGATGATTTGGAGCCTAGTGGAAATAGAAATGCATCAAGTGTCTGGGAAAATTGTTGCAACTACTTCAATAATGAAGGAAAACTGCATATACGTGATATATAAGGTACTTTTATATATTTATATATAAAATATTTCTTTATGCCTTGTGTTAAATAAAATAAAGTAAAAATATAGCTATGTATTTTGTTTAATAAGTGTTATAAATTCTTACATGGGGTTTCTCAAATTTGTTCAAAAAATGAAGATATTCAAAGCTCCAACCCTTCGGCGTGTATACATGTTGTGCATCAGCACCAGATCTTCGAGATACTTCAATTTTTTTCAATTCACGACGATAATTAGATCGCAGAGAATTTATTTTCTTCTTTACATCCTCTATTGTGGCTGTAGGTTTAACTTTTTTTAAAATAACGACCAACTTTTCTAGAGCTTCATTTCTTTTATATTTATTAATATAAAACCGATGGGTTTTATCCCATAAAAGGGGCAGTGATTCTTAAGTAATTATAAAATCTTTCTCTGGCTCTAATGGTGGAGTTGTGGCACGCTGAGAGAGGCTGCTGGGGGACATGCAGGAACTGTCCATCTCCATCGGTGTCTCAGACTGACGCCAGACTGATGAGAATGTTGTTACACGATCAATCTTGCATCAGTTCAATCAAGATCAAGAAACTATCAAAACATTTAAAAATCCATCAATCAACACAATAAACTATCAGCAGCCCATCAGTCTGAACAATAAAGGATTGAACTGATGCCAGATTGAACGTGTAACACCCGACTAAATCAATTCCTTCCAATCCTACCTTGACTGCATCCATCCTTAATCACACCATGCATATATACGTAATGTATATCCGTCCCTGTGGCTCAAGGAGCATGCTAAAACTTGAGCAGCTCATCCCCCTCTTCAGCGAGGAAATGAAACATGATCCTTTCCTTTTTCGTGATGAAACGTATCTAGTAGATGTTTTTTAATGAAATCCTGGAACAATGAAGATATGTGTGTGAAAAGGTTACAAAGCTAAGATGGAAAGAGTTATACTACAATTGTGCATGTAGGAAGTAAATTAGGGTTCATACATAGCAAGTTCATTATTGAAAATGTACTACTCTACATTATTGTGGTGAAACAAATGAAGTGAACAGTAACAGTTGGATGCAAATGATAATGACAAAAACGGACCCAGTTGTGTGAAAAATTATTTTTTGTAATCGTTACTTTTAATACATAAAGAGAAAAGTGGTATATAACTAAATATATAAACTTTTTTATTTATGTATTTAATTTGACATTTGTCAACAAATATTTCAAAATTTAATTTTTCTAATTTTATGAACGATTACAAAAAGTATTCAACGTTGTTTTTGGTGCTCGATATATTTTTCTACGTCTGTAAAATGAACAGCCTCACCAAGAAATAAACAGCACTAGTTCAAATCTACTATTCTACGTGTTTATCTTTGATATTTTTTTATTTGCATATGTAATAATGTACTTAAAATATCTGTAAAGTGTTTTTTAAAAAACGTCACTAAGTTGTAGACACGTTTAGATGATGTTCAAATCATTGTATTGATTTACCATATCCTTTCATTTGAAATTTTACTACTTGGATTTTGATCTTAATTATTCATTAATTATTATTTTGTGAAGTAGAAAAGAAGTATTATTTATTACATTCAATAAATTAAATAAATGTTTATTAATAGTATATTATTCAACGAGCGTATAATGATGGCTATTATTCACGAGGTGAAGTTTTTTTTGTTGTAAAACTTTGTTACATTACATACCTATTTTTAGAAACACTTTTATTCTAACAAATATTTCATACAATACATTATTGTTCATTTATACACAGTACATAGTTATCAAAAATTATAATAATCGTATAATATCTAATAATAATTAACACAAAAATCTATCTATTTAGCTTAACAAATATCACGTATCTAATCTTACAAGATGATGCTATTTATTTATAGTTATTAATAATTGTAATATTTGAACAATTGGTCCAGTTAATCGCAGGGATAGAATTAACATCAAAACTAATGTTTTGGTGACTTAACATTTGAATTATACGTACATTAATTCGTTTGGTTTACTTTTGATTGAATTGAAGATGATATTTTGTTGGCCGTATCGGTTTTATTTTTGACAGATTCGTCTATGTAGCCTTCTGCTACGGCGGTGGACTTCCATCCACCGGTGTCTTTTGAGAGCAGTAATATCCCCGCCTGTGTCAACCAGTATTGTTGCAGAAGATCTGCGGAAACTGTGCCCAGAATATTGTTCTGGATTCGGTAATTTGAGGAAAGCAGCGATATCCTTTCCCATTTTTGAAAATTTGTTTATCCCAATTCTCTGAGTTGTACATTTACCATTTTGGTAATTTAAAAAGAATGTGTCACTGGTTACATGACTTGGTGGAAGACATATATGTCTTGCATATTTTGTAAAAGTTATCCGTAACAGTAAATTTTCGGCAAATTTTTGTCTTGGTATTTGGCACATTAACCAAAAAAGATGATCCAAGATCTTGTAAATGGGTTATTTTCATTTCATATAACTCATTACTTCTGCATGCACCCATTACTCCCATTATTAAAGCAACCTTAAATTACAGAATGTAATGAAATAACTATGTGAAAGATTTACTTAATATCTTACCTTTGTTGCTAGGTATTTATCATCAGATGCTTTAGTTAAAAAGTTATTGATATCTTCGCTAGAAAGTTTTCGATTTTTTAGGCTGTAAATTTTCTGATTTTCTTTTTAGTAATGCTCGTAATTTTTTATAATCTTCTAAATTTATACCTTGATGTAAGGTGATCGTACTTTTAAGCATTGAGTAATAGGTCCATAGTGTTGAAGATTTATATTTTGCGGATAATTCAGTACAGTATACTAATAAAGTCGATTCAGAAAATGAAGTGGTTTTCTTTTCCTTTGCCAGTTCAAAAAATATTCATAGGCCATATTATATACTTTCCTTGACTTTTCCGGCAATAAATTTAATGAGGCAACGTCAGAAGCTTCTCTAATTTCTGGTTGTGTTAAAGAAAAGTCATTTTCATTTTCTATATCCATTTTTAGTTCGTTTTTTAACACAATTTAACACAAAATATTAAAACACCGAGAAATGTACGCACACAAACAATAATGTCAACAGATTTGAGTCAAATTTGTTTTGTTTTAAAAGCTAATTCGATTTATGAAATGTTTCGAAAAACATGGTATGTTAAGAATGTACGACACGCACATTCGAAGTCGCTGATTTCGCAGTGTAGATGTTCCTTGCCTTCCAATCGCGGGTCCCGCGTTCGAATCTGGTCTAGGAAAATTCACTTTTTTAATTTTTTTTTTATGTACAGAACTGAATTGAAAATATTTAGTGGTTTACACAATAAAATTTTAAAAACCGATTGTTTGTAACAAAACAATATAATATTATAGCTAAATCAAGGAAGCATCTGGCAGCAGTGATTAATGACTCATTAGTCACTGCCGTGATTAATGGGTATTATTAAGGTCGAGCAAACAGACGTATAATGGATACATTATACAATAGTCGTGGATAAAAATAAATAATGACTTTATGTTGAATAATTATTGCCCTAAATTATCATTTAGGGTAATTAATTTTTAGATCATTCTATTGATCCTAGATTTTTAGCTATTAAGCTTTTATGTAATTATTTCTAGATTAATGCAATTTACTTTTGTTTTTAGGTTGGTTGTAGCACTATTAACTCATATACATCTCTTTTCGTTTCCAACTCCTATACAAAGACTATTTTCACTAGAAACCAGAGATAATCCATTAGGTTTATGTGAAATGAGCCCTTTGGCATCTGCCGAGAAACAGATATTAATATTTCCAGGACATAAAGTAGGAAGTGTTCAAATTGTGGTAAGTCTGTTAACCAGTATTATGATTATAAATAACATCAAGTTAACACAAAACGTTGATTTTGTGAAGAAGCACTTTTGAAGTGCAGTATTTGTTATTGTTTTCTCATATACTTATATGTACAAAGAGAAAGCTATGTAATCGGTTTAAATTTAAAAAATTTTTTGCGTTTCTCGTCATTTTATGGCCTAAACAATACAAAAAACACAATTTTAGAGAGAAAAATCCGTGTGTGTGCGTGCGCACGATATCTTTTGAACCATTAAATTGGATTTGGATATGAAATTTGGTACAATTCTTTGCTATAAAATCTAAGTCAAGTTAGTTAATGGGCAAATTCCAACCAGTGGCGGAGCATTTTTAGGGGCTTAGAAAATTAAAAAAATTCATTGCTTCAAATTTTAAAAAGTTGCGAAATTAAAAACCAAACTATATACTTTTTTATATAATTTCAAAATAAACAAAATAACCAGTGGTGCAAAATTGTGCATTTTTCAATTTCTAAACAATTTTTTTAAAGTCGGGTATTGGGGCTTTTTAGATATAAATCATTTGTTAAAATTAAAAAATTCAAAATGGCGGATTTTTCTATTTCTGAACCGATTTGCTCCAAACTTGGGGATTTTAATGTCAATTAATAGCCTTTTTTTTCTAAATTGGAAAATTTAAAATGTTGGACCGAAAATAGCGGATTATCTTATTTATAAACGGATTTGATTATAATTAGGGGAGTGGGAGGCTTTGAAGTTGCTTATGATGTACACAATATATAAACACTTTATCACTAAAACTACACACATAAATACATAAATGTTAACAATCACTGTCATCGTCGTACATCTCAGTATCGCTGTCTTCATTGCTGATAGTATTCACATAAAATATGTAAACATCACTTTCTCTAAATATATTCTGTATATCTAGCTAAAAACTGTTGTAATACTGTGGAAGAATTTGAGTTATTTATACATTAATATTTCATACCACAAAACACCATTTTAGAATGGAACATATACAATTTATTGTTATAAATCAGGGATTCCCAAACTATTTTGGGCCAGAGAGCCCTTTTCCAAAATGAACTGATACCTCAGACCCCCCATAGCCAAATTACTTTAAAAATTCTATCTCTAGTTTCCTATTGATACAAAATACTTACCAATTTAAAAACTTTGCGGTTGGTTAAGTGAGTAAACTTGACATCATTTTTTCATCATAATTTAACAAAATAAATAGACATAAAATTCAGTAAATATCAAGTGTAATTAATAATTATTAATACAAATTACTTAAAAATACTTAAGTATGTAATTATTTTTTGAAAAAAACATTAAAATCACAAAGATCAAAAAAATAAAAAAATTCAGTGTGATGGATGATCCTGGTGACTTTCTACCAATCTAGCCAAATCTGGTTCAATATTGGTGAGTTACAGCCTTAAATCTCCGCGTTCGTTGATTTTCAAACGGTTTCTTTGTTTTGTCAAAATGTTTGTAACCACACTGAAGCCTTTTTCGACTAAGTATGATGATGGAAAAGCGATAAGGTATTTTTCAGCAATGTTCCACAATGCAGGATACTGTTTTTCAATGTTGCGCTGGAACTTCTGGTTGCCTTGGTTGAACTTCTGCTTAAGCTCCTTGTCTGTGCTGATGGTGATCAACTCTTCTTACATTATCACATTGGCTTCTTTCATGGCTGTGATATTGTACGGATTTATTATCCATTGAGGAATTTGTAAATTTAAGAGATGCTCAAACCTCTGAGTAAAATCCTTGTGTAATGCGTCCAAGTGAGTGACATATTGTAAAATAACATCTTCATTTTTGTGCTTAAATTTTGTTTATAAAGGATAAGTTTACCCACAGAGGTCGATGTGATTGATTTTGTTTTAATAAAGTTGAGATCGTCACACTGCAGCTGCAAATGAACTTTGTTAAACAAACCAAAGATATCTGTCAAGTAATAAATATCTGTTTTACAACTGTTTAGATTTTCTTTCAAATTTGGATCTTTTTCTTGTAAAAAGTCCAACACAGATTCAAAAATAGCTGAAAATCTTGCTAAGCAAGAGCCTCTTGATAGCCAGCGAACTTCAGTGTGCAGAAGTAACCGAGTAAAGACTTCGTCGTTTTTATCACATAGCTGAGCAAATAACCGAGAGTTCAAAGAATTGCTTCGAATCTTGTTGACAGCATTTATAACATATTGTAAAGACTGGTGTAATCTAGGACTCATATTTTTTGCTACTAAATGCTGTCTGTGAATCACGCAGTGAATGACCATTACCTCAGGCAGTTGTCGCATTAAGTGAGCTATAAAACCACGATGACGACCAACCATAGATGGAGCACCATCAGTCGCAACAGAAACAATGTTCTTCCATGGAATAGCTTTGTCGGTAAAAAAACGTTCCACGGCCTAAAAATCGATTCTTCTCTGGTATCAGTCTCTAAATATGTAGCAAGAAGCAGTTCTTGGCACATATTTTCATCTTTAATATATCGAACATATCCTACCAACAGAGAGAGAATCTGTTGGTCTGTAAGAAATTGCATAAAATGTTTTCCACGTCGCGACCCATCTCGTCTATTCGTCTCTGAACGATGTTATTGCTCAAAGGAATTTTCTTTATAATATCATGTGCGGGCTTGTGCAATACATTGTTGAGGACCTCCGCAATGGCTGGTAAAATAAGCTGCTCTCCAATTGTGTGGGGTTTCCTCGACTTCGCTATTAATAAAGATATATTATAGGACGCTCGTAAACCATCAACGTCTTGCATTGATGACGCAAACATCGATCTTATGGATGGCCTTTTCTCTAGTTTTTCTTTAAGTGCTTGAAAGAATGACGAGGGCTTACTTTTTTGTCAGCATGTACTCTTGATAAGTGGCCCTCCATTTTTGAAGGCTTCATGGCATCGTTACTGAATACTTTTTCACATATGAGACACATCGGCATGTGTTGATTTGATAGATATGGAATAAATCCAAACTTCAAGTAGTCCAAACTGTATTGTCTGCATTTTTTTCGTGTCTGCCATCATAAAACTCACAGTAAACCTGCAAATCAAAAAAAAGGTTTAAGAAACTACTTTAAAAAAACAACAATAAAACTGTTAAATTTGTACAATTAAGGCATAATTACATTATAATAATGTAAGGTACATTAATTTTCGTTTTGTTCATTTTTACATAAATAGATAACACATATTTTAACTTTACTGAAATGTAATTAAAATACGTAAACATCGCTTTAAATATATTTAAATATATACTGTGATATCTACTGGAATTGTTTTAGTACTGCAGGAAAACTTTGTATTCATAATAATGAACTATTTTTATCTTTATCTTGAACGCTACATTATAATTCTATTCTTTATATCTGCAAAAGCTGTGGTTGTTTTAAATAGGAGATTCTAACTGCAGGTAAACATAACTAGTAAGACAGGGTACGAATGTCTATTTTACCTTCTGTACATGGTGTAAGCGAATAATCCTATATCCATCATCTAAGAGTAGACAGACTTTAGGAGACTAGACATATAGGTCTTGTACATGTATGTCAAAAACATGGCACTGGATATGTGTAATCCTAGAGACCAACAGATTTTTGTAATTTTTGGATATGTTGTAGTTCTTATTAACGCAAAGCATTTTTCTTCATATGAAATTTTTTGGGACTATACCGGGTGATACTCAAAAAGTCGTCCAAAGTTTGGATCCCGATTTATATATTTTCCTAGCTACTCGCCAACAATATGCCTAGCATAAAAGATACCTATAATATAAAAGGTCTGGGTTATCCACAAAATATGAAAATCGTAACAAAAAGTACATACAGGGTGTAACATAAAGGATATACACAATGTTTAAATGGATTCGATTGATTGTTAAAAATCAATTTAGTCAGTTTTTTTATTGTAAGCAATTGCAACGTTGTATACCTATATAAACAATATAAAACAAAAAACTAGAATAACAAACAAATACTTTAAAAAAATTATTTGACAAAATTATTGGTTAAACTCATTATGTATGGAAAATTCACCTCGAAGAGAATGTTTTTTTAAACGTAATAAACTCGCATTTTGTTATTATCATAGTTCTTTAATCTCCTTAACCAAAGAAGGAAAGAGCAGTTTTTGACCAGAATCACTAAAAACACTATAATGTTTTGTTGTATGTTTGACTTCAAAGTAATAGTATCTTTACAGTTACTACGACATTCATTTGGAAATTAAATAATTTATAGATTTTTCCTGACATTTATAAACCAGTGCTGTAACCCAAAGAAATCATACAAAAATTATTAAGAGATTACAACAAACTTATAAAAACTATTTAAAGTAAATGTTATAATAATAGTAAGCAATAATACTATTATTCGTTCACTATATGGGGTTCGTACCAATTTGCAGCATCTAGAACCGTGCAAAGAAGATTACTTTTAGATATTGAATATTCTGTGCATGTCTTGCATACCCTGGAAACCATAAGATGCTAGTTACATGTACACATACTCCCAAAGTTCTTGCGCCAACTTTACAAAAGCAATACCTTCCAGTTATGGGATTATTATTTTCATTGGCAACAACATGATACTCAATAAATATAGAGTTTTACAGAATGAGTAAATCTTAAGTAAACCCTAACTTTTTAATAAACCAAGTTCGTTAAACTGCGCAACTGCGTTTGAACGATAAATTCGTGGCGCAGCTTACGCCCTGTGGTGTCTTGAATATACCCTGGTGATAATTTAACCTGATAAGTACCCAAAGTTTTTAATTGAATGTAATCAAGATCTAGCGTACGAAAATTTAAGTTATGTTCTTCAATATTTCACCAAACTCCTGCGTTCCTTTGCAACAAATTCTGCCTTTCCACTCGGATTTGCAATTCGTTGACATTTTGCCTTCTTATTTCCAACATTCTTTTAGCGAGTTTTTCATTTGCATCCTGCATGTTAATTGGCTCATGAAATTTATTTAGCAATGCAAATGCAATTCTTAGAAACGGGATTAGATTAATGCATTGTTGCATAGGCATCACGAAAAAACTTAAATACTGATTTTAGATGCCCGTTTCGCGATTCAACTATCCAGCGGATATTAGTAATAGTGCGTGCTGTGTTGGCATCTTTGGTGGTTAATCGACGTAGACCGCTTGAAAGAAAAGGAGGAATCTCTCAATTTAAATGAAGGTTGACCAAAAATTCTGCAGCATCATGGTAACAGCGGGGTTACGACCTAAATATCATTTTCTTGTATCCACTGTCTAATTTCTTGTTGGTCATTTCTTTTAACTAAAATTGATGCGTCGTTGTTTCGTGTGTCACCAAAATACTTTTGCTAAAATAAATAAATGAAATGGTTGGCCTATGTCATACATACCACAAAGTAAAAATAAAAAGAGAGTTCTAGAAATAGTTAATTGCATTATAAGTAAAGAACAGTACTGTTTTTCTTTCTAATCGAGGCGCAGCCGAGATTAAAACGCGATGAGTAAAGAAGAACCTACTTTTCTTTAAGAACAGTACATAACATTTTTTCGGACAGTAAATGGAAATGGATTACATTTTATAAAAAATTATTTAAAAAATAAATGACAAGCGCGAAAATCAAACTACCGTTTCCATCACTGCAGCAACTAAACAAAAATAGGTAAACAAAAGTTTTATGAAAATGGTAATAAATAATGAAAATCATCTTTAAATATCGGCATTAGCGCTTGAAGCTGTTGCTAGCTTATTACCCTTGAAATCACGAGATAAATATGAGAAGACCTACAATATTTTCAATTCTTGGAGGACTTCAAAAATGTAAGGATATCGACGAAGAAGTTATGCTTGCTTTTTTTCATGAAAAGGTTAGTTTTCCTGAATACATTATGAAGGAAAAAATCAAAAATTCAATCACAGGATGATGTGTCAAAATTTTTGACAGACACACCTGACGATACTTCTTATGATTAAATGGCCTTAATTTTCGGTCTGCATCGGGCATGTCTTAGTGAGGAGCTATGAAAGTTAAATGGGAAGGATATCGAGGATACCAGCTCTATTTTGGTTGTCATCCTCCATAACACTAAGACAAGGAAGAAGCGTATATTCACCGTTATGACGTAAATAAGAGGAATTAATGAGATTGAGTTGTACAGGAGATATGTAGCTTACGTCCAAAACATATCACTCACTCAAGATTGTTCACATTTTATATGAACAATAAATGTACCGCGTAACCTGTGGGGATGCACAGTTTGTACACTATCATTTAATGATTTACAATTAAAACATTGTACAAGCATGTTTTTCTAACGTTCATAGTTGTACATTTAATATTTATTCCAATAAATAATTAATAATTCTATATACAGAAATGGTTACAATAAAGAAATGGTTGCTATAAAGAAAAGAAATACTTTTCTTTACGATTTATAATAAGGAAATATGGTCCATTTCCATTGAGTATCGTACTGGTAGTGTAGTGGTGACTCGACCTGCTTATCATTCGGAAGGTAATTGGTTCGATTCCCGTTACCGTCTACCTTGTTTTCTTGTTTTTTTTTCAGGGGTTTTCCTCATACACATGTAGCGGCATGGTCACTGTGTATATGCACACCATGTGCGGCTACTTAGGCGAATGCTGGGGTAGTATTTTCCCCCCTCAGAACCCTAACTCCGTTCCTTCGATCCTATCCTATACTTTCCTTTTTCCATTGAGTGGCCGAAAAAAGTAATTATTTTCTACCATCAAAAAAAGTAACGTAGATATTTTAAAAGAAAAATGGTTGAATCCAAAAATAAATCAAATCTATCGAATCATTGAACTACCAAAGCCAGTGAAAAATATCTAAATACCGTTTATGTTACATCCTGTATGTCCTTTCTGTTACTATTGTCATATTTTGTGACTAACCCAGATTATATTATTGGCATCTTTCATGAGTCATATTTTTGACGAATAAATCGATCCAAACTTTGGAGAACTGTTTGAGTATCACTCAATATAGTCACAAAAAATTTCATATGAACAAAAATGCTTGCATTAAGAAGAACTATAACATATCAAAAAATTACAAAAATCTGTTGGTCTCTAGGATTACACGTATCCAGTACCATATCCTTTAAATGAAATTCCTGAAACACTGCCAAAATTAAAAATGAAAAGTTTAACAGTTTAATGAAACACTAGAAATGAGAATATTCTTTCGTGGCAAAACAGTAAATTTAGAGATTACTTAGCCATTAAAACAATATTACATATAAATACATGAAAACACATCGTTTTACCGCATTTCAATAAAAATTATAACAAAATTCCATTATTTTGTGGGCTTTGTCCGTTCATGTGTCCGTTGTCATGTTTTCCATGTGGCTACTGAGCTGATTTTCGTCTCAATTTAAATCGTGTATCCTCTTAGCACTCCTACCTTCCTATAGTACCCCGATAGAGGAAGAACGTTAAGTAAAAATAAAAAGTAAGCTACACAGCCAATGTTCGTGTCAAATAAACGCGTCCAATATCAGAATATTAACCTCCCCTTAGCACCCCTACCCCCTAAAAGAGGGGAACGGTGGAAGATCAAATTTTTTTGGTTTAAAACGCGCTTAGTGTCCATTGAAAGCGTATATTACTTGATTGTATAATCAAAGGAGTAATGTTGGGAGCTTACCATCTGTACTGCACATACCGTCCACTACCTGTTGATTCATTCACCAATAGCAAAATTGATCGCAATTTGCTTTATGTAAATCTTTTACCATAAATTTTTGTAGTTTATTAGATATGTGTTAAGAACATTTCGCATAAACAAAATTATAAGCTGTTTATTTACAGGATTTAGCAAACACTGAAATTGGAATTTCCAGTGCACCTGTTTGTATAACTGCCCATAAGAATGAATTAGGATGTATAGCACTTAACCAGCAAGGCACACGTATAGCTACTGCTTCAAATAAAGGAACGTTAATTAGAGTTTGGGATTCAATTAGTAAAAATTTGCTAGTCGAACTTCGGAGGGGATCTGATCAAGCAACTGTATATTGGTGAATTTGCAATGCTTAACTATTTTCATATTTAATAAACAAATTTCAGCATAAATTTCAGTAGAGACTCTGACTTTTTGTGCTGTTCAAGTGATAAAGGAACAGTACATATTTTTGCTATTAAAAATACAAATTTAAACCGCAGAATGACGTAAGTAATGTTTTACGTATTTAAAATTACTTATTCCAAATTTTCAGATTATCTAATTTGGGAATTGTGTTGGGTAATTATGGAGATTCGCAATGGGCATTAGCAAATTTTACAGTTCCGCCTGAATGTGCGTGCGTCTGTGCTTTTGCTCCACACAGCTCTGTGATAGGTAAACATTAATTAACCCATGTAACTTAAAATTGCATCTGATTCTTTACAGCAATTTGCTTAGATGGAACATTTCACAAATATGTCTTCAATGCTGATGGCAACTGTAGTAGAGAAGCATTTGATGTGTTTTTAGATGTCTGTGATGACGATAATAATTTGCAGTGATAACAAAAATATAATTTGTTTACTTATTAAAATACTTAAAATCTATTTTTAATGATTAACACTTTAATGAATTTTGTTAATAAAAATTTAAATTATCTAAAATTGTTATATTTTATAGTTTCAGTAGTATTAAACTACAGTTTAAAAATTATTATTAATTTTATTAAATACATAAATAAAAAGTGTACCTCGTAGAATTTGAACCTCGACATGAACTTTGCTAGAGTACCACTCTAACAAACTGAGCTATCAAGAGGCAAGCCCCAACCAATGTAAATTTTGTCTTTATGTGTAGAACTGATGTAAATTCTAAATATAATGAGAATACAGTCAAATTACGTACATTAATGGAATGTGAGCCTGCAATATCACAAGGATTCACACATACCAAAGCAACTTGACTAACGTTGTTATGAACGAATAAGTTCAAAACTACAGTTTGATTACCTATCGGTCCACATTATTTGACAATTTTTAAATAAATACAAACAAATTTATTCACTTTTAAATTATTTCATGTTTTCATTTATTTACTTTATTATACGCATGTAGGTATAAATTGTGAATTTGTATCACTGCAACAAGCTGGGTTCATTTCATAAGAGTTGTTTCAAGTCATTGTACCGTTAACCAAGACTATGAAATTTATTATCTCTTCATAATATGTATTGTACCTAGCATTTTAAGGAAAAAGTGGTCCAAAAGGAATTAACATTCTGTATTAGTAGATGGGGATAAAACATCAATAAGGAATCAGTTTCCTAATTACATAACAACTATCTTTTCCACTGTGTAAAGCTGTTGAGGTCTGTGCTAAGTTAAATTGATATAGTTAACCTATTCTGCTTTTGCAGACAACACTGCCTGGAAGATAATCATCTGAAGCTAGAAAATTATGGTTTTTGATCTGCAGTATTCGAAAGAATATTTCTCCGACTTGAATATTGGGATTGCCATAAATAATAACAGTCTAAAATTCAGGAATATTGCAACAAATTTGGACACACTACTCGATTCGGAGCTAAAATTTAAGCAGCATGTAAATATGTGTTAAAATCCTTATTTGTTACATTTTAATTATTATAACATCCTCTACATTTAATTGATTGGTAACACATTTCTGCATACAGTTAATCTTTGGCACAAACACCAGCATATTATCACACAAGCTGTAGAGCTTAAATGGTTAAATATAAATAAATGTAGACTGCTCCGTTCTATATACCCTTTATCATTCTGTAGTGATAAAGAAAACATACACTATCTCAGCCTATTTCCACAGTTTTTGTTTTAGTAGCACGTATCGGAAGGAACTTACGTCATCAGGCTTAGTCCAGAGAATTGATTTCGTACTTGAGTAATTCATTTACTCCAATTATATATATATATATATATATATATATATATATATATATATATATATATATATATATATATATAGATCATTGTATCTTTCCTGAATCATTTGATTTTCCATACCATTCTGCTCCACACATAAACCGCAATACTATACTCTTTCTGAATGCGTATACTACATTAGTTAATGCCCTAAATAATAATATCCATAAATATACATCTGCAATGTTTTTAATAAGAAACTTGTGTATATGTTCACAATTAGTACTTACCTGAACTTTAACATTTACCCTCCCATGTTGATCCCATTATATACTGCTTTAGGTACGCGAACGGTAAATCTTGAGCCATTTTACAACGTTGCAAGCTCGTTTGAACGTTGACTCTGTTATCTAAGCAGTAGGGTAAGCAATTTTCTACATGATTATTTTTATCATGAAAAGAATTTCTAACAATAAACAATAATAAATCTGTAATAATGAGTAAAGCATACAGAATAAGAAAATCTGTACTGCACAAGGATTTAGGATATTTAATACTGGAAAGATAGTGTTTAACCATTGAATGTGAATTAGTACACCTAACCAACTTCTATACATTTACCCGCCTTTGCAGCAAACATGTTAGTACTTTTGTTAGCAAATTTCAAATGTTTGGTGAAGCGTCTAATTTCGTATTTTAAAGCATTGCTTTAAAGAATTCTTTATTTTCCTTTTTACCTTCCAACCTACATATACATATGTAGAAGACTATGCAACCAACTTTTTTTCACAATCGCTAAATAGACTTATTAGCTCGTTTTACGTTTCGCCAAGATCGACCATATCAACATATAGACCTTAATTATATAGATTAATTATGTTGTATGTAATTTCTTGACCTAAGACAGAATTTAAGCGTTGGTAGACATATTTTTAAAGAAAATTTAATTGTACATAACTTTTCTTCATAAAGTTTCTTAATATAAAGCGAAATAAATGTAAAAATTAAACAAATATGATTAAAAATACTTAAAATGTATTATCGACATTTTATATAATTTTGGAATTTTGTTAAGTATCTTAATGCCATTAACCTCTATCTGACATGAAGTTTTAAACGTCTGATGTAGCTTATTGTTTTTATTTTTACAATGTTACCTATTTGCGTGATTAACTTATTATATAAGAGGTTACATAATTATCCTAAAAACATTGTTATTAAAATTATTTCATTTCTTTTAATTTAAGGTCGTGTGTTGTTCCACACCAGATATTTGGTTTTAGAACTGGCTAAATAACATTAAAAGCACTTAGAATTATAAAAAGGTTTAATTCTAAAAACCAGATTATCACATGTAGTATACATCAAAGAGAGAAATGCATTAATTTACCCGGGTGCAATTTGTACAACGTACTAGAGTAAAATCAACATCGGAAGACACCAAGCTGCGCAAAAAAAGTGACGTCAGAGTGTAAAGCTCAACAAAAAATATACGTTTGAAAAAATAAAAGTTTAGGTTATGTTACTTCGCGTTTGTTGTTCAAGAATACAATTTTAGAAGTAAAATTTTTGAAATAATCATAAAGTAAAATAATATTTTATTGTCATAGTTACAAAATCTAGTTTTTTTAAAATACATTTGCCAATAACAATTAATCTCCTGATTTTTAGCCAAATTTAAACATTAGCAGAGCATTATTTATAAAGCCCATTTCACCACCTAAAATAATGATAAATAGCAACATATTTACGTTATAAAATTAAATAAACGTGTATATAACTGGTCGTCCTGCTTTCCGATAATTAGTGATCGAACGTATATATGCACAATGCAAAGAACGTATTTCATGTCGTTCTATTATAATCTTACGACGATCGGATGTTTTTTTCCACCTACACAAAACCCAAGATAAGATATGATTAAAAATTAATCAGTAAACTTACCTGAAGCTCATTTTTAAAAGTAAACTTCTAAATGACGTTTTCTTTCCCGAATATCCAACTGTTTCGTCATCTTTAATGAGGTTATAAATTCCTTGAATATTACAAAATAAAACGTTTATCCAACTGCTTTTTACCTGAATTGATACTTTTAAAGTTTTTGTAATTGTTCCACACAATCTTGCGAGCGTCTTCAGATAACACATGGCGTTTTCTTGCTTGAGCGTTATGAGATATACTTGCGTCGCACATTATATAAAGAACTAGATTTGGTTACATTAATATAACATGAAATTAATAATTAAAGTAACTTACTTATAAATTCAATACAGGCAGCGGATAGTTTTAAAATAAACTGTTTTGTAGAATAAGTAATAAACAAATTTGATACGCCGGAAAAACAAAGAGGTTATAAACAAAAGTTGGCAAACGATCAGCTGGAAAGTAACGTTTTTAGAGCGCACAGTACTAATATCTGTGTCATTTTCCAATCATTACTGCATCTTTATCTAGTTTAAAAATGCGTTTCTGCGCTGGTGTCTTCCGATTTTGATTTTACTCTAATTTTGTATACACGGGCAGATGTATACTTAACAGATTTAAGAATGTTCGTTAATAACTTGATATAATCATGGTAGTAGAAAATGAAATATGTATCATCAACAACAACATTTTGATTTATAATGTGAGTGAGTTTTTATTATTTTGTTTTCTAGAAAATAAAACACTATTTTAGTTCCCCTATTGTGACCACAGAAGCGGACGTCTACTTTTCCAACTGCAAAATACATTATATTATACATCAATTGATGAATTATGTTTACCACGGTGCAATTTGTACGCCGAGGGCGAAAAGAAAAAATGACATTTTGCTGCAGAGGTGTATAAACTATTTTATGTACCGCGCTTTTAACTGATTTAAGGGTATTTTATCAATAACTTTAAATCTTTAAATAATCATGTTAGTAAAGAATGAAGTATGTATCATGACAACGAGTTTGATGTATAATAAATGTCTACAAATGGGAGAGATTTGTAATAATCATTATTTCCCTGAAAATTTCCCTAGTTAACAAAGCATTTTTAGTCCACATATTGTAATCATAAACTCTGATTCTCGCAAGTGCAAAAATCATTTTCTACACTACTTTTATTACATTATCTTTACTGTTTATGAGCTCTCCATGTATTGCACCATTAACTTACATGATGATAACTACTAATTTTCGTATATCCCATAGTATTTGCTAAAAGTACCATACTAACATATATAGGAAGCTGTAAAATTAGAAATTATCACACATGAGCAGTAAGAATGTAAGTAAGTATGTAAGTCTGTTACCACGTTAGTTAATATCTCTCTACGTTTTTTTTTTTGCTCCTCGTCAGACTCATTCACAAAAAACTAGATCATGTCAATTTATTTATTAATTTTTACTTAAACTTTATATTGCAGGTTACACATAAATATGAATAAATACTAAAAAATATGAGGAATAATTTTGTAAAAACAAGATGTACCTAATTAAAACTAGACTAAACAGTATTTATTAGTATTTCAGCTTTCCACTGTACATATTATATACTACAGCTTTAACAGACGTCCACTTTCTATCTTTAAACAAATGTAGGTGTAATTTAAGAAGCTTTTCCACCTCTGATCTTTTAGGAGGCACTTTTTTCTTTATATGTTCTGCAAAATATTCTGAAATAATTTTTTTTTCTATATGTAACCAACTTTGCTTTTGAATTAGTTTTTTTCCTTGTTTAGGGCAATTTGAAGCTTCTTGAGAAGGCATATCATTTTCTTTTTGTGTATTTGCCAGTACTTTATTCTCCTGATTGTTTTCGTCTAAGAGTTCTTCAAAAATATTATCATCTTCTGCTATAGGATCCAAATTAATATCAATTTCATCAATGTTTTTATTTTTGAATCTTTCAGCACCTCCTTCATTCATCAGGAGTAACAGTTTGCTGACTTTGGCAGTTTGGTATATGTTGTCTGGTAATCTGTATACATTGCAATGGGTGTTTAAAGTGTGTCCTATAAACTTTGACAACTGTTCCAAATCTGCACTTGAAAACTGTAACAATTGGGTAATTGTTGCTAAATGCTTTCTAAGCTTCGTTGCAGTAATGCTCTGCAATCTTTGAATACCACATTCTTGGGCATATATGTGCGCAAGGTTTTAGTACCGTCAATAAAACTTTTCCACTAGTATGAAATACAAAATCATTTGCACTTACAAAATTGTTCCTGATTTCTATTAATCGATCAAAGTACTTTTTTATTTTGGAGATAAAAGCACCGGTACACCTCTACCTCTCTTGCCCCTAATCACAATACGACTGTATGTATTTAAGAGAATACGTTCAGTTTCGTTAAGGCAAACTTGTAATTCATTTTGTTCGTTAATGTTAATAGATTTATATGTTTGAACTTTAATTTGTGCAACTTCTGCAGGGCGTCTCCTATTTAATAAAATAATTTGAACAAACACAATTTCTTTGAGTTTATTATAGGCACCTAAGTCAGTGTCATTTGACATTGTTTTATTGTATACCTTTTCTGCGTACTGATTTAAATAATCATTCATTTTTTTTAAATCTGATGTTAACGGTAATGGCTGGTCTTTGTTCCACTTATTTTCATTCAAAATAGATAATACTTGAGCAGAAACTTCATTTGCCCACTGAGATTCGATTAGCGATTTTAGTATTTTCAGTTCTTTCCGCTCTTTACTTGTATCTTTTCTTTGTAGTAGTTAATTATTGCCAAATCACATTTTTTAATAGAGTACCAAAATTTATTGCTGATGTAGGTGATTGGAAATTATTAGCTTCTTCGTTATATTTAGTCATTTTAGAAATGGCAGCTAGAATTAACTTAAAATGTTCTGGTTTAAGTACATCAATTAGTTGTTTGATGCTATCTTGTTTTCTACAATACACAAGCAGTTTACTCAAACGTCTCACATCTTGTATGGCAATATCAATATGACCTTTGCTTTTGCTTCCTTTTAAATGTGTTGAAGCATAAGTACATCGGAGAACAGCTTGTTTTGCCACAAATGTAATTTCATCTGCTCGCATGCGAGGGAACAGTACGTTTCTCAGTACCTCGTCATGTTTAAGATAGGAATTCATCAAAAGAGCTGTTTGCCCATCACTTTGAGGAGTTTGCCTTTTATTTTTTGGGTTTCTGGTCGTTCACTACAGCGCTTGATGTGTCTGTATAAAGCCTTCCTTTATAAAGCTAAACAATACTGACAAGGAGAAAGTCACTTGCAGCAACCAAAATGTTTTGATTAAGTCTTTTCATAGGCCTCAAAGTACTGGACGTTCTATTTCGTAAAAAATTTCCTCGCTTCTTAAGGTTTGAGAGAGTAACACGCCTCTCCTTGGAGCCAGTATTACATGACAATATTCGTACTACGTTAAATTCAGCGCTGTGCCAAGTGAACAAATGTCTAGAAAAGTGGGACACATCTTTTCACAATATATACAAAAGTCTCGTTTGCCTTTGTAAGTTTTGCTTTTACACCTTCAACTTCTAATTCTATGTCCAAATTCCTCGGTTTGTATATTTATGGATCTAAAATCATATGAATTTAAGATGTTATCTGAATTTGCAACTAAATTCAAAAACTTTAAGAAATTTATAAAGTGCTTTGCCGTACATACCTCTGGCGAATTGCGCTCACTTATGGGTGTAGCTGCAGTGCATCGTATTTCTTCAACTTCTCCAATTGTGCTCTGCGGTGCAATCGCAGTATATGATTTATATGCCAGTGGAGAAATATTTGTAATAATACTGCTCTGAAAATTAGAAATGCTTGTATTAGAAAGATCTAACCAAGTAAAGTTGTAGATACCTCGGTCTAGCAATGAGAACTATTTAGTATTCTTACCTGTGTAGAATCATTCGACCCAGTATGAATAGATGGAGAATAATTGGGATCTCTATAATCATCATCGCTGTCAAAGTCAGAGCCGTAATTGTGATCCCCGACGTCCATGTAATCAGATTCCACTTCTACAGATGGTGGTATCACAATTCTTTGAGATATCATGGTAGCAGGTTCTGAGTTTATACTCGTAATGGTACTAGATACAATTGAATTATATGCCAAAACATTTTATAGTTTTTAATTTTCATATTAACATTTATCTTTGTTCATTTACCTTGATTAGGGCTTGGATCAACTTACACGGAAAATTTTCTTTTTTTATTTCTTGGTGTGAAATGATTGTAGAGGAATTTGAGGATGAAAGGTTCTTTTGTGAAAGTGCTTTCATTATCCTCACAGAGAATATATCATTAGAACATTTTGAATTACATGATCTACTATCATCGCATGACAAATCTGTGTCATAGATGATATCTGTACTATCTCCGTTCGAAACGATTTCTTTGGAATGATATGCTTCCAGTGGCTGGTACTTACATATGGAATTATTTGAGTGTGGAGGTAATTTTGGTGACAGTTGAACTTTTTCTAAAACAGGTTCAAGTTCTATCTTTGTACATAGAAAATAATTTTCGACAAAAAAAGATGGTTAATTATATGCAGGAAAATAGAGAACTTTAAAGGTCATACATCTAGATTCTAGACATTTAGTTTTGCATTTGTATGTATACAAGGTAATGCAGTCGACATTTTTTCACAATCGCTAAATCGACGTTTCACAATGTTTTGCCGAGCTAGGTTACGATGTTGTAGAGAATGTGTGCGTGTATGAGTGGGGGGGCATGGGTACGAGCGGGTGTGGTTGTATGGATGCGTGTGGATGTGTGTAATATATGTTAGTATCCACGATAAATACAGAACGATAAGACATAGTACTTAGAATTTTGTATTTAAGTATTTTCATTTCAGCTAAAACTGATTGGGTCTTCGGAGATAGCGGCGGAGAGGGCGGGTGTCTTAGGCGCAGTTTTAGGTTTTAATCAAATATTTCTGAAACAGCCGCATATTCCATAATTTAGCATAATTTAGCGCCAAAAACGATGGAATTTAATGTATAGACATAGTTTTTGAAGATAATTTTACATACTTTTTCTTTATCAAGATTCTTGATCGAAACCAAATATACCTTAAAAATGAATTAAATAGGATTTTGTACGCGTAACTGTACGATATTTTCCATACGCGGCCGGTTTTGAAATGTTTGATATTAATTAGACTAAATCATTGAACTCTGTACACAACTGGAATGCGCGCTCTACGTTTGTTTATGAGGGACGTTTTGAAGCCACCGTTTTGCAGAGACGCATAGTACTGTCTGTATTTCTTCGGTTGTCTTACACATGTACGCTTATGAAGTCGAGTGGTGTCATTTAATTTGTTTCGCTTTTTAAGTAATTTTAACGTTTGTTTTAAGTTAATAAATACGCACAACTCAACCAAAATGCCCATGTATTGTTCTGCGTACGGGTGTACGTTTATTTCTCCGTCGAACAATACAGAAAAATACATTTTCACAGGTTATGGTCTCTTAGTGGTTTTTAATAGTGTAATTTTTCTTTATAAGCTTATTCACAACTAAATAACCGTCCTAATCTATTATCGCTAATTAAGTTCAACATTCCTATATATTTGTCAAGAAACACCTAGAACAAATGTTTTGGAAAAATCACCGATATTTACAGTGTGCCGCAATTACAACATTATGTCTCACAGAGTACGCTAAGGTGCTTAATTTCTCAATTACAACAACTGTAAATAAAATTTAAATACTTTTTATATTATGAAGTGGCAGATTATATTTTGATATTCAATAAATATTTTTAGGTAAGTATTTTGCTATGTTTAGAAAACTTAAAAAACGTACAACCTATAAAGAGACAATAGTGCGTGTTGTGCATCTTTGGTGGTTAATCGACGTAGACCGCTTGAAAGAAAAGGAGGAATCTCTCAATTTAAATGAAGGTTGACCAAAAATTCTGCAGCATCATGGTAACAGCGGGGTTACGACCTAAATATCATTTTCTTGTATCCACTGTCTAATTTCTTGTTGGTCATTTCTTTTAACTAAAATTGATGCGTCGTTGTTTCGTGTGTCACCAAAATACTTTTGCTAAAATAAATAAATGAAATGGTTGGCCTATGTCATACATACCACAAAGTAAAAATAAAAAGAGAGTTCTAGAAATAGTTAATTGCATTATAAGTAAAGAACAGTACTGTTTTTCTTTCTAATCGAGGCGCAGCCGAGATTAAAACGCGATGAGTAAAGAAGAACCTACTTTTCTTTAAGAACAGTACATAACATTTTTTCGGACAGTAAATGGAAATGGATTACATTTTATAAAAAATTATTTAAAAAATAAATGACAAGCGCGAAAATCAAACTACCGTTTCCATCACTGCAGCAACTAAACAAAAATAGGTAAACAAAAGTTTTATGAAAATGGTAATAAATAATGAAAATCATCTTTAAATATCGGCATTAGCGCTTGAAGCTGTTGCTAGCTTATTACCCTTGAAATCACGAGATAAATATGAGAAGACCTACAATATTTTCAATTCTTGGAGGACTTCAAAAAATGTAAGGGATATCGACGAAGAAGTTATGCTTGCTTTTTTTCATGAAAAGGTTAGTTTTCCTGAATACATTATGAAGGAAAAAATCAAAAATTCAATCACAGGATGATGTGTCAAAATTTTTGACAGAAACACCTGACGATACTTCTTATGATTAAATGGCCTTAATTTTCGGTCTGCATCGGGCATGTCTTAGTGAGGAGCTATGAAAGTTAAATGGGAAGGATATCGAGGATACCAGCTCTATTTTGGTTGTCATCCTCCATAACACTAAGACAAGGAAGAAGCGTATATTCACCGTTATGACGTAAATAAGAGGAATTAATGAGATTGAGTTGTACAGGAGATATGTAAGCTTACGTCCAAAACATATCACTCACTCAAGATTGTTCACATTTTATATGAACAATAAATGTACCGCGTAACCTGTGGGGATGCACAGTTTGTACACTATCATTTAATGATTTACAATTAAAACATTGTACAAGCATGTTTTTCTAACGTTCATAGTTGTACATTTAATATTTATTCCAATAAATAATTAATAATTCTATATACAGAAATGGTTACAATAAAGAAATGGTTGCTATAAAGAAAAGAAATACTTTTCTTTACGATTTATAATAAGGAAATATGGTCCATTTCCATTGAGTATCGTACTGGTAGTGTAGTGGTGACTCGACCTGCTTATCATTCGGAAGGTAATTGGTTCGATTCCCGTTACCGTCTACCTTGTTTTCTTGTTTTTTTTTCAGGGGTTTTCCTCATACACATGTAGCGGCATGGTCACTGTGTATATGCACACCATGTGCGGCTACTTAGGCGAATGCTGGGGTAGTATTTTCCCCCCTCAGAACCCTAACTCCGTTCCTTCGGATCCTATCCTATACTTTCCTTTTTCCATTGAGTGGCCGAAAAAAGTAATTATTTTCTACCATCAAAAAAAGTAACGTAGATATTTTAAAAGAAAAATGGTTGAATCCAAAAATAAATCAAATCTATCGAATCATTGAACTACCAAAGCCAGTGAAAAATATCTAAATACCGTTTATGTTACATCCTGTATGTCCTTTCTGTTACTATTGTCATATTTTGTGACTAACCCAGATTATATTATTGGCATCTTTCATGAGTCATATTTTTGACGAATAAATCGGGATCCAAACTTTGGAGAACTGTTTGAGTATCACTCAATATAGTCACAAAAAATTTCATATGAACAAAAATGCTTGCATTAAGAAGAACTATAACATATCAAAAAATTACAAAAATCTGTTGGTCTCTAGGATTACACGTATCCAGTACCATATCCTTTAAATGAAATTCCTGAAACACTGCCAAAATTAAAAATGAAAAGTTTAACAGTTTAATGAAACACTAGAAATGAGAATATTCTTTCGTGGCAAAACAGTAAATTTAGAGATTACTTAGCCATTAAAACAATATTACATATAAATACATGAAAACACATCGTTTTACCGCATTTCAATAAAAATTATAACAAAATTCCATTATTTTGTGGGCTTTGTCCGTTCATGTGTCCGTTGTCATGTTTTCCATGTGGCTACTGAGCTGATTTTCGTCTCAATTTAAATCGTGTATCCTCTTAGCACTCCTACCTTCCTATAGTACCCCGATAGAGGAAGAACGTTAAGTAAAAATAAAAAGTAAGCTACACAGCCAATGTTCGTGTCAAATAAACGCGTCCAATATCAGAATATTAACCTCCCCTTAGCACCCCTACCCCTAAAGAGGGAACGGTGGAAGATCAAATTTTTTTGGTTTAAAACGCGCTTAGTGTCCATTGAAAGCGTATATTACTTGATTGTATAATCAAAGGAGTAATGTTGGGAGCTTACCATCTGTACTGCACATACCGTCCACTACCTGTTGATTCATTCACCAATAGCAAAATTGATCGCAATTTGCTTTATGTAAATCTTTTACCATAAATTTTTGTAGTTTATTAGATATGTGTTAAGAACATTTCGCATAAACAAAATTATAAGCTGTTTATTTACAGGATTTAGCAAACACTGAAATTGGAATTTCCAGTGCACCTGTTTGTATAACTGCCCATAAGAATGAATTAGGATGTATAGCACTTAACCAGCAAGGCACACGTATAGCTACTGCTTCAAATAAAGGAACGTTAATTAGAGTTTGGGATTCAATTAGTAAAAATTTGCTAGTCGAACTTCGGAGGGGATCTGATCAAGCAACTGTATATTGGTGAATTTGCAATGCTTAACTATTTTCATATTTAATAAACAAATTTCAGCATAAATTTCAGTAGAGACTCTGACTTTTTGTGCTGTTCAAGTGATAAAGGAACAGTACATATTTTTGCTATTAAAAATACAAATTTAAACCGCAGAATGACGTAAGTAATGTTTTACGTATTTAAAATTACTTATTCCAAATTTTCAGATTATCTAATTTGGGAATTGTGTTGGGTAATTATGGAGATTCGCAATGGGCATTAGCAAATTTTACAGTTCCGCCTGAATGTGCGTGCGTCTGTGCTTTGCTCCACACAGCTCTGTGATAGGTAAACATTAATTAACCCATGTAACTTAAAATTGCATCTGATTCTTTACAGCAATTTGCTTAGATGGAACATTTCACAAATATGTCTTCAATGCTGATGGCAACTGTAGTAGAGAAGCATTTGATGTGTTTTTAGATGTCTGTGATGACGATAATAATTTGCAGTGATAACAAAAATATAATTTGTTTACTTATTAAAATACTTAAAATCTATTTTTAATGATTAACACTTTAATGAATTTTGTTAATAAAAATTTAAATTATCTAAAATTGTTATATTTTATAGTTTCAGTAGTATTAAACTACAGTTTAAAAATTATTATTAATTTTATTAAATACATAAATAAAAAGTGTACCTCGAGTAGAATTTGAACCTACGACATGAACTTTGCTAGAGTACCACTCTAACAAACTGAGCTATCAAGAGGCAAGCCCCAACCAATGTAAATTTTGTCTTTATGTGTGTAGAACTGATGTAAATTCTAAATATAATGAGAATACAGTCAAATTACGTACATTAATGGAATGTGAGCCTGCAATATCACAAGGATTCACACATACCAAAGCAACTTGACTAACGTTGTTATGAACGAATAAGTTCAAAACTACAGTTTGATTACCTATCGGTCCACATTATTTGACAATTTTTAAATAAATACAAACAAATTTATTCACTTTTAAATTATTTCATGTTTTCATTTATTTACTTTATTATACGCATGTAGGTATAAATTGTGAATTTGTATCACTGCAACAAGCTGGGTTCATTTCATAAGAGTTGTTTCAAGTCATTGTACCGTTAACCAAGACTATGAAATTTATTATCTCTTCATAATATGTATTGTACCTAGCATTTTAAGGAAAAAGTGGTCCAAAAGGAATTAACACATTCTGTATTAGTAGATGGGGGATAAAACATCAATAAGGAATCAGTTTCCTAATTACATAACAACTATCTTTTCCACTGTGTAAAGCTGTTGAGGTCTGTGCTAAGTTAAATTGTGATATAGTTAACCTATTCTGCTTTTGCAGACAACACTGCCTGGAAGATAATCATCTGAAGCTAGAAAATTATGGTTTTTGATCTGCAGTATTCGAAAGAATATTTCTCCGACTTGAATATTGGGATTGCCATAAATAATAACAGTCTAAAATTCAGGAATATTGCAACAAATTTGGACACACTACTCGATTCGGAGCTAAAATTTAAGCAGCATGTAAATATGTGTTAAAATCCTTATTTGTTACATTTTAATTATTATAACATCCTCTACATTTAATTGATTGGTAACACATTTCTGCATACAGTTAATCTTTGGCACAAACACCAGCATATTATCACACAAGCTGTAGAGCTTAAATGGTTAAATATAAATAAATGTAGACTGCTCCGTTCTATATACCCTTTATCATTCTGTAGTGATAAAGAAAACATACACTATCTCAGCCTATTTCCACAGTTTTTGTTTTAGTAGCACGACGTATCGGAAGGGAACTTACGTCATCAGGCTTAGTCCAGAGAATTGATTTCGTACTTGAGTCAATTCATTTACTCCAATTATATATATATATATATATATATATATATATATATATATATATATATATATATATATATATAGATCATTGTATCTTTCCTGAATCATTTGATTTTCCATACCATTCTGCTCCACACATAAACCGCAATACTATACTCTTTCTGAATGCGTATACTACATTAGTTAATGCCCTAAATAATAATATCCATAAATATACATCTGCAATGTTTTTAATAAGAAACTTGTGTATATGTTCACAATTAGTACTTACCTGAACTTTAACATTTACCCTCCCATGTTGATCCCATTATATACTGCTTTAGGTACGCGAACGGTAAATCTTGAGCCATTTTACAACGTTGCAAGCTCGTTTGAACGTTGACTCTGTTATCTAAGCAGTAGGGTAAGCAATTTTCTACATGATTATTTTTATCATGAAAAGAATTTCTAACAATAAACAATAATAAATCTGTAATAATGAGTAAAGCATACAGAATAAGAAAATCTGTACTGCACAAGGATTTAGGATATTTAATACTGGAAAGATAGTGTTTAACCATTGAATGTGAATTAGTACACCTAACCAACTTCTATACATTTACCCGCCTTTGCAGCAAACATGTTAGTACTTTTGTTAGCAAATTTCAAATGTTTGGTGAAGCGTCTAATTTCGTATTTTAAAGCATTGCTTTAAAGAATTCTTTATTTTCCTTTTTACCTTCCAACCTACATATACATATGTAGAAGACTATGCAACCAACTTTTTCACAATCGCTAAATAGACTTATTAGCTCGTTTTACGTTTCGCCAAGATCGACCATATCAACATATAGACCTTAATTATATAGATTAATTATGTTGTATGTAATTTCTTGACCTAAGACAGAATTTAAGCGTTGGTAGACATATTTTTAAAGAAAATTTAATTGTACATAACTTTTCTTCATAAAGTTTCTTAATATAAAGCGAAATAAATGTAAAAATTAAACAAATATGATTAAAAATACTTAAAATGTATTATCGACATTTTTATATAATTTTGGAATTTTTGTTAAGTATCTTAATGCCATTAACCTCTATCTGACATGAAGTTTTAAACGTCTGATGTAGCTTATTGTTTTTATTTTTACAATGTTACCTATTTGCGTGATTAACTTATTATATAAGAGGTTACATAATTATCCTAAAAACATTGTTATTAAAATTATTTCATTTCTTTTAATTTAAGGTCGTGTGTTGTTCCACACCAGATATTTGGTTTTAGAACTGGCTAAATAACATTAAAAGCACTTAGAATTATAAAAAGGTTTAATTCTAAAAACCAGATTATCACATGTAGTATACATCAAAGGAGAGAAATGCATTAATTTACCCGGGTGCAATTTGTACAACGTACTAGAGTAAAATCAACATCGGAAGACACCAAGCTGCGCAAAAAAAGTGACGTCAGAGTGTAAAGCTCAACAAAAAAATATACGTTTGAAAAAATAAAAGTTTAGGCTATGTTACTTCGCGTTTGTTGTTCAAGAATACAATTTTAGAAGTAAAATTTTTGAAATAATCATAAAGTAAAATAATATTTTATTGTCATAGTTACAAAATCTAGTTTTTTTAAAGTACATTTGCCAATAACAATTAATCTCCTGATTTTTAGCCAGATTTAAACATTAGCAGAGCATTATTTATAAAGCCCATTTCACCACCTAAAATAATGATAAATAGCAACATATTTACGTTATAAAATTAAATAAACGTGTATATAACTGGTCGTCCTGCTTTCCGATAATTAGTGATCGAACGTATATATGCACAATGCAAAGAACGTATTTCATGTCGTTCTATTATAATCTTACGACGATCGGATGTTTTTTTCCACCTACACAAAACCCAAGATAAGATATGATTAAAAATTAATCAGTAAACTTACCTGAAGCTCATTTTTAAAAGTAAACTTCTAAATGACGTTTTCTTTCCCGAATATCCAACTGTTTCGTCATCTTTAATGAGGTTATAAATTCCTTGAATATTACAAAATAAAACGTTTATCCAACTGCTTTTTACCTGAATTGATACTTTTAAAGTTTTTGTAATTGTTCCACACAATCTTGCGAGCGTCTTCAGATAACACATGGCGTTTTCTTGCTTGAGCGTTATGAGATATACTTGCGTCGCACATTATATAAAGAACTAGATTTGGTTACATTAATATAACATGAAATTAATAATTAAAGTAACTTACTTATAAATTCAATACAGGCAGCGGATAGTTTTAAAATAAACTGTTTTGTAGAATAAGTAATAAACAAATTTGATACGCCGGAAAAACAAAGAGATTATAAACAAAAGTTGGCAAACGATCAGCTGGAAAGTAACGTTTTTAGAGCGCACAGTACTAATATCTGTGTCATTTTCCAATCATTACTGCATCTTTATCTAGTTTAAAAATGCGTTTCTGCGCTGGTGTCTTCCGATTTTGATTTTACTCTAATTTTGTATACACGGGCAGATGTATACTTAACAGATTTAAGAATGTTCGTTAATAACTTGATATAATCATGGTAGTAGAAAATGAAATATGTATCATAACAACAACAACATTTTGATTTATAATGTGAGTGAGTTTTTATTATTTTGTTTTCTAGAAAATAAAACACTATTTTAGTTCCCCTATTGTGACCACAGAAGCGGACGTCTACTTTTCCAACTGCAAAATACATTATATTATACATCAATTGATGAATTATGTTTACCACGGTGCAATTTGTACGCCGAGGGCGAAAAGAAAAAATGACATTTTGCTGCAGAGGTGTATAAACTATTTTATGTACCGCGCTTTTAACTGATTTAAGGGTATTTTATCAATAACTTTAAATCTTTAAATAATCATGTTAGTAAAGAATGAAGTATGTATCATGACAACGAGTTTGATGTATAATAAATGTCTACAAATGGGAGAGATTTGTAATAATCATTATTTCCCTGAAAATTTCCCCTAGTTAACAAAGCATTTTAGTCCACATATTGTAATCATAAACTCTGATTCTCGCAAGTGCAAAAATCATTTTCTACACTACTTTTATTACATTATCTTTACTGTTTATGAGCTCTCCATGTATTGCACCATTAACTTACATGATGATAACTACTAATTTTCGTATATCCCATAGTATTTGCTAAAAGTACCATACTAACATATATAGGAAGCTGTAAAATTAGAAATTATCACACATGAGCAGTAAGAATGTAAGTAAGTATGTAAGTCTGTTACCACGTTAGTTAATATCTCTCTACGTTTTTTTTTTTGCTCCTCGTCAGACTCATTCACAAAAAACTAGATCATGTCAATTTATTTATTAATTTTTACTTAAACTTTATATTGCAGGTTACACATAAATATGAATAAATACTAAAAAATATGAGGAATAATTTTGTAAAAACAAGATGTACCTAATTAAAACTAGACTAAACAGTATTTATTAGTATTTCAGCTTTCCACTGTACATATTATATACTACAGCTTTAACAGACGTCCACTTTCTATCTTTAAACAAATGTAGGTGTAATTTAAGAAGCTTTTCCACCTCTGATCTTTTAGGAGGCACTTTTTTCTTTATATGTTCTGCAAAATATTCTGAAATAATTTTTTTTTCTATATGTAACCAACTTTGCTTTTGAATTAGTTTTTTTCCTTGTTTAGGGCAATTTGAAGCTTCTTGAGAAGGCATATCATTTTCTTTTTGTGTATTTGCCAGTACTTTATTCTCCTGATTGTTTTCGTCTAAGAGTTCTTCAAAAATATTATCATCTTCTGCTATAGGATCCAAATTAATATCAATTTCATCAATGTTTTTATTTTTGAATCTTTCGGCACCTCCTTCATTCATCAGGAGTAACAGTTTGCTGACTTTGGCAGTTTGGTATATGTTGTCTGGTAATCTGTATACATTGCAATGGGTGTTTAAAGTGTGTCCTATAAACTTTGACAACTGTTCCAAATCTGCACTTGAAAACTGTAACAATTGGGTAATTGTTGCTAAATGCTTTCTAAGCTTCGTTGCAGTAATGCTCTGCAATCTTTGAATACCACATTCTTGGGCATATATGTGCGCAAGGTTTTAGTACCGTCAATAAAACTTTTCCCACTAGTATGAAATACAAAATCATTTGCACTTACAAAATTGTTCCTGATTTCTATTAATCGATCAAAGTACTTTTTTATTTTTGGAGATAAAAGCACCGGTACACCTCTACCTCTCTTGCCCCTAATCACAATACGACTGTATGTATTTAAGAGAATACGTTCAGTTTCGTTAAGGCAAACTTGTAATTCATTTTGTTCGTTAATGTTAATAGATTTATATGTTTGAACTTTAATTTGTGCAACTTCTGCAGGGCGTCTCCTATTTAATAAAATAATTTGAACAAACACAATTTCTTTGAGTTTATTATAGGCACCTAAGTCAGTGTCATTTGACATTGTTTTATTGTATACCTTTTCTGCGTACTGATTTAAATAATCATTCATTTTTTTTAAATCTGATGTTAACGGTAATGGCTGGTCTTTGTTCCACTTATTTTCACTCAAACTAGTTAATGCTTGAGCAGAAATTTCATTTGCCCACTGAGATTCGATTAGCGATTTTAGTATTTTCAGTTCTTTCCTCTCTTTACTTGTATCCTTTTTTTGTAATAGTTCAATTATTGCCAAATCACAACATTTTTTTAATAGAGTACCAAAGTTTATTGCTAATGTAGGTGATCGAAAAGTATTAGCTTCTTCGTTATATTTAGCCATTTTAGAAATGGCAGCTACAATTAACTTAAAATGTTCTGGTTTAAGTACATCAATTAGTTGTTTGATGCTACTGTCTCGCTTTCTACAATACACAATACACAAGCAGTACACTCAAACGTCTCACATTTTGTCTGGCAGTATCAATATGCCCTTTACTTCTTCTCCCTTTTAAATATGTTGAAGCATAAGTACATATGAGAACATCTTGTTTTGCCACAAATGTAATTTCATCTGCTCGCATGCGAGGGAACAGTACGTTTCTCAGTACCTCGTCATGTTTAAGATAGGAATTCATCAAAAGAGCTGTTTGCCCATCACTTTGAGGAGTTTGCCTTTTATTTTTTTGGGTTTCTGGTCGTTCACTACAGCGCTTGATGTGTCTGTATAAAGCCTTCCTTTTATAAAAGCCTAAACAATACTGACAAGGGAGAAAGTCACTTGCAGCAACCAAGATGTTTTGATTAAGTCTTTTCATAGGCCTCAAAGTACTGGACGTTCTATTTCGTAAAAAATTTCCTCGCTTCTTAAGGTTTGAGAGAGTAACACGCCTCTCCTTGGAGCCAGTATTACATGACAATATTCGTACTACGTTAAATTCAGCGCTGTGCCAAGTGAACAAATGTCTAGAAAAGTGGGACACATCTTTTTCACAATATATACAAAAGTCTCGTTTGCCTTTGTAAGTTTTGCTTTTTACACCTTCAACTTCTAATTCTATGTCCAAATTCCTCGGGTTTGTATATTTATGGATCTAAAAATCATATGAATTTAAGATGTTATCTGAATTTGCAACTAAATTCAAAAACTTTAAGAAATTTATAAAGTGCTTTGCCAAGTACATACCTCTGGCGAATTGCGCTCACTTATGGGTGTAGCTGCAGTGCATCGTATTTCTTCAACTTCTCCAATTGTGCTCTGCGGTGCAATCGCAGTATATGATTTATATGCCAGTGGAGAAATATTTGTAATAATACTGCTCTGAAAATTAGAAATGCTTGTATTAGAAAGATCTAACCAAGTAAAGTTGTAGATACCTCGGTCTAGCAATGAGAACTATTTAGTATTCTTACCTGTGTAGAATCATTCGACCCAGTATGAATAGATGGAGAATAATTGGGATCTCTATAATCATCATCGCTGTCAAAGTCAGAGCCGTAATTGTGATCCCCGACGTCCATGTAATCAGATTCCACTTCTACAGATGGTGGTATCACAATTCTTTGAGATATCATGGTAGCAGGTTCTGAGTTTATACTCGTAATGGTACTAGATACAATTGAATTATATGCCAAAACATTTTATAGTTTTTAATGTTCATATTAACATTTATCTTTGTTCATTTACCTTGATTAGGGCTTGGATCAACTTACACGGAAAATTTTCTTTTTTTATTTCTTGGTGTGAAATGATTGTAGAGGAATTTGAGGATGAAAGGTTCTTTTGTGAAAGTGCTTTCATTATCCTCACAGAGAATATATCATTAGAACATTTTGAATTACATGATCTACTATCATCGCATGACAAATCTGTGTCATAGATGATATCTGTACTATCTCCGTTCGAAACGATTTCTTTGGAATGATATGCTTCCAGTGGCTGGTACTTACATATGGAATTATTTGAGTGTGGAGGTAATTTTGGTGACAGTTGAACTTTTTCTAAAACAGGTTCAAGTTCTATCTTTGTACATAGAAAATAATTTTCGACAAAAAAAGATGGTTAATTATATGCAGGAAAATAGAGAACTTTAAAGGTCATACATCTAGATTCTAGACATTTAGTTTTGCATTTGTATGTATACAAGGTAATGCAGTCGACATTTTTTCACAATCGCTAAATCGACGTTTCACAATGTTTTGCCGAGCTAGGTTACGATGTTGTAGAGAATGTGCGTGTATGAGTGGGGGCATGGGTACGAGCGGTGTGGTTGTATGGATGCGTGGATGTGTAATATATGTTAGTATCCACGATAAATACAGAACGATAAGACATAGTACTTAGAATTTTGTATTTAAGTATTTTCATTTCAGCTAAAACTGATTGGGTCTTCGGAGATAGCGGCGGAGAGGGCGGGTGTCTTAGGCGCAGTTTTAGGTTTTAATCAAATATTTCTGAAACAGCCGCATATTCCATAATTTAGCATAATTTAGCGCCAAAAACGATGGAATTTAATGTATAGACATAGTTTTTGAAGATAATTTTACATACTTTTTCTTTATCAAGATTCTTGATCGAAACCAAATATACCTTAAAAATGAATTAAATAGGATTTTGTACGCGTAACTGTACGATATTTTCCATACGCGGCCGGTTTTGAAATGTTTGATATTAATTAGACTAAATCATTGAACTCTGTACACAACTGGAATGCGCGCTCTACGTTTGTTTATGAGGGACGTTTTGAAGCCACCGTTTTGCAGAGACGCATAGTACTGTCTGTATTTCTTCGGTTGTCTTACACATGTACGCTTATGAAGTCGAGTGGTGTCATTTAATTTGTTTCGCTTTTTAAGTAATTTTAACGTTTGTTTTAAGTTAATAAATACGCACAACTCAACAAAATGCCCATGTATTGTTCTGCGTACGGGTGTACGTTTATTTCTCCGTCGAACAATACAGAAAAATACATTTTCACAGGTTATGGTCTCTTAGTGGTTTTTAATAGTGTAATTTTTCTTTATAAGCTTATTCACAACTAAATAACCGTCCTAATCTATTATCGCTAATTAAGTTCAACATTCCTATATATTTGTCAAGAAACACCTAGAACAAATGTTTTGGAAAAATCACCGATATTTACAGTGTGCCGCAATTACAACATTATGTCTCACAGAGTACGCTAAGGTGCTTAATTTCTCAATTACAACAACTGTAAATAAAATTTAAATACTTTTTTATATTATGAAGTGGCAGATTATATTTTGATATTCAATAAATATTTTTTAGGTAAGTATTTTGCTATGTTTAGAAAACTTAAAAAAACGTACAACCTATAAAGAGACAGAAAAGGACATTATCTGAAAGAAATAAATGAACAATCTAGAAAATATAATATGTGCAGGTTTTTTCCCATAAGCATAAATGAGTACGCCAAAGAGATAAATACAGACAACACTCCCTGTCTCTTCATAAGAGCTTTACTTCTTCACTGCTGTGATCATTCCATTTTGTATTGAGTTCATTGGATCAAATTTTATAAAATTAGCATGTAATCCATTAACGTCTATCTCACATGAATGTTTATACGTCTATCTGAGTCATTATTGTTTTTAAGACGTTGCTTATCTTCATTATGAACGCATTACAAAAGAAGTAGTATAATTATACTAAAAACTGTATTATTTTATTTCGTTTAATTTCCACATTGCAGGTTGGAAGGTCTTGTGTTATTCCACACCAAATATTTACTGAATAATCATAGGTTCTTAAATGAAAATAATTGGGTTTGCGCAATTTAAAGCACTATTTACAATTATTACAGATATACATATGCAACGCTTATTTTTATTACAATGCAAATATGCTTGACTGGTAGATAATGACCTCTGAATTTCTCTGATTTGACTATTGTTGCAAATCTGTTTCCATTGTTTTGACACGTGATTGAATAAATGTAATTGAGATACAACTTGAAATTCTTCCATAAAATTTGAAAAATGCAAGTTTTATTCTCAGAAATTAAAAACTAATGTATTCAATGAAATGTATTTTTACCGAAAAATAACATTAAACAAATATACCTTTTTCAAATAGTTTTGATCCAATGTGATTTTCTGCGCTTTCCCTTATAGGTGGATCTGAATTTGTATTAAATTTTAAGGGATTACTAACAAAATATGATAAAACATTATTTTTTTCTGTTAAATTTAACTCTGTGTGCGGCATTGACGTGCACTTCCAATCAACTTCAGTTTTCTTTAACCAATTGAAAACTAATTTAGTTTTTTCGGTATCGGTAATACGTTTATGCATTGAATATGATGCATCAGCTTCTACAAAACAAAGAAAATTTAAGATGTGCTGATGTGCAGAACATTTAAATAATTAGTAGTATAATGTTAAAATAATATTAAAAAGACCAACTTAAGAATTAGGCACGTTTATTCTGCAAATATATGCTCGTCTAAAAGATTAACCAGAACTTCGGAATTCTTTCTCAAATTAATATTGAATAATAGATACAAATTGTAGAATACCCAATGATTTTTGTTTATTGAAAAAGTTTATACGTTTAAAGGCAGAGCTAGAGCAGTATCAATTATTGTTTCAGGATTCATAAACATGCAACTCTAATCGCTTACATTTTTAAAACACTGATTAAGTTTATACACACTCAGCTTGAAATTAAAACATACATGATTACATTTTAAAACAATAATCAAAAATTGTCAACTCCGTGAATATAATTTTACTCATATTATGATACAAGTTGTGGTTACAATTATAAAAGCATATTACCAAAGAGTATATAATAGTACTCTTTGATATTACTTACCATATTGATTTTCAAGCGCCAATCTCAATAACAACGCACTTCTTTGAGACATGACAAATGTAAGAGTATTTCAAATTTCTACAAACGTGCTATGTACTGAATCGCACCATGCGCGAGCATTTAAATACACCACGAAAATTACAAAATAAAATTGAGTCAATGTTGCCACATCTAGTGCCTCAGGAAGGTTATAACAATTTCGTATACACATATACGCCAATATTAATGAAAGCGCCCCCACATGTAAAATTGTCAAACTAAATTTTGAAGATTCTATACAAGTTGAGCCAATTTTTTTTTTATTAATTACGTTAGTATGGCTGAGTAGATGTGCTTGTAAGGGTTAAACCATCCTGAGCCATATATGTGGCTCAGGATTGTTTGGTTGGCTCAGGTTTGTATGCTCGCATACGTACTTCTGGCTCAAGTTGGTACGAAAGATCTATATATATATATATATATATATATATATATATATATATATATATATATATATATATATATATATCTTTTTCATGGTACACAGTAACTTATTACACAGGTGTATTGTGCCTAAGCTATTCATGCATTATTGAGATCCATATGGGTTTAATTTCTACACTAGCTTGGCTTATCAGATTTTCAGCCAATGTCAGTAAGTGGCCTTGAGTTTTCGGTGAGTTGTATTTTTTTTTTTAATAATCGTGGTCTTAAACAAGCTAAGTTTGACTTATCCTGCTAAAGCACTCAGTAATACTTACGAGAACGAATAGGGGGATATTGAATTTGCAAGAGATGTCTATGAACGGCTACCTTAAATTTTTTCATATAAGTGAGAGGAAAACAGGAACTAGGCAAATTCATTCCAGAGTTTAGGAGCAGTATAGAAGAATGTGGATTGTGCCCGTTTGGTAGAAGTTAAGGATTTGTACTGCATATTGATAATAGTGAACCGAGTATTTCTAGCAAAGGTGGCTCGAGACGGTATCAAAGAATGTAATTCAGCAGCGCAAGAGCCATTGTAATACCGCTAATACAAAGAAAAAACTGAAGCGGTTGTATGCTCAGAAGTTAAGGACGGGTCGTTTATAAGCCTAATCGCTCTTTTTTGAATACGATCAACGCTATTGAGAGCGTATTGAGGAGCACCAATCCAGGTGTGAGAATTTTATTCCAGATGAGCTCGAATTTGGGCTTTATACAGCAGAAAGAATTGTCGGGAGGTAATGTACTGCTTAGATCTGTACAAAAAGCCTATTTTACGAGCAGCTGCTTTAGTAGCGCATTTTTGTGTATTATTATCTAGATTATTACTTCCCCATTCAAAGAAACGTTGAATGTCTTTGTTAATTGAAATTGCCATTTCAGCTTTACTGTCTTGATTCAGAGATAGAAGGTGGATTACCATTATAAGTTAATGCCAACTTGTTTTCATTCTCTTGCTTTGCCACTATCTGCTTGTTATCCCATTACATTCGGTGGTCTTTGTTCCAGACATGTTCGGCGATTCTTGATCTTTCTGTTTCGCCGTTGTGTTCATGAGTGGTTTTGGTTAGTAGATATTCCCCTACGCGCTTTTGTGGATTTGAAGGCAGTACGTATCTTGTGTTTGTTGTCTATCCTTCGTATTTTGTACCTGGTGTGTATGGTATTATCGTAGTGTATTTAAGTTCTTTTTCAGTTAAGCTTTCCCTATTTACGCTAGGTGTTAGATCGGAAAAGTCATTTTCTTTAAGTGTTTTAGCAATATTTTCTTTTTCGTTTTTCAGGTCTTCTTGTTTCCAGCATATTGTTTCAGCACTATAGCACAAGCAACGCCTAACTTCACACTTTTATCGTGAATGGAGTTGTAGTGCAGGACCTTTCCGTGTGGGTGGGTTTCCTTTATACACTTGTGAAAGTTCTTGTTATTAAAATCTGAAATTACCTTTTAGTGTTTTATTATTACGATGATACAGGAAAACTATAACATACCTTTTACAGAATTTATTATCCAAAAAACAAACTTTGTGTGTGTTTTTGTTGCCAACAACCTTTTTTTATTGTTACCAACTTAACAACACATCCATGGTTTTCGCAAGGAAATTTTTCTATTTCTTTTTAAAAAGCCGTAAAACCAGTGCTGTCCGACCATTTTTCTTTCAACATTAAAGTCGTGTTTTATGTTGTTAGCTTCTGCAAACTCATAAGCACATTTTCTTACATTTGTAGGTGTGAGACCAAAAAACATGTTTGACATTTTTATAATATGATCTGCAAGTTCCGCCTCTTGTTGTTCATTAAAAACACCATGTCGACCCAGCTTTAGTTTTTGATTGGGAAATCTTAACTTTAGTCGGTCCTGAAGTGTACCATATGGCAAATCAAACTGTCTTGCAGCAGCCCTTATTGAAATGGCCCCTTGATTTATTGCTGCAACCGCTCGCTGCATAGCTTCTGTAGACCATGATGAACGTGTGGTTTTCCTAGTGTATTTGAAAGGCATCTGTCAACAAAAACAATTGGAAATAGTATTTAGTTAAACGTTTTCCATTCGATCACCATGATTGATATTACCCTATATCAACCACTAACAAAAACATAGATGAAATTACCTAACCAAATTTTTTTATAATTAAAATAATTAATGCAATAGGTACCAAAATAGTATAACGTTCACACTCCATTGAAAAATTCAACAACCAATAGATAATAAGAGTGCCTTACCTTAAGATATGCCTGTTGAATATTATAAGAAACTACGTTAAATTTTAAAACACTATCTGCCTTATACACGAGTAGATCTCAACTGAAACATGGAACTGCAATGGAATCGTACACTACATCTGACACCCTGGCAGTCGGATTAATGTGTGGATAATATTCCGATACCGTGAAAATACGATGATCGATTTTACCCTTATAATCGATATTCCCCACATTCCCCCTACAATAAAAAATAAAGGCACCAACTACTCTTGAAATATTTTGGTGTTTCCGTAATATATTAACATCCTTTATATCTGATGATATTTTATATATTATTATTTTTTTGGTCAGCAGAATTTTTTGTTTAGTCGAAAAATTAATAAAAATGTTAATTCTACCTGTGGGCACACTGCATATGATATATGGATAAAAAATATACAAGAAAATAGAAGACATATCTATTGGCTAAGATTGATACAAAATAAAATCCCACTTTCAACATATTTTATGAAATATCACTTTTTTCCTTACCTGCAAGGTAAATAGATAAGTACTAATTTTTATTGCATAAATGCATTTAGCACCGAAAATTTTTGTCACGGAAATTTAATCCATAATCAACAGGATGGAAAAATCGTGAGTTTGCTCGAGTGATTTTTTCAGTGTCCCTTGATTCGATTGTGAATTGCCCAAATGACAAAAATATTAAGTGATATTAAAAATACGTATATCCTAATTCAAAAAAATCATCACGAATGTATTTTAGGAAGATTAAAACACAAAGCTGCACATAATAAGCATCCAACCCAAAACAAGTATTCTTGATTTCATCAAAAAATTCAGTACATTTTATGACTGCCATATAAGATGGCAGTGATTTAATAATCCATTATGACAGCCGTGGTTTTATCACCTATTGGAACTGATGTAAATTCTAAATTCATTACATTTAGAATTTACATCAGTTCTACATACATAAAGACAAAATTTACATCGATTGGGGCTTGAACCTTGGTGGCGAAGTTGATTAGCGCAGTACTCTAGCAAAGTACAGGTCGTAGGTTCGAATCCTACTCGAGGTAATCTTTTTATTTATGTATTTAATAAAATTAATAATAATTTTTAATTAGTTAATTTTTTTGTTTAATCAATTATTTACCAGATAGTTCATTGATCCATTTTTGAAAATTAGGACCTCCTGATTGGTTGCAATATACGGCGTATATTAATGGAAATTAACAACAGTTGTAAATTTCTGTACCAGAAACATGTATTTGTAACACGAAATATTCTGTCATGGCAATTCTCTATCGAGAAGGAATAAAAAAAATCGCGAGAGCTTAATTGTAACAATAACTACCATACTTGAATAGGCATGGTACTTATCTAATAATCTACATCTCCGACAATTAATAAAAAGGTTTTTGTATAAAACACTTGGCATAGAAGTATACTTTAATGAAAGCTTCCACCCTATATTTTCCTTAGCCCGTCTAATATCCGTACCTTGGTAGAACAAGGGCCAATGTCCGAAAATCGGTATATAGAGTTTATATTTAACATACTCTGATTGTAGATTTTCTATAGAAGAAAGGCCAGTGTCCAATTCTTTTTGGTTTTAGACATATTGTAATCTAGAAATGGCCAAAGTCGATATGCACTGAATAGAACAAGGGCCAAAGTCCGGACATTGACCCCTCCGCAAAATTTACAGTCGAAGCTAAACGGCCAATGTACACAGCAATGGACATTGGCAATTGGGTACAATGAATCCATGGACATTGGCCCCGTTTCTTCGCTATTGCAATCACTGCAATCTAACCTAAAAAGTTCTACAGACTACAACAGTATTAATGCAAGTCTGTGTGTGATGATTACATGCGTTCCGCGTTAATAATTAATTAGTCAAAAAATTAATAAAAGAACCCTAGTGATTTTACAAAAGTGCAAGGAATTATCAAAACAAGGTACGATATTATTTTACTTATGAATGTAATAAAAAACATGTAGCTAATTTTATTACGTTGCTTCTTGATATTTTTAAGAACACGTGGATGATGACCGTACAGTAGTTGAGGACCATATTGATCAACAAAACGATGCATTTTGGTTAGGTTACCCAGAGACTAGTGAATCAGAACCTCTGACACCCGTTAACGTACCTAAGCAAAACTTACGTATACGTCTTATATCTTTAAATCTAAACAAATTTCATTATTTATATTACGCATTTCACAAGAATGTTTTCTTAATTCGTTGGTGAGTAAAATGTTTTATACTAGCTTTTTGACGTTATTTAAACTGATCACTTGTTTATTATTATTTTAAATTTTGCACTTACATTAGAACAAAATATATATTTAAAAAATGCTTATGAATTATCAGTTGTTTAAGTGGTATAGAGTTAAAATACCTTGGTGGTCAATGACGTTATTAAAACGTTAAGTCTGATATAATAATATGAATGTAATCAAAGGAACGTGATATGGAACTATCTTGTACTGCTCCTGTACTTGGATTCAAATTTGATAGTCATTTGAAATATAAATTTATGAACTCTTTTATAGATAACTGAAGTGCCATCTCACAGCCAAAGTTCTTACACAGAGTTAACAGCTTTGAAAGATGTTTCACCAAAATAAAATACAGGAGTTCTCCAATTAGTTCCTCCAACAGTAGTTTTTCTGAAAACGATGAATCACTGCACATCATTTTACAGGATGTTGACATAGTGGAGAATAGCCAGAATAAAAATGTAGGAGACGAAACGACGAAAATTTAAATAAGGAGGTACCGTACAAATTAATGAACATTCGCTTCAAGCACCTACAGTAAAGAGCAAAAGAATATTGCAGAAGAGGAAAGGACAAGAAAGCGTTTCAAAAATGGAAAGGCTTGGAAAGAAAAGGTACGAAAATAACATAAGGAACAAGATAAAGAATACGTTAATAGAAGAGGGATTAAAAAGAAATCAAAGGATATGAAAGAACCCTGCAAGTGTCGACTAAAATGTTTTATGAAATTTGATGAAGGGCAAAGAAAAAGATTGTTTGAGGACTTTTACAACCTACCTAAAGATGGCCAAGATCAATACATAGCGAAAACAATTAAAGAAGTTCAGAAGCAAAGGGAAAGAGTAAGAAATACTGGAATAAAAAGTAAGAAAGGAAATCGAATAAAATTCACGAGGACGTATATCTTTGCAAACAGAGAGGATGAAGATACTGAGGTGTGTCAAAAACTGCACCTTCAGACTTTTGATCTTACTTTAAAGAGGGCAAGAATAATAGTAGAAAAGAAACGAAAACGAGAATCTAGTATTTGCGAAGATGCCCAAGGAAGACATTCGAATCATTACAAAATCAGTGACGATAGGAAAGATGTTATTAGAACTTGTATTAAAAGCTTTCCGACATACATACATTCTCGAAAGCGGATTTCAAAAAAATATTTGAGCCCAGACTTCTACATTGCTTCCATTATCGACTTTACTGTGATTATTGTAAGGACCAAAGTATAAGATATAAAAAGGAATCACTGTATAGAAAGATTTTTAATGAAGAATTTAATCTCGTTTTTCATGCTCCAGCTAGCGATACCCGCGCTAAATGCGATAGATTTAATTTGAGTTTGAAAGCACTTGAGGGAAAACCACAAGAAGATGAAACAAAATTAAAGATTATAGCAGAAAATAAGTCATCTAGACTTAGCTGAGAGTGCTTACAAGGAAAAGTCGTCAGATAAGGATCAAATCAAGCAAGATCCGTCATTTATTGTGGCGTCTTTTGATTTAGATAAATGTTTGCCGACGCCTTATCTTCGCAATGGTGTTTCCTTCTATAAACGACAGCTATGGGCATTCAATTTAACGGTAATTCAAACAACGGAATTAGGTCATTCAGGAATTTGTTTATTGTGGAATGAAACAATTGCCGGACGAGGTAGTCAAGAAATTGTTTCCTGTGTTAAAAAATACAATAATGTCCTTACCTAATGAAGTTAAGACTGTCAATGTCTACATCGATTCTTGTTTTGGCCAGAACTGAAATGTCTATATGTGTACCATGTTCTGCTTTATCATGCAAGAAATGAAAAAAGATGGTCGATTGTTATCAGAGATTAATCACAAATTTATGAAACTGGGACATAGCCATATAGAAGCTGATACTATCCATGCTGCAATCGAAAAGGCTAAGAAGAAAACACTGCTGAAATCGAGGTCCCACACAATTGGTGTAATTTTATAACAAGTGTTAGGCAGAACCCTCCTCTGGAAGTTATTGGAATGCAACGGGCAGACTTTCTCAACCTTAGCAATCTACTTAGCCATGAGGGCGAAAATGTTCCCTGGTTAAAAATAAAATGGATGAAATTTATGCAGAATAACGAATGGAAATATTTTTTATATAACTAGCCTGGATAACAATGAGCGCTTAAACAAGTTGATTTAAGGAGAGGCAGCATAAGAAACAAATTAAATTCAGATTGAGCAGTCAACAATATGTTAGACCTGCTCTCATACATCAGTGAATACAATAGGCACTTCTATAAAAGCCTCAAAAAGTCTACTGTACTTAATCCTGAGGACATTTCAGATCACCTCAAAATCAATGTATAAAATTAATAAATGTTAACTTTTCAATAAATTTTTGCTAGCCAACTCTTGTTTCAATAATCACCATAAAAGCCCAATGTCCATGTCATGTGAATTTTGTGAAGGTCACTGTCCATTTTTTTGTAAATAATACATTATATCAAAAATTTTTTAAAGTATTGTGTTGAAAAAAGGACACGATGACACAATTATTGCAATATTACCTAATATTATTAAATTAAAACTTTCTTTTATGCTCGATATCTCAACACTTATGAAAATGGACATTGGCCCTTGTTCTACGCAAGGTACAGATATTAAACACTTATTTTTACTTTGTTAATTTCAGAATGTTTAGAACTGGAACAGTCAAACATGACAGCCATGGTTTCAGTTAACTTTTTATGGCTTATTCAAATTTTTTAATTGACTCATTGGTCCATTTTTGTAAACTAAGAACTTGCGACAGGTTTTAATGTACAGCATGTATTAAGCATCCAAAAATTGAGCCTTGTGCATTAGACTTCTGATTACCATTTTGAACAGTGTAATACATATACCGAGATATAGGAAAGTACATGAGATTATATTGTGCTCCCCATTCATTCTTATTAATTAGTAAGACGTAAGTAGATGAAAGAAATTATTTATCGTCATATACCCACGTATGTATACAAATTAGTCCTCAAAATTAAAACCCATATTCAAATAAACCTCCATTGTGTGCTAAACAATAACTCATCGATTGTAAAAAGAATGCTGGTGATTAGCCAATTGGCAATTTGGCATTCTTGAAAAATTGACTGCAATTAGAAAATGAACATTTGACATATTTTATTTGTAAAAATCTTCGCGAATGTAAAACGTCTTAAAGAATTGAACCCAGTATCTTGCGACCATAGCCCTTCTGGGCGCATTTGTTTTTAAATCTTTTGCTCTAGCGAAAATTTTTGCTACTAACCAATAACATAACTGCAATTACTTTCAAATCGTTTGACATTTCAATAGAAAGTTGCCAGAGCAAGAATTGGTCTATGACCATAATAACAACTTCAAATAAATTTCGCACTTGACTAAAACTTGTCTGTCCATAACAACTTATGATCATAAAAACTTCAGTGCAAAAACTTATGATAAATTAGATAGATATTCCAGTTTTGTAAGTTACTTTCGCATTGTCATGGCCATGTTTTTAGAAGCAATTTTTGGAAAATTAAAGCAGTTAATTTGAATGTTTTTTTGTTTCGAGAAATAATTTGTGCACTAAAGTGTGGCAATAAGATAATAAAGAATCATTTTCTTTATCTGTTAATACCATTTGCTAACTTCTAAGAATGACTGCACCTCAATAATTTAAAAAAAAATAGTAATTTCATCTACTTTTCTATTTTGAAAGTCTGCACCCTGCATAATTATTTTATGCTAAATTTATACAATCTTCAAATTAGATAAAAAGTAGATGTGTAAACTCTATAGCCATTTATAAATATAGAGTTTTATCCTTATTTTCACACTTTAATGTGATATGAGTTTTGGAGTAAATAAAATATATGATTCTCACAAGTTTTTGTTTTTGTTCAGCAGCTTGTATACAGGTATACTGTAAATAAAGGCTTCTACCATATATGTTCCTTAGCCAATTTAATATTAAATGCTTACCTTTTACTCTGGCAATTTCAAAGTATTTAGAATTGGAACACTGTCGTTATGACAGCCGTTGTTTTTTCACCTATTGGGAAGTGCAGTTAAGTATTTTATTACTTATTCAAATTGTTTAACTGACGCCACATCTGTCCATTTTAAAAACTAGGAACTCTTGATTAGTTTTAATAGATAGTGTGTGTTAATCACATTAAATGTATTAATGTTACATTATAACTATTCTTCGGACACCTTGCCACATAGTGATTTGTATTTATGTAAGCATGTACATTTACTCTGGACAAACAATGTTCAAGAAAATGCTATTTTAAAGTAAATAGCTTTTGTAGTTTGAAAGATAAAGCAAGTAGTTTCTGCCCTCTCTTACTTCCTGATGTTTATGAATTATTAATTGATATGTAAAAATGCATATGAATGACATCTTTTAATAATAACCTTGTCACAAAGAAAACTTCATATTTGTTTTATTAGTTGGAACTAAATTTACAAGTTTTATTATAGATACCTACTTAATGTGATTTTTACAACTTTGTAGAAAAAATTCAGCTGTGTTCATCTGAAGATCTGAAAATGTTTGATGTCAATTAGTGTAAATACTTATAACCCACTTGAAAAAATTACGTTATGCATTTGTATAGTAATGGGTTATTATTACACTTACTTAGATCCCATATCCGTTCTTCGAAGACCTGCCCTATTGATTCGTTGTGCTTCTCCTACAAACAAAACAAACAGCTTTTAAAATTTCTTTAGTTTAGTTAGTTTTGTCTGTACATTAATTTACACCTTAGTGTTGGTAAGTGCAATTAGTGCAAAAAAAATTATAATCAGTTGGGTTTGTTGTTAAATAATGTTAAATGTCTTTGCTAGTATTTCTTATAGTAAGGGTGACAAACACCCAAACAAAATAATGTATGTTATATAAAACATATGTCTAACCAATTCCAATTATTCATAACATGAACAGAAAAATATATGTTGCGTGGCAACTTATTTCAGTATTAAAACGCTCAATGAAACAAACTGTTGATTTGTTTTTATGTATGTTACAGTAGGGTATCCTAACATATTCCATTACTAATAGCACTGTATATGTATTGCAAGTAGGCCAACAATGATTCACTTCTTAACCACAATTCACAAAGCGCAAGAACACGTGAATTACTTTAAGAAATAAAAATGTTTATGACATATATAATTGTTGGTACGCCAAAGTTATACACGGATATGTACCTCAACTATATTTTCTATATTGGGAGGTGCAGAATTGTTTAAATGTTTGTCTATTAAGTTCGGGTATACATGACATATGTATGCTATAGTGCAGAAGTAACCAACCTTTAACATTATATGTATACAATGCTAATAGATGCTAATTAACAAGGGTACATAAAAAATAAATCTATTCTATGGGTAAAACATAATCTAAATTAAGCTTAAAATTTGATGTAAGTAGCATGATTGGAACGAGAATGAGGTGATCATCCAAATCATTGAATATATTAGGTAAGTAAACATGGTTGCTGTGAATATATAAATTGTAATAATGCAATAAAAATTTAATGTAACTAATTGACTAAATTCCACTTCAAAATGAACTTACTGAATTCATCAATATGTGTCATTGGATATATTATTGTAGGATATATTGTCACTAAAATTGCTCCAATTATAGTTCCAATAAAAGCTGCGTACCGCCAACCTGTTAATCGGTGTCGATGCATTGAAAAATTCTTGGCTACTTTTATTTAAAAACTGCTTAATTATAAACGTAGGTTATAAAAAATATTTTAGTTCACTTGTATTTATAAGGTGTAGTTCGTATGTACACAAAATGCAGGGTGAATTTCTTTAGTCGCAATAAATGTTCAGTTACCGGAAAATCGTAAATGTACCTAATTAAGGGTTTTAAGCAAGCAAATCCGATTTATCATTAGATATCTCTACTATCCAAATTAAGAAAAATATGTAAAACTAGTAAGTCTCTCAATATTGCATGTAGAGACCGTCTCAAACATCATGGGTGATTGCGCAGAAACCAATTTTACACCGAATACAAATATATCAACTAACGTGAAAAATTAATATGTTGGCATTTGTCATTTTGTGTTTTACCTGTTTATATCTATTCTACAACTTCCTACGCTTTTGCTACTTTTATTTGATATATTGTATGTTTGTGGATTGCCTCATTAAGAAACAGTCTTTTTTATGACTCCTTCAAGGTAAATTGTTATTAGGTGGCTACAAATTGCATTAAAAGTTATCAATTACTAACGAGGTATTTTTAATTCAAATTTCAGATTTCCAAGGAGGATTTTTGGTGTAATTAACCAACACATTGTATTTTCTGGCCAAATTCAAGATTTGTAAATGCTTTTCCATACTAAAAATAATGTTTAAAAAAATTTTGGTTTTTTAACCTCAATTTGGTTAGAAGAATAATTTACAGTTTAGAGACTAAAAACTGTTTATGATGAGCGTTTAATGAGTGGTTTGATATGGGCAATAATGTATAAATTTTGTTGTCAGGTTGAAAATGAATAATCGAAAGGTGCCAAGGGCGACAAATTATCTACAATATTTACCAATTTATGAAAAAAGAAAAAGAAGGAACGATGACAATGCCATTATCTCAATTACAAGAACGTGTTGCTGAAGCTGCAGATGTGGGTCTAAACACTGTGAGAAGAATTATTAAAGAAGGAAACAGTACACCTGGACCAAGTCACCCTGGCAACAGTAAATTCTCTTCACCACGAAAAACTATCAATAAACCAAGCCCTAAGTCAACGTTAGATGCATGCGATGATGTTAGATAATAAAACACTAACTGCTTTTAGTATTGACCTTTTAATATTTGAACAATATATAATATATGAAACAAAGCAGACTGTATAAAAAAAAATAACAAAGTACAAAAGTCTGAACTGTGCGTTCTCGTTGATTGCGTCGAGAACAATGCTCGATGGCATGGTTCTCTGTTGACCCGAAATATGCGGTCGGAAACCTTCGCAATTATGCGTGTTACGCGGGCACTTTTAAAACGCTTTAAAGTTTTAACCATATGCCGCCCACCTTGAAAGTTGTTAACTTTCAATAAAAGAAATTATGTTTCTAACGGCAAACGCGCTAACCATGCAACTGCGCGTTTGAATATACCATTTTTTGTTTTTACCGTCACAACTCGGCATCTTCCGTCCTGTCCGGGATGAGTAGAAATAATTCTTGCTAGGTCCCACTTTAATGGGGGTAGGTTCTGGTCACATAATAAAACCATGTCACCTATAGCAACAGGTGGCCGATCGTCTTTGTTCCACTTGAATCTTGGTTGCAATGTGGTCAAATATTCACGCGACCATCTCCTCCAGAAAGTTTGAAAGATTTGAGTTAAATACTTATATCTTGAAAGTCTATTAGTTGGAATTACAGTTAAGTCCTTCTCAGGTATACTTGTTAGAGATTCACCCACGAGGAAATGTCCTGGGGTTAAAGGGCTTAGGTCAGAGGGATCGTCATAGATAGGGCAAAGAGGTCTAGAGTTCATGCATGCCTCTACCTGCGAAACAACAGTAGCTAACTCCTCAAAGGTAAGTCTAGCGTTGCCTAATACTCTTTTAATATGATATTTAGCTATTTTAATGTTAGCCTCCCATAACCCACCTAAATGAGGTGATCTTGGAGCTATGAATTTCCAGTTTATTTCATCAATAGACAACCATTCAGTAATTTTGTGATTTTCTCGTTTTAACGATTCTACAATCGTTTTTAATTCTCAATTGGCGCCAACAAAATTTGAACCATTGTCAGAATACAAATTTTGTATTTTGCCTCGGCGAGCAATGAAACGTTTTAATGCGTTTAAAAATGCATCTGTGGTCATATCTGAAACTACCTCTAAGTGAACCGCTCGCGTCGCGAAACAAATGAAAAGACACAAATATGCTTTAACAATTTTTGCGTAAATTAGAAGTTTTGATGCTGAACGGACCTGCATAGTCTACTCCAGAATTGAGAAAAGGCCTTGAAGGTTTTATTCTCGCTTGGGGCAAATCACCCATAAAAACGTTTAGATCTTTAGGTTTGCATCTGAAGCAAATAATGCACTTATGTAGAACCCTTTTAACTGTGCTACGACCAGACAAAATCCAGTATTTTAATCTTAAGTTCGCTAAGAGAGCTTGTGTACTCGCATGTAAATGTTTTTTATGTTCATGAGCTATAATTAATTCTGTGAATATGTGTTTGTTGGAAAGAATAATTGGATGTTTCTGTTCCAAATTAGTTTCTAAATTTCTTAGTCGACCCCCGATGCGTAAGATTTTATCCGTATCTAAAAATGGGGCTAATGCTTTTAATCTACTTGAATTTGGTAAAGGTTTATTTTTTGTAAGAGCTTTGATTTCGCTTGCAAATTCTTGTGCTTGCGCAGCTTTAATTAGAAAGGTGTGAGAATGTTTAAGTTCTTCCACTGATAAACTACCTGCATATTTGTTGGTTTTATGTGAATGTGCATTCTTAAAAAATCGAAAACAATATGTTACAACTCTTAAAAGTCTAAGATAAGAAGAACATTGATTAAACAAGTATATATCATAAAGAATGTTTGAAAAAGAGTGTGTTGTGTTACGTTTGTCAGGTGGAATCAATGTTTTATTAAATTGCGTACGAGGCCATTTTTCTTCTGCTTCTGACAACCATTTTGGGCCTTGCCACCATAACTCTGAATTAATAAGTTTTTCTGGTGTACAACCTCTGGATATTATATCTGCAGGGTTGCATTCGCTGCTAACATGGTTCCATTTGGATACATCGGTTAGTCTTTGGACTTGAGCTGCTCGATTGGCAACAAAATTTTCCATGTTGGTGGTTCTGCTTGCAACCAGTGGAGAACAATTTGTGAGTCACTCCAATAATAAATATCGTGAATATGTGTGTCAAATGATTTTACAGTTTTATCCATAAGCTTGGCCAATAGAACTGCTCCACATAGCTCCAGCCGTGGAAGTGTGATAGTTTTAATCGGTGCTACCTTGGACTTAGCACAAAGAAGTTTGGTTAGTATTAAACCCTCTGTATTGACAGAACGAACAAATATGCATGCTCCATAAGCAAGTTCACTCGAATCGCAAAATCCATGTAACTGTATGCAAACTGGCTGTAGACAAATCACATGCCGAGGTATGTATAAATCATTCAAAACATGAAGTTGATTGTAAAAACCAGACCATAATGTAAATATTTCCATTGTAACTGACTCGTCCCAATTTAGTTTTTGTTTCCATATTTTTTGAAGTATGATTTTGGCCTTTATTATTATTGGGCCTACAATGCCCAATGGGTCAAAGATTTTTGATATTGTAGAAAGAATGTTTCGTTTGGATACCTTTAAATTACTTGGAGTGTTGACATAAAATTTTAGACAATCTGTCTGTACGTTCCAAGCTCATCCTAAAGTTTTAGTTGTCGTGTCACTCGTAATGTAATGTGTAGTTTGAGAATCGGTCTCATCATCATCAAAAATATCCTTGACATTTGATATCCATTTACGTAAAGTAAAACCAGACTGTTTCAAAATAAACGATATTTCTTGCTTGAGTGTTTTGGCATTTTCAAGAGTATCTGCTCCTGTCAACAGATCGTCGACATAAAAGTCCTTTAATATCAATTGGCTAGAATTTGGAAACTGCGCCTTGAGTTGATGGGCAGCTTCATGCAAGCTGCGACATGCTAAATAACTGGCTGATGCCGTACCATATGTTACTGTTTTTAATTTAAAATGTGTTAACGGCTCTTCAGGACTACTTCTCCAAACTATTCTTTGTAGCTGTTGTTGCTTTTCTGTTACCCACACCTGTCGATACATTTTTTCGACATTGGCGTTCAAAACTATGCTATGTTTACGAAACCTAATCAAAATGGCATGTAGATCATCTTGGATGGTTGGTCCTGTCTTGAGTTTATCATTGAGACTGAGTCCAGAAGTGGTTTTAGCGCTGGCATCAAAAACAACTCTCAATTTTGTGGTGGAGCTATCTTTGAAAACTGGATGATGGGGCAAATAGTACACAAGTTCATCGTTTGTTAACAACGCTTGTTCGGGAATTTTTTCCATATGATCTAATTGCTCGTATTCGGTTAAAAACTGTGTGTATTGTCTTTTCATGTTCCCATTTTTTGCCAATTTTTTCTCTAATGCATAAAACCTTTTTATAGCGCTTTCTTGTGAATTTCCCAAATCATTGATACCCTCTTTTGTCGGTAATGTTACAATAAAATGACCGTCTTTTGCATGTGTAGTACTGCTAACAAACAGCTCTTCGCATTCAAGTTCTTCTTTTGATAATATGTTGTTGGTGGTATCTTCTAATTTCCAAAAATTTTCAAGTTGAATGTCTATTGGTTGTGTGGACGTAAGATTACAAACGGTTTGTGCTAAATGAGTTGATTGACCGATATTTGTTAGTGGTAGGTTTCAGAGAATCCAACCGAGTTTGGTTTTTGAATAATGGGTTGGTTTTTTGCTGGTTTGACTTGGCCTACACAGAAGTTCATAAAAATACCGGCACCTAAAAGCATGTCTATGTTTCCAGGTACGTTATATGTTGTATCTGCTAAATAAATGCTATCCGGAATTTTTAATAAATGTGAATCAAATGGAATGCTAGGCAAAGAATTTGTGATTTTGTCAAGTACGAAAAATTGTAATGTGCTTCCAAAGGAATTGTATTTTGATTTAATTGTCGTAGTGGTTTGATAATTTGCATTTGTTATAGAACTGCTAATACCACTGACCGATAAGTTGACCTTGGTAGTAGATAAATTTAAACGTGTGCATAAGTCAGTAGTTATGAAATTGCTCATACTGCCAGTGTCTAACAACGCTCTTGCTTCGTGTAATTTTCCAACTTTGTCAGACACATAAACAATCGCTGTGGATAAAATGACTTGATTTTCACATACTTTGTTGGCACTATGTGTAGTGATTGAAGATTGCTGTGTTTTTAGCGTGTCTGTTGTTGATTCATTTAAAACTATGTGTGCTTGAGTAGTTTGTTGAGTGTTTTTGGTTGTTGTTGTCTGTTGAGTTTTGTCAAAGTGTAACAACGTGTTGTGTCGTTTGTTACATTTTCTACAACCACCAGCACTACAATCGTTTAAAAAATGATTTGATTTTAAGCAATTTATACACATTTTGGCTGCCTTAACTTTATCTAAACGTTCTGCTTGAGATAAACTTAAAAATTGTGAACAACTGAATATAGGATGTTCCTCGTTGCACACTGGGCAACCTTTATTGTGTGTGGAGACAAAAGATTGTGTGGTGGATTGTGAATTGTATTTGTTAAAACGAAAATTTTGTGAGTTTGATTTATTAAAATTTGGATTTTGTTTGGTTGTCAATGATTTGCTTGATTCTAGAGTTTCCAAAACTTGGCATCTTGCTATTAAAAAATTTATAAATTCTGTAAAATTAAGTGTATTGTTTTTTATACTAAAAGATTCCCATTCTTTTTTTGTAATATGATCTAATTTTGATGTGATTAAATAAATTAACATGGTGTCCCATTGTTCTACGGGTTCTTTAAGAGATTTCAAAGCTCTAAGGTCCTTTTGTACACCGTCAATTAATTTGCGTAATGCTATATGCGATTCTTTATTAATAGTTTCGATTTCAAAAAGAGCTTTCATGTGATTATTTAATATGAGACGTTTGTTTTCAAATCTTTCTCTCAAAAGATTCCATGCAATGTCATAGTTTAGATCGGAAACTTCTAATGACGCTACGGTGCTTGCCGCTTGACTGAAGCGCGCTTATTAAATAGAAAAATTTTGAATGTTGCTGAGTTGAATTTGTATGTATTAATGCATGAAAAGTATCGTGAAATTGCAACCATTTGTCGTATGAACCGTCAAATATTGGCAATTCAATTGTAGGTAGCTTCACATTTTGTGACAAAGAACTGTTAATATGATTAATATTATCGTCAATAACTATGTTAGGGGGATTACTATTGTTTAATAAAGACTTTGCTTTTGCAATTAACAAATAATATTTTTCTTCAAACTCTAATCTTTCCGCAAATTGAGCATTATCATTGCATTTTAACTCGATTTCCGATTGACATTCATCAAATGCATCCCACAATGATTCAAATTTTGTGATGCGCTCTTGTAACTGAAATGGATCTGATGCATTTTCGGTTTTTAAAAAATTGTCAAATGAATTTACTTGGAAATTAATCATTTCGCGTTGTTTTTCTGGCCTTTTTGTTGACATAATGATCAAATATTTATTTTATTGTAATAAAATAATATACAGTTGTTGGACAAATAAAACATGCAGAAAACCAGACAATAAAAATGTAGGTATGTTTACTAAGGAAATATAAAGGATAGTGGCTTACTCTGTGCTTGTATTTATACGTATCACCTGAACTGATACGTTGCTGACTCATCGAAACCGCTGCCTGCGTGCTTCCTTTCCTTATGGACTAGCGAAATAAGCGTTTTACCGTTGACTGAACATTGGTTCAGTCAACGGTTTTACGTTGTGTACAACGCCGTGGCTGTTTCTATGCTGTCGGCTTGTCCGTAAATGGTATGTTGCTGGGCTGTCTGGCGTCGAATGCATTCACTGATTTTTTTTTTGTTTAATACGGCACGATGGACCAAATTATGTTAGATAATAAAACACTAACTGCTTTTAGTATTGACCTTTTAATATTTGAACAATATATAATATATGAAACAAAGCAGACTGTATAAAAAAAAAATAACAAAGTACAAAAGTCTGAACTGTGCGTTCTCGTTGATTGCGTCGAGAACAATGCTCGATGGCATTGTTCTCTGTTGACCCGAAATATGCGGTCGGAAACCTTCGCAATTATGCGTGTTACGCGGGCACTTTTAAAACGCTTTAAAGTTTTAACCAGATGAAGAGATAATAAGAAAAATCATCTACTCATTTATCAATACCCAAAAATGTATTCCGACCATAAATAAGGTTTTACAGGAAGTGACAAGTGCTGGTGTTCAATTCTATGGAAAGAAAACCACATTTTGGAGAGTGTTAAGAAAGCTAGGATTTCGTTGGAAAAAGATCGAGGATAATAGAAAAGTATTAGTGGAAAAAATTGACATTAGAACTAAACGAATCGAGTTTCTTTGAAAATTAAAGAAATATAAAGAGAAGAAGGAAGAAATTTGGTGTATAGTGATGAAACTTACTTACACAGCAGCCATACTGTACCGACAACATGGGACAATGGAAGAAACCGTTGTTTGAAAGCTCCTGTTACTAAAGGCCAACGATTAATTATTGTTCATTGTGGAGGAAAAGAAGGCTTCCTAATGCTTTTTTAATGTTTAAGGCAGGACAGAAAACAGGAGACTACCATGTTGACATGAACCACCCAAATTATATTAAATGGGTAAAAGAAAAGGTCATACCAAATTTACCTAAAAATTCAGTTTTTGTGATTGACAATGCATCTTATCATAATATAAATACAGAAGCTGCACCTACATCAGCTTGGAAAAAAGTGACATGCAGGCTTGGCTCTCTCATAGAGGAATAATTTATGAAGCTACTGCATTGAAAGTAGAGCTATACGAGAAAATTAAAGAGCACAAACCACAAAATAAAGTATATATTCTAGACAAGCTACTAGCTGAAAATGGTCATGCTGTCCTTCTCTCCTCCGTACCACCCTGAATTAAATCCAATTGAAAAAATATGGGGAATTGTGAAAAATCGTATAGCAGCGAGGAATGTGACGTTTAAAATGGAAGATGTTAGGCAATTGGCAAACGAAGAATTTGAAAAAATTACAGCTGAGAACTGGATGAAAATGTGTGAACATGTAGAACAAATGGAGAGTGAATATTTTAAAAAAGAAGTGACATTGGATGATGTTGCCAAACGTAATAAATGTTAATAATGACAGTGACGAATCTGATTTCTCATTTTCATCTGATGATGACGATTTAGATTGTGAACCTTTACAATGACATTAAAACATTTAAATGAATTTTTAAAATTGATTTGTGATTAATCAGAAATCGATGTACTTATGGTATATTTGTTAAATATTAGTAAAAACAAATTACATGTATGACTGCATAGTTTATTATTATTATAAATGTGTACATTCAACATATTCAGCACAAGTAAGCTACTTACACAATTTTTTCTGTAAGCTTTGACTGTACCCTTTGATAGATCATCACAAATACATTATAATGGAAAAAAAGAACTTATTTAACTTAATGCTACATATCACTTTTGCATTCCATTGTAATTTCAAAATAGAAGCTTATTTCAGATTGCATATCACTGAATTAGTCCTTTTGTATGGAACCACTCACTAAGTCATTCTATAAAGCAGTTAGGAATACATACAATTTTCCAAAGATTGATATATTACATTTAACTTTTAAGCAACTAATGATGCATAACAATACAGTACATATTTCGTAAGGGTTTCTACGTTAAGATGTACCTATTGTTTTTTAAAATGACTCAAATCTTTACGTATTCATCTAAAGCACAGCAAATAATGCATAAAGATTGTCATTTAGGTAATGCATACACATGCAACGATGTCAATAAAACATTAAAGGAAAGTATCGAAACATCTGCTTCTATAGTGTGGTGCATTGTTTTTTTTAGATCTCAAATGTGCATACAAATGAGATCAATTCATCTAAAATACAGTAAATAATGAGTAAAGATTTTCATTTATGGCACATACATACACATATAACGACATCACGTAGAATTGAAAGCAACTATCGTAAGGAGTATCGGAACATCTCTAAAGTTGATTAATAACCATTATTAACTTTATAGACCACATCATTATTACACCTAAAATATTTCATTATTTCTTAATTAATTGAAATTGGGGCTCATACTTATTGTTGACGCTCAGATAACAAAAAGTGCTGACTTAATAAACATAACCACAAACTTGGGTTACTCACTTACAGTGTATGTGGCTAGAGATACGTGTTATGTAAACAAACATAAAGAAATTTTATTCTAGCCATTCAATAAATTAATTTTTGTATAAAATCAAATGAAAAGTGACATCATGTGTACAGCTGATATTTTTAATATGGAATTTATATTACATCTTCGTCAACTTACGAATTTTCCCGACGCCCACCTCACCACCAATGACATTTTAAACGATCTCTACCTATTTTAGTACTTAGTAGATGCCACACTATGGGTTTACTTGTTTGTTGTTATGTTGTATTGCTATAAAACTTTGAGTTAGTATACATTTTCTTATACCAATTTAAAGCTTCTCAAATCTAAATATCTAGCAATGACATAGTAATACTTGCCCATCTAAATTGAAATAAACATAATAATAATATATAATTTATTTTATGTTCATTAATCAGTCAAGAATACTTTCTTGCGGTTGTAGGTATAAAAGAGGTACTTAACCAAAGAATATATACGCGTATACACGAATAAGAAGCGACATAGGATGAAAATTTTCAGTGCGCATGTTCGCCAAGGATATGGCCCCTCTTTGTTTTGACAACTAAAACCTAACCTAGATCAGATTAAAACCCATGTTTTCGGTGAGTGGTTCGTCACGTGCACGTACATTTTCTTATTTTTTAAAAAATTAAAAGCAATATGCCCTTACTTTCATTTGTATTCCGAGGACCATAATTAGAATAAATAAAAATGTTTAGTGCATTAACTATTAGATTTGTAACTGAATGCGCTAAATGCCAATTATTATTTTAGAAAATTTAGTTAATTTATTTTGCAATCATAATGAAATTAGGAACAAGATTTATTTTAGGACATTATATTAAAGAAATGATTGCATGTAGTACATACTCATTTCGTTAATAATAAATTACTTGACTAATAAACGTATACTATTATTATGTTTGCAAACGCATAAGATAGTGCAAATAAACATATCTTAAATTTTTGAATCATTTCAATTATAAATACATTTAACAATTTCAACATTGTAATTCATATTATTTCATGAAAACCAACGTTATTCGCAAATATTCAATGAAAAACAATTATAATCGTCAGATTCAAATTTGCCGCTCATTGTCTTACGTCAGCGCCATTTTGTGGGGGTGCCGTCAACGCTTTGAAGGTCACCGAAACCGATTGCCTAAATTACATGGGAAAGGGTATCCTATGTCGCTTCTTATTCGTGTATACGCGTATATATTCTTTGTACTTAACTGTCACATGAAGTAATTTATTTTAAAAGAATAGTTAGGAGGAACGTCCATGTTATGCATTATCTCTTATTATTTAACTTTATGTATGGCTGTCGTAGAATTTGAAACAAAAACCTGCTTTACACAAACGTTTTGGTAATACTTTATTTATATTCTTCATAAAATAAATGTTTTTCAGTTTAAGATTAGCGTTTGTACCCGAATTACATTAAAATTCAATTCAATATAGATTTCCTTCTTATTTAACTCAATATCTGTGTAAAACCAACGGTCATTATTTAAAATTTTATGAAAGAGGTATACAGAAGAAAACAGTAAGACATACCGACAAGCAAACGGTCGGTATATAAGGAGCAAATTCTACAAGAACCGAGCTGGTAGCGTAGTGGTGACACAACCTGCTTAGCATTCGGGAGGTAATGGGTTCGATTCCCGTTATCGTCTACCTTGTATGAGGTTTTTTTCAGGGGGTGCTCCCCATACACATGTAGCGGCATGGCCACTTCGTATATGCACACCATGTGCGTCTACTTAGGCGAATGCTAGGGTAGTATTTTCCTCCTCAGAATCCTAACTCTATTCCTTCCGATCCTATCCTGACCACACCATGTATTACGTAATGTACAGTTGAGGCAACAAAAAACGGGACACTACGGTTTTACAAGTTCAATGGGCATATCTACTTTAATTAGTAACTGACTACTTAATTTTATTATTGATTAATCCCAACACCTTAGATTATTAGTAATGATGATAGTATGACAGATAAGGGTTTTGAATAATTACTTATTTCTGATTTCTAAATATTCTTGTGTTCCGTTTAGTTTAGTTTAATAGTATTTTTAGAGTTTTGAATAATTACTTATTTCTCATTTCTAAATATTCTTGTGTTCCGTTTAGTTTAGTTTAATAGTATTTCTAGGATTCCTTCTAAAATGCCTGTTCATACTACCATTGATTTAAAAGCTCGTATCGTTGCTGAGTTAGAGCGGTAAAGTGTTCGCGAAATTTGCGATTATTAAATGTGTCGCGATCTACTGTTGGACGAGTGCGAATAAAATGGACTGTCCAACATACGATAGCGAGAGCAGTCGGTAGTGGCAGACGAAGAATATCTTCACGAGCTGAAGACGAAGAATTAGTTGTTTATGTAAGAGATCATCCTTTTACGAGCTACAGGGTTGCTAAAAATGAAACAGTATTTCCTGGATGTCGTGCAACGGTTCGGGCTAGATTAAAAGAAGTTGGAATAAAACAATACGAAGCGGCCACTAAAGAACTATTAACAAATGATAACAAAGGATGTCGTTTAGAATTTGCCAGCCGATATATCAACGAGCCCTTGTAGTTTTGGAGTCGAGTTATTTTCAGCGATGAAAAAACTTTCAGTAGCTCTAACAATCGACCTCTAAAAGTATTTCGACCGGCTAGAACCCGATGCGAAACAATATGTTAATTTTAAAAAACGTAGTGGTCGTTCTTCTGTAAATGTTTGGGGTTGGGTAAGCCATCGCGGGTCAGGAGTTTGCTGGATAATTGACGGGCGCATGAATTCCGAAGCATATTTAAACATACTGGAAACTATCATGACTCCTTCTGTTCAAGTTTTATATGGTGAAGAAGACTACATTTTCCAACAAGTAAGTTAAGATATGAATATTATCTTATTTAACTTTTGAATTTTTACTGTGGTTATAATGAATTTATTGTTACAAGGATAATGCACCTATACACACGTCACGGAGAGTCCAAAATTGGCTTCAGGAAAACAACGTTCGTTTGTTACCGTGGCTAGCAAAAAGCCCAGATCTCAATATCATTGAAAACGTTTGGGCTTTGGTCACAAAGACAATTCAAGACCAACAAGGACTACATTTCATTGCCCAAAACCGTGACCAGTTAATTGCAGCGATTGAAAATGCATGGGAGGCTGTTGGAATCGATTATTTGCAGCATTTAGTAGCGTCAATGCCTAGACGATTGTAGGAGTGCATTCACAACGAGGGCGGTCATACACATTATTAATTTCATATTACTTTTAATCACTAAATTACTCTAAAAGTATTTCTTTATTAATTTTTGTTTTAACAATTTCTGACCTAATCACCAAAGTATTATAATTAGATTTTTTAAATGTAGTTTTTCAAATTTTGTTTTTTTTCTTTTTAGATTTTAGTTACTTTGAAATATCAGACCAAAGTTTTTTTTGTTGTGTATTCTAAAGCATAATATAATAAGATCAAAATTGATCAGAACATTCTACTTATTTCATCGATGCATTGCATTAAAGTTTGACTGAACTGCAATTGTTATGTACGAAGGTCAAGTACTACTTAAAGTAGTTGAACTTGTAAAACCATAGTGTCCCATTTTTTGTTGCCCCAACTGTACGTATGTATGCTGGGAATCCATGATTGTGGCTGAAGGAGCTCGGAAAGTTCGAGCAGCTCGCCCATTGAGGAGGGAATGAAATACGTAGCCCTATCCCTATTATATCCAAGAAATTTTCTACTAATGCATTGACTATTTAAGCGTGTGCTACATGTGCCTTTGTAACTTTCGATTTAATTTATTTTTTTTATCAAACATTGCCAAATTATTCAACAAACAGATAAAACACGGTTAGAAAGCACATCTTGTGGAGCAATGCACCTAACTTGCATTTTTAGTAACTGCTTTGTTCGCTTTGAAATCGGGGTCACTTCTTCCTGAAACTAATAATTAAATACTCGGACCACTATACAATAAAGTTAAAAGAAAATTTCTACAAGTTTTATTAACACAACCTATACTTAATTATAAACAGTAATACTTAATACTAAGGTTAGTAACGTTATAATCTAATAAACAATTAATGTTATAAGTAATTAATGGAGTCAGAATACCTTAGTCTTGGACACACTGTAGATATCGAAATGGATACCTGCTGTGCCAGCGTTTTGGAAAATGTTGCGTAATATTACTTCAGGGTTGAAATAAATCTGGATTTGTATGCTTTATAATTCCCAAATGACTAAATTTGCAAGATTAAAGTGTTTTAGAATACCACTTCCCATTAACGCAGGTGATTACCTCACTCTTGATTAATCGTAATCAGCAATAGTGAAGTTAAAGTAAAAAATAAATCGTAAACGTGAAAGTAAATATAAAAAAAAGTGACTGAAGAAAGCAAACTTCTCAAACTTTAATATAATAGTTTTTTATAATTCACCATAAAATTTATACCACTTAATAAAAAAATTTAACAAAGCAACATTGATGCTACATCCACCTTCAAAATCTCATCAACAAGAATCGCTACAGTAGTCTTTGCGCATGAACATCTTTGAAACTGATGTGCGAACGGTATGCGTACGAGATCTAACTAAAATAGTTAAATGCATGTTTTTATGCAACTAGATATGCAACACACGCTGCACGAAATGCACGTTAATTGCATACATATACATAAATTTTATTACAAACGTAAAGGTTTGTTACATAGAGAGTGGTTCCGATAACCTTCCCCGGTGATCTCAACTCCAGCCCCCTGGGTACGTCAACATCCACAGTCACGTCCCGATAATAAGTCAAAATCGGTATATCAAAGTCTTTACCAGGTCACGGTGTATAAATGGATTGGATGGTGCACTCTATTCCGAACACATACAAACCCCTCCCAAAAGTACTTCGGTGTTATAACCAGGAAGTCATGGTTAGGATATGAACTATGACAAGGTTGACACGATGTAAACCTAAGAACACAAAGCACCGTCAAGTCTAGAACACTGGACATATCAGGAATTATCAAAAGCTAGAATTTTGAAGATAGTTTTTGGGTAACCAAAATAAATTAATTCGAAACAAAAACAGATACGTATTTAAGCATTTCTAGTGTTCTTACCAACGGTCAAGAGTTTGAAAATTCCACGTCAATTAACGATCAGAGGTAAACTCAAAATGGTTATTTCAAATTTTACTATTGTAACAATAGCAAATTGTAAATCCAATAAATGAAAATAATTTATCTGAGAACTAATGTCCCAAAAAATCGGCAAATTCAGTTGCACAATGTGATCTAAATATTAACAATCGTGTTAAACATTTGTAGCAAAAACAAAATAAATGGTGTGCGAAATAAGCACAAAACAAAATTAATAATCGGAACGGTTCGACCAAACCCCAAAAAGGAACGTGAAAATTTAGTAGATTCATGAACAGCATTACGAATAGCATGGGAAAATTTGTGAATTTCAGCATCTCATTCTATATGATTATATTTAGTGTAAGATCTTATTGCAGTACCTAATACTTTATTAACTCTTTCAAGAAAATTTACTCGGGGATGGTAACTCGCATTAAACCAAATGGATGGAACTTTGTAAGAAACTAATAGGTTCTTAAACATTGCACTCCTAAATTGAGGGCCGTTATCTACCATGTAAATTTGTGGCACACCGAAAACTAGAAACACACAATTTTCAATATATTGGCAAATGCCTTTAGCAGTAGCACTGAGCATTGGGTGAATCAAAATAAATTTGGTAAACCATTCACAACCAACTAGTAACGCAGTATTACCATTTTTCGATCTGGGAAAAGGACCTACTAAATCGACTGAAATGCAATGAAAAGGAAAAGAAACATTCTTCTCTTTGCCCATAAAACCATAATGATTAAATTGTGAAGATTTACTTTAATTACAAATATTACAATTTCGAATGTATTTGGAAATGTCAGATTTCATTTTTGGCCAATAATAAAATTCTTTAATTTTTAAAAACATCAAAATGTGCTGATGAAGGATCAGCGTGAAATTTTTGCAAAATATTTTTCCTTACAGATTTAGGAACAACTAATTTCCATTCCACTAAATTGGATTCAATATTTAACTCATTTGAAATAAATTTGTAAAGTTTATCGTTTTCAATTCTCCAATCGGGAAATAATTCAGAATTTTTTGAAACGTTAATTAACATTATCTTATACCAATCGCCTAAATCTACAGCTGAAAATTCCAAAGATTTAACTTCTAATGGCGGTCTTGGAAGTGCGTCAGGAACATTTAATTTACCTTTCCTATGAATGACCTCAAAATCAAATTGTTGAAGTTTAACACTCCATCGGGGCTAATCAACCTGAGGGATCTTTTAAGCTATTGAGCCAAATCAGTGAATAATGATCAGTAAATACTTTAAAATAACAGCTAGCAATTCCTGTTCAGTAATAGAATAATTTTGCTCAGCTTTATTTAAAGTACGAGAACCATAAGCAATAACCTTTTCATCGTCTCCCTCATCTTGGGTTAAAACACAGCCAATACCACAATTGGAGGCATCGCATTGTAAATCAAATGTTTTTGAAAAATCCGGACTCGCTAAGATAGGAGCATCTACTAATAAAGATTTAATTTTTAAAAATGAATCATTAGCTTCGTTGTTCCATGAAACTTATTGAGATTTCTTTTTTCCTTGAATTAAATTGTTAATTGGAGCTAAAACTGTGGAAAAATTGTTAATAAATCGCCTGTACCATGAGCACATTCTGATAAATCGTTTAACTTCTGTAAAAGTTTTGGGTTGAGGGAATTTTGAAATCGCATCCACCTTTGATGCATCGGTATGAAGACCATTTTTATCAATAACAAAACCCAAATATGATAATTGAGGTTCACAAAATTCACATTTATCTAAATTAATATTTAATTTGGCATCGTTAAGCCTTTTAAAAACTTCTCTTAAAATAGCAATATGTTCCTTAAATGTACTTGAAAATATAATAACGTCATCCAAATAAACAAAAACCGATTGTGATAAATCATGACCCAAAATGGAGTTCATAAATCGTCGTAACGCACTGGGTGCATTGGTAAGTCCCATTGCCATAACGGTATATTCAAATAAACCTCTACGTGGAACAATAAAAGCAGTTTTTTCACAACTTTCGGGGTCTGAAGGAATTTTTCAAAAAGCTTTCTTTAAATCTATTGGAGTTAAATACCTAGCATCTCTTAATTTACCCAAAATATCGTTTAAAAATCGTAATGGGTAAGCACCCTTCTTAGTAAATGAATTTAATTTTTTTGCATTAAAGCGGACTCTAAACTCGCCTGGTTTCTTTCGAACTAAAACCATTGTAAAATTTCAAGGGGAAGAACTGGGTTTAATAATTCCTTGATCTAACATTTCGTCAACTTCTTTATTTGCTTGTTCCAACATAGCGGGAGATAAATGATAATATCTTTGTTTAATTGGTATGGCATCACCAGTATTAATAGTATGAAAAATTTTGTTAGTTTTACCCAATTTTGAATTTGCTAAAGTTTTGAAAAGGTTCAATTCAGTAATTTGATCGGTATTAAGATGGTCGATACTTTTAATCGTTGAAAAACTTGTTTCTGTGGAATTTGCAACAAAAGAATTTTCACCAAAATCAGCTTTAATTTCAAATAATTGACAATAGTTAATTCCCAAAGTAAGTGCAATGTTTCAGAAACAATAACTGAAATTGTTTTTGTAACATTACTAATAGTCAGAGATAAGTCAATACTTCCCAAAATGGATTGTAAAGAAACCATCGGCAATAATTAATAATGGAAAAGGTGAATTTCTATTTAATTTCAAATCATATTTGTCAATTAAAAACATTGTGGGCTTACCTAGGATTGTAACAGTAGCATAACTGTCTAATAAAGCGACAACATTTTCGTTAAAATTTTTTTACGTTAATAAAAGGTCTACAATCATTTCTTTTTTCAACAAATTTTGAACAAATTTTTGGAGTTTCATAGAATTTATTTACAGTAATCAACCATTCTTTCCAAACATGTTTGTCAGTCTCTGTAATATTGTTAGGAACGTATCGACTAACAGAACACTTCCCAATTAAAAGTTTTTTGAAAAATTGCACTTTTCGCAATTAGTAAAAGTCACGTCGGAATCACCACATTTGTAACAAAAGGTAATATTATCATCATTGCCACAGATGTAGGTTTAGCACCAGTAAACTTAATTTTTGGTTTATTGTTTTGATCCGAAGTAAAAGATTTTGATTTGTTTTCGTGTTTTTGAAAATCTGAATTTGAATTGTATTAAAGTTTAGAGTTTTGTACTTTAATCTGTTGTAATTTTTTACATAATTCAACAAGATGAAAAATATTGGTAACATTGACAAGAGCCAATTGTGTTGCATACCAAGGCTGTAAATTTTTCATAATAATTTTAAGTTGTTCAACCTCAGTAGGAGGAACGTCTAATTGAGAAAATAAATTAATCATTTCTGAAATAAAGATGGTTGGAATTTCATCAAAAGTCTGTTTCCTGTTTTTAATTACATTTAACAACACTTCGTTATGCCCTTCGGGTAAAAAGTCACTTTTTAATTTAAGAATAAGATTAATTCCGGATAATAACATATCTGTCTTTGAAATATTACGTGCAAGCATTAATTCTTCACACCTTTGTATAAATGAGAAAACCTCTTTTTCACTACCGTTAAATTTAAGATTTAATTTATAAACAGGAATAGAATTTCTAGAAATATTTAAATTCTTCATTAAATTTGAAAAATCTTCAGTTGGAATGCTTACTGAAGTATTAATCGTTTCATTATTTGCTATTGAAATGTTAGAATTATCAAGATATTGAGAGTCATTACTCAATTGTAAATTATCATTAATTAAATCTATTAATTCAATATTATCATTACATAGTGAAATTAATTGATCACGTACAAACACTGTATAATTTAATCGCTTCAAAATATGTAAGATACGAGTAAGTAGTTTGAGATATTCACTTTTCGATGGATTAATTTTATACAAATTTATTAATGATTGAATATGAGTAAGGTTTTCTTTTAAACAAAATTCTTCATTTTGGTTTATTTCAACTTTTGTATAAGAATCAAATAATTTTGAATCGATCTTTTCCAGGTTCAGTTTACGTCGTAATAATTTGCGCTTTTCATCAACCGATAAATTTTCTGCCCCGACAATATTACGGTATCTCAGTTCCATTAATAACTCATCGCTTCTAAGAGCATCTACTACATAAGTCGACATAGTAATAAATGACATACAAATAGACACAAAATACAATAAGACTACACTAATCGTAAATACAAATATTACAAAACCTTTAAACAATTGTCAATATGGAATTGCAACAAACATAAGCGAAGATATCTGGCATTAATAATTGCAAATCGATGTCCCACGCTCAGACGTCAGTGTAAAACCTTTAAATCAGTGTACAAATCCTAAAGTTCTATAAGTATACTTCTTAGGTTTTATAAGTACTTCTACACCCAAGCATAGAACATAATAAGGTAAAGAAGTTCAATACTGTGGAAAAACGTGGTATTTTAGGTTTCAAGTTGCCCGACCACACCGTGGTTGAAGTTTTGACCCCTAGCGGCCGGACAAGAAATTAAAACTACCCGTTTCAGAGATAAATGTTGCAGGTTTCTTTAATTTTACTTAAGTCAAGTATGGCCATGTTGCCAAAGTTAACAGAAAATTTTTTAAATGCCGCCGTTTTTTTATTAATATACTATAAACTAGATATTCTTAAAAATTTACTTAAAAAAATAGTCATTCCTTGCGCTCTATGAAATATTAATTTAACGAATAGTCATTACTTCTGAATCCGTGTTTTTGAAAATATAATTACTTATTTTATCGAAAGATCTATTTTTGATTGTAGGTACTTTGTTCGCCTATTTATGTGCATATAGCAATTAGAAATGTTAATTAATTAAATGATTAGAAAGTATATGATTACGTTACAATTTCAAACAATGTTAGTTATTAGTTTATAACTGTAGCTTCAAGTAGTTGGTTCTCTTAGTGAGTTTAGCAGTTGATATAAATTGTTTTTATTAATTAAAATGCCCATATTTTACAATATTCAGACGCTTTTAAGAGATTTTTACATAATTTTTAGTAGCTTTACAATACAATATGTTATTATCTACAGTTTTATTGTTCTTAGTAAATCATTGTCATATTAGTGGTTGTCGCAAGATCTCCGAACAGCTGGCCAATCTAGTAAAAAAATTAACAAAATAGCTAATAAGCGACATTTTGTAAGATATTTTTATGTAGTTTATGACCTTTTGTGTGTTTTTTTTTAATAAATGAGATTAATAATTAATAAATTTTTTCAATGAATAAAAAATGTGAATGACTGATATATTAAAGATATTATGTTGTAGACTTCTTAAAATTTATTAATAAAAAATAATGTGCTTATAAAAAGTATCATACAAAAAAACGGGTTGCATATGTAAACATTGACCACTGCAGGTTTATAAGATATGTAACTTTATACTCTGTGCCGGCAATACTGGCAAACCCGACATCGACAATACATCGCTCGCGTAAAATTGTGCTAATCCGTCGTTTCCTTGACTGCAACCTTAAGGCGTTTTAGTACATTTAATAACAATTTTTCTCATCATTTATGTATGTAATCAACATTACGGCGGTTACACTGATTCCTATGGCTTGAATTTTTTTATTTATTATTTTCTTTATCACCAAAGGCTACTTTTAGCTACTTAACAGTTTGGGTGATAAATAGAAGATTTGGTACCTTTTGCTCAATCGTAGATTAAAGTGGGTCACGTTCAAAAAATTATCGATTTGCCTCATTAATCAAAAAATATTTACATGTACCTGTCGCTTCTTCCTGAAACTAATAATTAAACACTCGGACTCCAACTTGTTTTTAAATATGGAATAAACAAGTAAACCATTATACAATAAAGTTAAAAGAAAATTTCTACAACAAGTTATATTAACACAACCTATACTTAATTATAAACAGTAATACTTAATGCTAAGGTTAGTAACGTTATAATCTAATAAATATTTAATGTTATGAGTAATTAATCGCGTCAGAATACCTTAGTTTTGGACACACTGTAGATACCGAAATGGATGCCTGCTGTGCCAGCGTTTTGGAAAATGTTGCGTAATATTACTTTAGGGTTGAAACAAATCTGGATTTTATAATTCACAGGTGACTAAATTTGCAAGACTAAAGTGTTTTACAATTCCATTTCCCATTAACGCAGGTGATTACTTCACTCTTGATTAATCTTAATCAGTAATAGTGAAGTTAAAGTAAAAAATAAATCGTAAACGTGAAAGTAAACATAAAAAAAAAGTGCCTGAAAAAAAGCAAACGTCTCAAACTTTAATATAATAGTTTTTTATAACTCACCGTAAAATTTATAGCACTTAATAAAAAAATTTAACAAAGCAACATGGACGGTACATCCACCTTCAAAATCTCATCAACAGGAATCGCTACTGTAGTCTTTGCGCATGAACATCTCTGAAACTGATGTGCGAACGGTATGCGTATGAGTTCTAACTAAAATAGTTAAATGCATGTTTTTATGCAACTAGATATGCAATACACGCTGCACGAAATGCACGTTAATTGCCTACATGTACGTAAATTTTATTACAAACGTAAAAAGTTTGTTACAACATCTACAAAAACAATTCTATCCATTTTAAAGGCACCCCTCTTAATGAATAGGAAAGCGATGATAAGAAAACTAAAGAACGGGACAATAATAATGAAGGGTCAGGAAACGTAGAGACTGAGGATTTGTGGGATTCGAACAGAGAACAGAACAAATTATTCCTTCGAGAGAATCAACAAATCGACGAAATGGAAAATGTCAACATGAATTACCCAGGTACTTGGCCTGAAACTACAACTGATAAATTTAGAATGAATATTATACATAATGGCCTGATGATTAAAAGACTACGATTCTCCAAATTATAAAAATAGTCAAAACATTTTAAAAACTATTACGTACAAAAACTAACGAACGGAGAACGTCAAGACCGAAGCCGTTACTGTACTCAAAGTACAAAGACGCCACAATCGGTTATGCGTTTTAGTTATCTTCCTCAAATATCGCTTCTTTGTATTTAACTGGATTTGACTAGATAGCGATTACAAATCCACCAACAGATCAAAATATCATTTACATTAAGTTATGTTACAGCTTAAAAAAAGTTACAACTTTGTACTTGTACCGTGGTGTGTGTGTGTGTGTGTGTGTGTGTGGGTGCGGGCGCGCGCGTGCGTGCGCGATTGCGTGCGTGTGTGTGTGTGAATGCGCGTGGGTGTGTGCGTATGTGTGTTGTGTGTGTGCACATTGACCTAACCTAAAAGCAAGGAACGAGGGGACTAGGGGGAGGCGAGAGTTGAAAGGGGAGACGAGAGAGGGAGAGGGAACTCACACGCGTGAGAGGGAGAGAGAGAGAGAGACGGAATATACGATATACGAGCGAGACGAGGGCGAAGAGGGCGAAACGATAGAGGCGAGGGTAACGAGAGAGGCAAGGGTGACGTGAGAGACGCTGGAGAGACGAGAGTCAAGCACGATCAACTTCTTTTCCAGAAAACATTTGCTAGTTTAAAAATAGGTTACTAGATGGCGTCGCAAATCTGCTTTTAAGATATAATACTAGGTAAAGCCACGATCAACTTCCATTACAGAAAATATGCGCTAGTTTAAAAATACACCACTAGATGACGTCACAAGCAAGTCTGCTTTTAAAAAGAAGTGTAATCACACGCGCAAAGAACGTGAACATCATATTTCCATTTTCATGGACAGGCCAACTTATTGCGTAATTAGCTAATTAGGGTTTTAGATGTTCTTAAATAATGAAAGGTTGTTATTGCGGTTACATAACTGGTGAAATCAGAAAATAATTACTTTATATTAATGATGCCTGGAAGACTCTAAATACGTTATATTATTCAGTTATAAGCAAGATGTCTAAAGTGAAATGTGTAGTGATTGTAAACAGGTGTTTACCCTGTCAAGGCGTTCGTCCAATACGTTTATTGCCAACAACCCTGGTAAGTACTCGTTTTTATTCTAACCCTTGCCCGTATTTTATTTACTTTATTTATTTCCTAGAGGCCTGATTTCAAGGTTGGTTATATTTGCAGTTTCATAGGTATATTTTACCGATTTAACTGTAAAACGTATTTTTATCGCTGTATGAAAAACTCGACAATAGTGTACACGTTAATTTACTGGATATTATTATTATGGTTGTCTAATGATAATGATGAGCGTGGCTAAAATAAAACCGTGTCCTATTTGACCCCGGGGCATGTCTACTTTCAAAAACTAAATAGTGCATTCAAGATTGTTTATAAATCTAAGGCCTTTTTGTCAGAAGTATTTACGAATTTGGGTGCTATTATGATTATGACGGTCTAATGATAATGATAAGCGTTGGGCTAAATAAGTCAGAGTTCTATAGTTGCCTTACGAAATGAAATCGGTGTTAATTTTAAATCACATGTGTGTTATCAAAATTGTAAATGGAAGGCAGCTTGTTTATTTGTCCACGGGCATTTGACCATTTTTGTCAGAGCTATTTCCGACAAACCATCCCTTGTATGTAAAGTAGTATAGAGGCCTGATTTCGAGTTTGGTTGTATATTTGTTATTGTATAGACATTTTAACTAATTTAAATGTAAAACGTATTGTTAACCCTGTATGCAAAACCGGCAACAGTGTTACAAGCTAATTCTATGCTCGTATATTGACAGTAACGCCGAAGGCTATCTCATGTATTTTTGAACTGTGGTTGGTTTTAGCAGGCTGAAATTTAAGTAAAACCAGTAATTATTGAATTGTAATCTGATTTTTACAAGCTGTAAGTTATGATTTGATTGATTGAGATTCAATTGATTGAGATTTAGTTGCTCGACTGTTTTCCCACGCAGGTGCCCTCACGTTTAGGTAAAGTACCAGCTCTGAGTGTCGGTTAACCTTATCTACAAAGGAAGTGGTCGCTCATAGAAGCTAGGTATATACAGTGGGAGAATCGTTACCTGAAGGTTATGAAGAATTGTTAGCTCAGATTATTGTTTGATTTGATTGAAGTTGATTGATTTGATTAATTTGGTTAATTACCTTCACTGCTTGTTTAATTTGATCTACAGTGATTTGTTTGAGATTGATTTGCTTAATTGATTTGTTTGATTTGATCGAGGTTGATTGCTTTGGCAATCTCAAAATAATATTACTTATAATAAATGATTAAAACCATTTAGTTCTTTATTTATAAATTTAATTATAACTCATAATTAAAACCAAAAGCAAGTTCCGAAGACCTATACCTATAGTTAAAATTAGGGCACCTCTTATTAGAATACAAATTTAAATTTGCCGCTATAATCAGCAAAGACAAATACAATTTCAAATTTTCCTCCAGGGGGCGAAGGTTCGAAAGCAAGTTGCGAGGTCCTATACCTGTCTAGTAAGTTAGCATAAGTGGGGCGAACCCCTGAGTGCAAATTGCGAAGCCCTACTCATGTCATACAAGTTAGCATTAGGGCCCCCTTATTAGAATACAAATTCAAATTTCCCGCCACAACCAATCAGAATGCGGTGAATTAACCCTCCAATCAGAGCATGGAGACTAGTTGGTGGGGCGTAGGACCAATCAGAATCATGTAGAAGGAATGGGCGTGGTGTAGTCTTAGCCCCGCCTTAATGAAGCCATAAGGGCCTTATCTAGACTTCGCCCCCCTTAACTCATCCAAAATGGCCACTAGACCACACCCTAGGGGCATCCAACACCTAACACCCAACCAGGGGGGTTGACACCCAAAAAGACTCTTAATATGGCCAAAAGGTCGTTAATTAGGGACTAAACCCCGCCCAGGTGGCAGTCAAGTTCTATTTCAAATGACATGTTCAATGTTGTCACCATTCTGTTCTACACAACGCTGTGTGCTATGTAACCACTGTTCGGTGACAGCGCGTAATAACGAAATTCGTTTTGTTTTAATTGTTGCTGCTGCCTCTTCTATGCGCCCAATTAATTCTTCCCGCGTATTTACCGGTGTTTTAAAAACTAACGCTTTCATGTAACCCCACAGAAAAAAATCGCATGGTGTAAGGTCTGGTGAGCGAGGTGGCCACGCAACTAGCCCATTTCGACCAATCTACCTGTTTGAAAAAGTATAACCCAAGAACTCCCGCACTTCTCGTCTAAATTGAGGAGATGCTCAGTCTTGTATAAGCCACATGTTTTGCCTTATATCCAATGGCAATTCTTCCAGCAGATTAGCTAGATGATTTTCCAAAAAATTCAGATAATTCTCGCCCATTAAACGGTCTGGCAAGATGTGCGGACCAATGAGTATTCCATTTACAATTCCAGCCCAAACATTTACGGAAAATCTTTGCGGAAATTGTTGATTCCATTTCTGGTGAATATTGCCTCGTCCACGCACAAAATTTTTCTTGGAAAATTAAAATGATCTGCATTGTTTTGTAAAAGCCATGCACAAAACTCAACTCTACGGGAACGGTCTTGAGGAAGTAGCGCGTGTACACGTTGAACGTGAAATGGGTACAACTGATTTTCCCGCAATGTTTTCCACACCTTTGTTTGACTTACACCGACCTCACGTGCAATTTCTCTAGTACTTATCGATGTTCTCTTAAATAACCAGTATCCCTTGCCCTCTGAACGAGATTTATAAAACTACGGGATGTCGGATGCACTCTTAATGGAAAGCGTTCTGCATATAGCCTTGCTGCTGCAGCCGCACTTTGACGACACTCCCCATAAATCAACAGCATGTCCACGAGTTCCTTGTTATCATACACATGAGCCATTCTTTATTTTTCAATAATCACAAACTGAGTGAAATCTAAAACGCGATTAACTGACAACAAATTGACACATTTCTGCTTGACATAAAAAGTGTAAACAGAAACGAAACAAAATTAACAGCCGTCTTATCACAGAGATTGCTTGCAGTTCCATAACAACCCGAATATGCATGGTGAGGCTATTAACACCGGTAAACACGCGGGAATAATTAATTGGGCGCATAGAACAGGCAGCAGCAACAATTAAAGCAAAACGAAAAAATGTTTGAAAAAGTTGTTTATTTTAATTAGTTCTATACACAGTTTAAAAAGCATCAACTTAAAATCACCCTGTATATATATATATATATATATATATATATATATATATATATATATATATATATATATATATGTATATATAGGGTGTCCACAAACCCTTTTCACAAAAGAAAACTGCAGATTCTAGAGCTGACTTTATGTCGAATTAACGTAAATTACCCTAATACAAAAATACTTCCTAAGAGAGGTGGAGCTCTTGGAAGGTGGCGCCCTAACATCGGTTTAATTCTAATATCTTAAAAATGGTTTCTCTTTAAATGATAGCATTCTGTACTTTTATTTAGTGGAATATATGGAGTAAATATGATTTTTTAGTTGTGCTCATAAGCAGCTCGTTTAGGCGGGGCACTGGACATTGTTATTCATAAGTTTTTTGTTTTTCAAAATTTCGCAATTTTAACATAAAATTTAAAAAATTTCGATTTTTTCATAAAAGAATGATACTCTTGTCTGAAGGTACGACGCACCGTTTTCGAAATAAATCGATTTGAACTTTTCATGTGTTAATCATATTTTTATAAAATTAACTAATGAATTCATTTACAATTATAAAAGATAGCTATGGAAAATAAGCAAAATAACAATTGCGTGAACGTCAAAATAACTAATATTACAGATATCAGTTGAGGTTAAAGTGTCAAATAAGTTTTAAGTGAAAGATGTTTTTATTGTTTAGTTACATTACCGTAAATACAAAAAGTTGAATATTGTCAGAATGGTTTCGTTTAGTAACGAAGAATATACCCATATGCATTTAGTGTACGGCGAAATGCAAAGCAACGCTCGGGCAGCAGCACGTAGATATGCAGATAAATTTCCTGCTCCTAAATCATTTCCGCTTCTTCATCAAAGAATTAGGAAAACAGGATCGGTAATTCCTAAAAATAATAAAACGGGAAGACATACTGATGTAATGGAAGAATATCAGGATGATATTTTAATGGAAATTGAGTACAATCGCGAAACAAGCGTAAGAAGGTTGGCTGCAATGCATCCGAATGTGTCAAAATCTTCTGTGTGGAACATTCTACATAAGGAAGTCTTGTATCCTTTTCATTTCAAAAAAGTCCAGGCCTTGCAAGCAGGTGATTTTTCTGCTCGTGTTGATTTTTCCAATTAGATGCAAAATAAAGAGAATCAAGACCAAGATTTTTTTCTAATATTTTGTTTCGTGATGAAGCCGCTTGTACAAAAGATGGAATTCTTTACATGCACAATGCACACTATTACTCCTATGTTGATGAAAACCCTCATGCGATAAGGGAAAGTAAACATCAGGGAAGGTTTAGCATTAATGTGTGGATATATATATATATATATATATATATATATATATATATATATATATATATATATATATATATATATATATATATATAGTGTCTAGAATCTAACCACGTTCTATGGCTATCTTTGTTATTATAAGAGATAAGGGTCGGTTAAATTAGCAAAGTTGGGCAGAATTACATGATAATTCAAATACCCATAAGAAAATTCAACATTGGTGCCAACTTTCTAAGATATCTGGAAATAACTAAAAATCGTCCAAATTTTCGATCGGCCATATCTTTTTTAATATTTAAAGTACAAAAAAGTTATAAGAGAGACTTTTGATAGCTATTCTTACGCAAAATGAAAAATGCTACAACCCAAACATACATTTTTTTAAATGGTAACTATAGGTGGCTATGGACTCATTCGATGGCTTATTTTTTGTGATTTCAAAAATGTATAGCTTTGTATGTTTAATATTATTAGTTAACTCGCAATTTTCAAAAAAAAAGGTAATTACAATATTTATTAAACAAATTAAAGTGTGCCGTGAAAATTTAAATAACAAAATAAGCTCATATTCTACTACTAAATTTGTGGAAACAACAAGAAACAATGTACTACATTATCAAAATAAAAAAGTTCTAAATACATTTAACTTACAACGAAAAATGAATAAAGAATGAATGAACGAAGAGTAACAGCAAAAGATATAAACAGATAGCACAATCCATTATTCCATTATTTTGAACACACGTTTGACATCGTTTTAAAATTTCGTTTTGAACTTTTAATAAACTTTGGGTTTTAATTTGTTGTATAGCAACACAAATTTTATTTTTTAAATCGTCTGGATTACCAGGTTTTACGCGGTACACTTTGTCTTGAATTGCACCCCACACGAAAAAGTCCAGAGGGGTTGTCTGGAGATCGCGGCAGCCAAGCTATTGGACCTCGATTTCCTATCCAATTATTAAAACGTTCCTGTAAATAGATACACATAAGTCATCCATTGTGTGCTGGTGCCCCATCGCGTTGAAAATAATTCAAATTTTGAATTACGTTCAACGTAAGGTTGTCCAAAATTTCTTCAAATTCGTTTCGTAAAAAAGTTAGACATCTTTCGGAATTTAAATTGTATTCATAAAAAACTGCCCAAGGATTTTGGTACCAATAATACCGCACCAAACGTTTACTGAAAAAGCATATTGACCTCCCCTCTCAACAGTAATATGAGGATTTTCTTGGGACCATTGGATATGATTTTTTCTATTGAAGATGCCGTTGTTTGTAAATTTTGCTTAATCGGTAAAAAGAATGGTTTTCGAGAATTGATTGTTTACTCGACTTTCATTAATCAACCAAGTAGCAAAACGTAATCTTTTCTGATAATCTTCAATATACAATGTATTTCCTATATGAAAATGATATGGTTTAAAATTATTTTGTTTCAAAATAACGTAGGCTTCATCTTTGGAAGTGTTGCACTCGTTCGCAATTTCACGAAGAGACGTAGTAAGTTTAAATTCAACGTAAGCTAAAACACGTTCTTTTGTTTCTGTGTTAACATTAATTTTAAAATTTTGAGGTTTAGTAAAAGCCCTATATTTTTTTTAATTCGATTCGATTTTGGCAAATAATCTCACATCGGGTTCTCTTCTTTCCATATAAGTTTGAAGATATAATTCCGAAGCAGCATTAGCATCGCTGTTAGACACGTAAAGCAAAAAAGCGTACCATTTCTTTCTTCAGAAGAATAAGCCATTAATAAATTAATATTCACTGTTTAAGTACGAACTACAACTGGTTATAACAAATAATTCAATATCTACTATTCGACAGTCAATTAATGAAGAGTTTTGTTTTTAATTGTCACAGCACACCACGGCAAACATTGCATTTGTTTAGTAAATACTATAATTACAATTTTTTGAAAATTGTGAGTTAACTCACAACAATGTTGAATTTTCTTATCTGTATTTGAATTATCATGTAATTCTGCCCAACTTTGCTAATTTAACCGACTCTGTATCTCTTATAATAACAAAGAGCCACAGAACGTGGGTAGATTCTAGACACCCTGCATGTGTGTGTGTGTGTGTGTGTGTGTGTGTGTGTGTGTGTGTGTGTGTGTGTGTGTGTGTGTGTTATATATATATATATATATATATATATATATATATATATATATATATATATATATATTACAATGTAAATAGTTCTGTTATTTATATTAAAATTTTGTAATGTTATGTAACTTAGGGGATAGGGTTCAATGAATTAAATGTTATATGTATTTCGCCTCGACTAGCAACTCAAGGAATTAATTTTGTAATGACATTTAAAAAAAAATTCATATTGAAATTGATATAAGATAACTCAATTACTATTTTGCAATTAAATTTTTATTCAACTTAAACTGTTTTATTCAAACACCTTGTGTTATAAGCAATTATACAACACATTGCGCGCATACGGATATCTGTTTGTAAATACTGATGTTAAATATGTGCATTATGCGTTTCATGATTGAACAATGAAATAAATTACTGTTACTGTAAGTATAATTTGATTTTATTCTAAACTGAAGTAATATTATTATATACTTTATGATTAGCGGTCGTATTCGCTGACTGGTATCTAATTTGCTCAAATTCTTTACACATGTAAACATCGACGATACGCATAATTCATAAACATAACCTAAATTACAAATAATTGATTCATACAACTTACAGCGTGACTAATCTTCCTTCTGCTTCTGCAATCTCCAATTGTTGAAGTACCGTTCTCCAAATCAGCTGTACGGTGGATCTCACGATGTATGCTGGCACAACAGTAATTGTTATCGTCCATGAGATTCTTTAGGTACGTTACTTATTAACTTTTTCCATGAGCACTTTATTTTTATATTACATAATTTTAATGGAATAATTATTGGCATTCAGTTTTATTTATTGACTTTTTCGTGTAACACTTTATTTTAGTATTGTACAATTTAAATATAATAATTATTTGCATTCAATTTTTAATTTATTAAAATTTGTCTAATATCTAAGAAATTAATAAACTCGATTTTTGTTTAATTAATTTTGATTATATTAAAAAATCCATAACAATATTTCATAATTCCATAGAAATATCCATTTAACAATTCACTTATTATTACGCTAACCTCACTTTTGTTTTAAATACCTAGTTTAACTTTTGCGAATATATTTTTGTTTTTATATAAATAACGTTATGAAACACTTACCAATCTTAAATATTTAGAATAGAATAGAATTTATTGATGTTACACGTATATGTACATATTATTACATTTTAGGAACAAAAGTAACATACTTTCACCTTCAAGATTAGTAAAAGACTATAAAAAAATTTACAAATATAGTATCATTTTTTTCTAAACCACCAATTTTGATTGGACCTACTACACAATACAAACAAACCTGATCTAAATTATGATTGGTTGAACACTTTTCTATAATTTACAATTTATTAATTTTACAAATATCTTCGTTATAACAGGATACATCTTATAAATATAATAATTAAATTCTACATCAAATTTCCATGTGCACCAACAATGTTAGTTTATGTGGCTACACTTCCTTTTAACACAACTGTAAGTTACTTTTACACTAATTGTTCAGTATTATTCTTCATAATTTCATAAATTATATGAATCTTTTTAACATTGTCTTTATCGTTAACTTTAATCATACAATTTCTTTCATCGACATGTTATCTAATACATACTATTTTCCTTTATTTTAGAATTGAAGCAGATTATGCTACCAGAACAGGCTTTACCTTTTCCAAATGGATATGATGAACAATATTATAGAAAATACATAATTTATATCTTCCGAAGCTGATCGGAAACTATTAATGTGAAATTTCTGTTGTACAACAGAAAGTTCTCGGAAACTTAGGTCGCTTGACTTGCCGCTTTGAGGTCGGTGTGTTTCCAGTGACCGTTCTACTGCAACTCGTATTCGCTTCGCTATGGTTGTCGTCGAACTGTGGAATAAAAATAAGTAAATGCCTTTACTTGTCAAGTTTCAAGCAAATACTTAGTGACCACATTTAGTTTGTTAAGGATTAACAAGTATTAACTTTCGGATTGACGGGTAAAAGCGTTCACTTGTTTTTATTCACCCGACCCAATGTAAGAAATATTTATTTTGGTGCTACGACATATTCAATTTTCATACAGCTTTAACTTAAGGTTTTATTAAACACTTAGAGATGAAATTAATAATTTTATCAATATTTGTATATAATATACATAAATAATATTTTTAAGTTAAACTACTACTTTAAATAAAATCTGGTACACTAAAAACGGGAAAATAATTATTAGGACACATTATGAGACTTTCTAAAGATTCTAACCTCTTCAAAAATTAACAATTAATTTAAAATGTGGGATGTAGGTTAAAATATTTTTTTAGCGAACTTGCGCCCCCACGTTTTTGTTTTTAATTGTTAAATGTTCCAGAGGTCAGGATATCTCAGAAATATTTTTACCTATACTTTCTATTTTTTGGTTCTTAGTTTTTCACTTGACTCTACTCTACGACTGCAACATTAAATTCAGGATAAAAAGACCTTTAAAACGAGGTATCACTTGATCTCCTTCTAATTTAAAATTTTTAAGGGCAGCTCTCACCCTCGCTCAGGGGTTGATACTGTAGGGTTAAACATAAAATATGATAATATAATATTTTCACAGAAACCTAAAATATGTGCGGAAAGTTTTGTAAGAATCGGTTGAGTAGAAGTAGTTCAAAAAGCTATTGCAAGATTAAAAACAAACAATAAACAACTATACAGGTCGAGCGATATTAAACAAAATCGTTTATTAACAACTAAACCCTTATTTTAAATTTTTGTTAATATTTAACATTTTTTTTTGTAAATAAAGAATTGCATTTTTTTAAATCAAATCCGAATATTATGCAGTATTCGTAAATCGACAAGCTTGTCTATAAACGTGAAAACTTGTCCAGACTTGCATTTTTCCAGTTCGGACTCGAAAGGTTCACGGCGTATAAATTAAAACAATGAAAGGCGTTAGCTAATCAGTTCTTGATATTCACACAAGAAAACGGAAGATACATTATAAATTAGACGTGTTTTAAAGTGGTAGAAAAAAAAATATTCGATTCGATCAAGTGTTTTATATTTTTTGTTATTGTGTTTGGTGTGGAAATTAAATTAAGGGTGAAATGGTAAGTATTATATTACATCATACAAAAAATAATATAAATAATTGGACATATTCTAATAAAGTAATAAAATCCAAAATTAGTTTTTTTAAGGCATATCAAAGTTGATTTTAAAAATTTTGTCAATGTAAATAGCCACCCTTTATATTATTATACAATAGTTACATAGTTAGATTCTACGTAAAACTCGAGGATAATCTCTTAAGATTTAATGGCTTTTGGGATATTTTAATTTTCATTATTTCAAATAATATAGCTTTTAAATATTAAAATTTAAATCAAATATTATACGAATTTTGTTATCCCAAGTCATTGCCTATAAAAATTCAAATTAAATAATAAATGTCTTGTTTATAGGAAAAAAATGCAAATGTAATTTCTGAAATAAAAATTAAAATTTCTTAAAAACCATTTAAAATAGGTATAGGATATTAAATATACAAAAATTTAGGTAATTAGACTTTTACGCGTTACCTTAATAGGTAATAATATACAGGGTGTTTAATTCAAATTACCGAAGTTGACATCTCTTTCCGGTATAGCCGGTAGCGCCAAAATTGTCAAAATATTTTATTCGTCTACATCCAACGATCTCACCACGTTTCTTTTTTAAACATTTTCTTAGCCTAATACATTAATAATTAATAATACATTTTATATTGATCTAGCATATTACCTTATATTAGCTTCACTTGCTCAATTCTAGGAACTACAGAAGAGAAAACGCCCTTCTGGCGCAAAATTTCGGGAGCAAAAAAAAGTTAGAGCCCAAGAAAGGGAGAAGATGGTTGGCAAAATGAAAGATTTTTTGGCGAAAACTCCAGTTTCCAATGCAGAAACAGAAGCTTTAGAGAGTCAATGTTCGGATGCGGTCGCTGCTTCACCTGTTCCTGCACTTGAACCATCTACGAGTGCATCAACTCGTCAAACGTAGAATCGGTCGAACCCACCGGCTCAACTATAGAGGCTGAAACCGAAGCCTTGATTGAAATGAGCCCTGAGATGACAAGTACCATTGTTCTATCAGAGGATCCTGGTCTGTGGCCTAGAACCATTAACAACGAGGAAGTCAGAAGGTTGGTTGAGCGAGGACCTCCTTTGATAGGACGCAATTATCACTTTCCTACAAATCAAGACAAAAGAAAATTTTCAAGTACGTACTTTGTCAGAAAACTGGTGAATGGTGAAACAACAGAGAGAATTTTGGCTTATTTAGTCAGTTTCAAAAAACTCTATATTTTGCTTTTGTTGTAAGGTTTTCAGTAAACTATCAATACTTTTTCTGATTCAAATGGTTTTTCTGATTGGCAACACTTATTGTTGGCTATAAAAAGACATGAAACATCAATTGTACATAATGTTCATATGAATACATGGATGAGTTTGAAAAAAATGTTAAAATTATCTACTACTGTAAACGATCATCATTTACGGGTTTTAGAAACTGAAAAAAAATATTGGCATGATGTTCTGAAAAAGAATTGTCGCAGTCGTAAAATTTTTGCCCCGGCAATGTCTAGCTTTTCAGGGTTCTTCTAAAATACTTTTTCAACGTGATAACGGAAATTTTCTTAAGGCTGTCGAGATGATTTCCTCATTTGATTCTGTGATCAGAGGACTGTACGCCAGATACAAGTCACACAGAACAAATAAGCCTTGTTTTGCGTTATGTGGTGTTAAATCATGATTGTAAAAATACAAGAAAGTTTTTTAGCTTTTAGCCAAATATTCGATTCTACAGGAGAAGGACTATTTAATTTTGTAGTTGAACTTTTACGAAATTTAAATTTAGATATTAAAGACATGAGGTCAGGGGTATGATAACGGTGCCAACATGCGTTGAAAGCATATTGGCTTATATAAACGTATACTGGACGCTAATCCTCGAGCTTTTTTGTGCCATGCGCAGTAAATGATGCTGCTAAAGTATCAAATGAAACAGTAAACTTTTTTAATATAGTACAAGAACTCTACGTTTTTTCTCTTCCTCCACAAAAAGATGGGATATTATTTAAAAAAATCTAAAACTCCTAAGTGATACTAACTAGATGGTCAAGTAGGGTAGATGCTATAAAGCCATTAAAATTTCATTTAATTAAAATTTGTGAGAGTCTTCTAGAAATAGCGGATAACGATACTTTTAACATAGAAAGTAGGCGTAAAGCAAGTTCTTTACTATTAAATATCCAATCATTTAAATTTATTTGTAGTGTAATTATTTGGTATGATGTTTTATTTCGGATTAATATTGTAAGCAAAATGATGCAAAGTGTAACAATTGACATTAAAGTATGTCAAAACTATTTAAAGAATTTAGTCGATCATTTCACAAATTATAAAATTGATAATTTCTTTTAGGAAATAATTGCTCAAGCGGCAAAATTAGCCGCCGATCTTGAGATAGAGCAAGATTTTCCCGAAATCAATACTACTAGACAAAAATATAAACCAAAGTTTTTTGGTTATGAACATAGGGATGAAGCACCTCAAAATGCCAAAACCGCGTTTAAAGTTAATTTTTTTTTAAGAATAATTGATCAAGTACTAAGTTCTTTAAATACTAGATTTGATATGATCTCAAATTATGACAATGTTTTTGTTTTTTTTAGTAATATTTTTACATTATGTGACGATGATCTCCTAAAGAACTGCCAAGCTCTACAACAGAAGGTTACTTATGCGGTAAAGATGGAGGCTGATATTGAGGCAGATGTTTTGTTTAATGAGATTAAAGCTTTAAAGTTATTTTCAATTCCTCATTCTTCAAATCCTCTGGATATATTGCAATATATATTTGAACACAATTTAACCCCATCTCTGCCAAATGTTACAATTTTCTTAAGAATACTCTTAACTATCTGTGGCTTCTGGGGAGAGATCATTTTCAAAATTAAAAATAATAAAAAATTTTCTTCGATCAACTATGCATCAAGAGAGACTATCTGGGCTAGCAGTATTAGCTATAGAGCAGGAGATGGTTGACAAAATCGATTTTGATGAAGTACTAGAAGAATTTGCTGCCGTTAAATCAAGAAAAACACCTATTTAACCTAATAAAAGTTGTAGTTTTAAGTGACGGATTAAAGATGTTTTTTTTTGTTATTAATTAATAATTTATAAATTATTATTTCCAATAAAAATTAAATTAAAAAAAATGTCTGTTTTATTATCAAATAAAAAAAAATATTTTTTTTTATAACTGGATTTCGTACATTAATAAAGTGCCCCAACATAATGCCCCGCACGCGGGCACCGCTCAGCCTTGCGGGGGCCCTGGCGCCATGCTTGCTTACTTTAAAAAAGAGTACTCACCTTAAATGCTTGAACAAAAGGTGTATTCTTGCAATAGCATTTCTTGTATTCTCGTCAATCAAACGGCGCTAAATAGTGCTTTTCTACTTTGTACAATACAATATACCTTCTCCTTTACCTTTGTGTATCTGCAGTATGTTCAGTTCAGTATGTTGCCTATTTCATAAATTTCAGAGAATTAACTATTTATTTAATTTACTGAAATATAATTTTTTCCAAGAATACAGTTAACGAAATTAGCAACTTTTAAAAATACACTAGAATATAGTTAACTAATCAGATTTTCTTAACTATATATACCTAATAAACTAAAAATATAAACAAAAAAATTAAACAGATAATTTCTTATTTTTGTTCAAATTGATACAAAAACACTTCCTTGTTTTGTTCAATTAGTGATAACTTTTTTTGGGTTTTGAGGGAATCTCCCAAAAGTGCATCACTTTCCTTTTCAATTATTTTAGTAATTTCTTCCACGTTGGCAATTTCGAGCGGTTCAAATACCGTTATCTTTTGTTTAATAGTATCTACTTCACTTTGTAAGTTATCCAATTTTTCCTCACATTCGTTTTGTTGTTGTACATAGCGTTTTATTTCATTCTTTAAATTTTCGCTATCCTTAAAACAGATGGACTATAACATATTTAACATGTTCATACACTGTTCCAACTGTTTCTGGATTTCACCCATGAAAAAATGACAGTTTTGCTAATGCAAATGCGACTGTATATATTGTCGACACTATATATACACTTTTAGGTAATAGTTTCTGTATACGCTAATGCTGCGCTTTTGCCCATTTGCAAACTTATGGGTAATTGTTTGGTACTCATAAGGTCAAAGGTGCCCCTCGAGACTGATTATTCTGTTTACTTTGTAGCTTGTGCTTTTAAAATATTTAACTTGCCAAGAGTTTAAAACTCGCCACAGCATGAAACCTATTTACTTATTCCACATTCGTATACATTTTTTAATCGAGCTTAACATAAACAATGCAAAATCATTACATAAACAGTAAAGTAGTATGTAACTAAATACATAAACTCTTTATTTGTGTTTAATTTCACATTTGTCAACAAATATGTCAAAATTAATTTTTTCTAATTTTATGTAAACGGGTACAAAAATTTTGTTCGCAACTTGTGCGCTGTCAAATTTTTGTGCTCGGTCTTATAGTTTAGCCTTTGGCTAAAACCTCAGGCTGAAATGTAAGGCTTTACACTGAGGAATGTGTAAATAGAGCACTAGTCACAAAAATAACTATTACAAGCTACTAACTTACAAATTTAACAGGTATTATTAGCAAGTATGTGTGTGCGTGAGAGTGCGCATTCGCGTGTGTGCGTGTACCTGCGTGTGTGTATGTATGTATGTGACAGCAATTTGACAATTAGTATCACTTTGTCGTGGTGATACTTTAAGCCACGCTTGATGAGATATTTAGAAATGTCATAAATAGATTTATATCACAAATTCACATTTTTAATGTAATTTACGAATGAATAAGTAAAATAAGTATATTACATTATACAGTTTTTACTGGTTCTAGGAGATTACAGGCTCGCTTAACGGCTCACCAATAAACTTCTTCCATCGCCAGTAAAAACCTGTTTACCATGTTAATAATGTGAAATACTATATAAACGCAATTGCACAGTGTATGACTGAGATCCAGAAACATTTAGTATTGATTATACTTACAAATTCCGTGGGTAATTTTTGTAGATCAAGAGACAACTTATGCGTGTTGCTACAAAAATCGTTTCTGAAACAAAAATTAGAAAGATTAAAAATGTATTGCAGAATTTCCAGTTAATACAAGATGTGTGATAGTAGGCCAGATTTAGTTAACGGTAAAAATATGCTTTTAATGACAATGTATCCGCCCTTGTGTGTCTGTAATTACTCCTATACGTCTTAATATATCAAATTGCGGTTTATAGGTTTTAGGTTGATTACACAAATCGACTGACTAATATAAAATGTTATATATTTTCATACTCTGTCAGCAAATGAAATTAAACGTAACCTCTAATTCAGTCAGAAAAAGAGGACATGTGGCACTTTGTTTCCGCCATTTCTACTACAGTTAAATAGAAGCCATCCCATAGTTTCCGTATTGCCAGTGGCGGATAAAGGATTGTCCGCTGGGAGAAAGGCACTGTCACAGGGAGGTCTTAGCGTATAGGAAAAAGGACTCTCGAGAAATGTTGATAAATTAAGTACAAATAACCAATGAGAACGCGTTAATCTTTTCATTACACTTTCTTTCACAAATCATTGCTTTTTTTGGGTCAAATGACCTAACAGATACGAAAAATTTACAACACCGGGGGAAAAGTAAAGACCGTTCCAAAACTTATAAAGTTTACTACTTAAACTAGACAATTACAGTTGTATATTCATAAAACATGATGAAATGTCTGCTCAAAAACAGTGCTGTGGTGTTTTCCACAAGCCATCCTCGAATATTCTTTACATCTTTGGTTCAATATATTTTGGCATTGGCATTAATACTATTTCCTCACTTTTGAATCGAATATAAGTTGGTTTGTGTGACCCAATAACGATGACGCCATCAAATATTAATTTAAAGTATTGTTATTGGGTGAAAACAAGTTTTGGTATCGTACATGAAGCGTTTGCAGAGTGTGTTAACATTTTGGGTTTCGTTTTTGTTCCAAGTCATTTTGTTGTTGTTCGTGGCACTTTTTTTCTTTTTGTTTACAATTTTAGCTTCATTAGAAAAATAAATGCTATGCTCACTAACAAAATCTGAATCGTTGGATGCTTCAATAGTGATTTTGGTATCATGACTAGGAACAGGTTATGAAGGTGTCATCTACATTCTTTTTAACAATAATTTGCTCTGAAGGCGCTTCAATTTTAATGCCTAACATATAACCTTTCCATATCCTTGTGTGAAAGTCACAAATTCGAGCTGTGTACTATAATTTTCTACTTAAACAGATGAATGCTAATATTAGTATCATTTTGAATTTTAAGCAACTTTACGTACCCTTTGTTTGGCTTTTCAACAATGGCTAACCAACGTAAACGGAGCATGTGGTAACTTGCTCTACACTTAAGACACTAATGAACAATTATTTCATAGTAAAACTATCAAATAATGTAATTATAGCCATTTATAGGTAGCACTGAAACTGCATAATTGATTTTCAGACTACTTTAGCTAGCAACATCGTTACAGGAACCTGTAAGATAGACTGATTCCAGTTGGCATCATTGGGAGGGTAAGGGTGAAGGTCTCTCAGTATCCTTTCAATCTTTATAAATTATATATCAAAAAAAGAAAAAATAAATTAGACTATCGATATAGTTTGAAGGATGACCTTAAAATAAAAACAAATGCCCAAATAATTTTTCTGAAGCTGTTTTATCCTCAGAGTGGTAATGATTATGTAACAAGCATATTGTAAAAAATATAAACCTAAGATCGTTAGGTTAGTGTAGTATTATAAGTTGCATCCACATATGAAGAAACCGTTTAAACATAGCTAAAAGTTGTATCAATGATTAAATATTTTGGTTTGAACTTTTACTAAGTCATATTCAGTGTATTTGAAAAAATAATTTTGATTCCGCCACGTAGAGTCGAGTCTGTTTACATGATATAACCTCATTAATAATTTATTAATCAATCATTTGATTTAATAATTAAAGTTTAGATCTAACAAACACTCAACTACATCTCTTCTGCCGTCGATATGACAAACGGGGATAATTTTTCTACGTCAGAGTTTTTATCATTCCCGCCACTTAAGCACTTGACTCCATCAATACAAGCTGTGTCCGTCCTCAATAAGATCCTATAAAACCACGAGACGCGCTCACAGCAACAAAGAGTTTGTCCCCCTACATACCTAATCACCACTTGACAGTCTTGACCTGCTGTCGTTGGAATGCTCCTCCACATGCGTGTAAGTTTATTTACCACTTACCGTGACAACTACTACCACCCGTAAGGAACATAATGTTGGGAACTTAATTGCTGCCTAGTTTTCCACTTACTTCACCGTACAGAAGTTTTGCCGGTCCCGATTTGATACAATTCATTTTCATCCATCACGCATGTTGAATCGGTTTTTCACTACCCTTAACAGGAATTTTGTTAAAATTCAGCAACGATCTTATCAACTCCTCCCCGAAATCGTCGTAGAGCACATGCTCGAGCACTGTTTTGTCTACGATGTTTATTCTCTAAATACCTTATCTGACTCGATATGGGTTTTGATATAAGATAATCTTGAGGCGGCTTTTTCAGTAACAGTAATAAATCACCACGGTCTGTAATCACCGTAAATCTTTTCGGTATGAACTAGCAGTTAACAATTCTTAACCCTTGCACGCTCAAGTGTGCGTCCATCTTATTTAGTGGTTGCTATACACAGAAGCTTGTAATCGAGAGATTCTAACTAAATTTGAGTGCATGCTAGCGTTCGCAGACAAGTCAGGAGTTAGACCAAAGGCCATTTAACAGTAGCCATTGGGGCAATCGCTTCACGATATATCGTTGTCCTCATTCAGAAAATAAATACCCGTAGCGCAAAAAAAGGCATATAAACCATTAGCTGTAAGGGTATCGAAGGAATTTGCTGACCATTAATACAAAAAGACATGTAGCATATTGTTGTGATAAAACTTGAAGTAATTTGAAGGATAATCAACGTTGAAGGCCGTATTTGCTAACCCTACGAGAAATCGCTATAAGCCGACGGGTATAGTTAACACTTTTATGTACGTTTTTTTAACAGGATACTTTGTTGCAGTTGCGTATAAAGCTTTAGCGTGTGCAATTAAAATGGCAGGAATCCCCATACGTCTCACCAGTCAACTAGAATCCATAATTTTCGTCTTGTAATTTGAACCGGCTGAGCCATTAAACTAAAAGTATCTCTCGATCGCGCAAATTTAGCCTTCATTTCAACACTGCCTATGAGAAGTTTTTCCCGATTAAACAAATCCGAGTGCACGTGACCAATAACTTCAATATGTTCTTGACGTCTCGAGAAATCGATATTTGCGTCTCCTAGTGTATTCATTTGTCTCGTTGTATCATTAGTAGTCACATAGGACCGGTTCTGGCTAAGTTCAAGGTCACTCGCTCTCTGCTGGCGACCTTGGAAACTCCTTTGGAGGACAAGTTGTTATCTATGCTAAAAAGTAGGTCAATGTTAAATGGTTCTTGTACTGACTAAAATCAGCTCAATATGAAGATTTATGTCTTAACTATCAAATCCGAATACGAATGCTTGTAGTATAAACTAAAATTAGTTGAATTATTTATTTAGGTTACATGCTTGTTTTTTTTTCAAGGTTAGTGGTTTCAACGATGCATATTCATAATAAAAGGCTTAATTGCTTGGGTGTGCTTGATTCAGTGAATGGTAAATCTTTATTAACAAACTTGACAAAAGTAGTCGCATGACACAATGGGAAATTGTGAGTTGTTCGAAATGAATAGGAAAATGAACAAGATTCAGGTTAGTAACGGCATCAAAGACAATACTAATAATGCATGTGTAATTTTTCATCTTCAGTGTTTAATTTTTTACATGTTTTATGTATAAATAATAAACAAGGCAACCTGTATTTTTAAAATGAGTTGTATGGAGAGATACTGCATATTTACAAAATATCTAGTAAAAGCATTTCTGAATTGAAGCTTGATTTATAAGTGTTCCAATCATTTTAACATGTCTTGTATTTACATGTAATAGGTAATAAATCAAGCTTGTAATGTTAAAATTGTCTATAGAGGTAATATTTCTCAGTCCATCAGTTATGTAGATTAACTCACAGATAAATAAACGTTCAGTTGATCAAAACAGTTTCAATTTATGTGTATTAAAATAAAGAATGTTTTTATAATTTTTGTTTTATATTAATTGATTTGTTGTAACATGCAAATTGAAAATAATGGAAAGTTAAAAATGATTATAAAGCAAGGCAGCGCGTTTAGTGCAATGCCACGCAAACATTACCTAAGTCAGCATTTTCTCGTACAGATATTACTCAAGTTAAATGCGAAATTTCTAAAGCAAACAATAAGTATAAACATTTCACTGTTTATTTGAACTTCTGTGAATTATATTCCTTATAAGAAAAAATACTTCACTTAAATGACCAGATCACATTCTATATATTACCATGCGATTAATAAATAAAATTACAAGTAAAACTCTCACTTAACGTTCTTTTCGAACTTTTAAGTAACTGCACCGAAGCGTATACTATTCACAGTTTCTTTTTGTATTGGAAGAAGTTTTGTTACAAATATAAATATCTGGTACGGAACACCACACGACCTTCCAACCAACAAAATGGAAATTTAAAAAAATGTAATAATTTTAATAACATTTTTGTAGGATAATTATACAACCTCTTTTATAATAAGTTCATTGCGAAAATAAGCAACATTGTAAAAAGAAAAACAATAATCTATGTCAAACAGACGTACAAAACTTAATGTCAGACAGAGGTTAATAATAAAAAATTAAAAGAAATGAAATCATTTTAATTATAACTTTTTTAGGATAACTATGCAACCTCTTATACGTTATACGTTCATAACGAAAACAGACAACACTGTAAAACAAAAACAAGAATCTGTCAGGATCACGGTTAAAACTTCATGTCAGATGGAGATTAATAGACATAAATACATGTTAACTTAATTTTTAGACTTACCTTGCGTTATACTAAGAAACTTTATAAAGATAAGTTATGTTGCTACTAACATACAGCCACATCCCCATCGACATCCACACTCACACACACACACATACACCGCGCGCACACACACACGAACACAACACGACACGCACATACGCACACACGCATACACGCACACACGTACACCACACATGCACACACGCACACACACGTACACACACACACACGTACAACACACACACCCACACACACACCCACACCCACGCACGCGCACGACACGCATGCACCCACCACCCACCACCCAGACATCATGGCCGATCTTGACGAAACTTGGCCAAAAGTAATCTAAAGGTAATGAACTAAAGCGTGTGCAAGTATTCCGTAAGCATGATAAGTATCAGGTGTAAATGTCAATCACCCTAACAAACAAAGGCAAAGCTGATGAAAGTGAAATATGATACCAATATGTTATATATATACATAAACCAAAAACGTAGTTTTTGGGGTCAATGATCTTAAATTTGGCTAATTTTGGGGGTGAATGACCTGAATTTCTGAGTTCGTTAACTTCGATTTTGGGCAAGTCAATGATCTTTGCGGAGGGCACAATGAGCGTACAATTTCAGATCAACGACCTCAACACTTTGGTCATTCACCCCAATTATTTTTAAGGTCAATGATCCCCAAAAAATGAAAATTTTGAAAGGTCAATGACCCCAAACATGTTTGGCAATGTTTGGGGGTCATTGGCCCGTCGAGAATTGAAAAAAGTTAGTAACTCTATGCGTTTACAATAGGTATCTGTCTCATGCTAAACTTGCTTAGTAACCCTGACAACTTATGTATTACTTGCAATGCTATATTTCTTTATAGCTTTGATCTATGTATAACTACAATTTTTTTTAAAGTCAAATACAAGTTATAACCAGATTGTGATATTTGACTTAGAATACGGTTTGTGTCTATGTAAGTACATAAAGAGCAGTTTTATACTAGTGAGTATATTGCAATCGTGACCAGAGTTTTAATTGTAAACCTAAAGTACTTCTATAGTTACTTAAATTATTAATTTAGATATTAGTTATAATAAATAAAATATTTGCTAAAAGTCCACTACTGCGTAATCAGCAGTTACACAAGTGCGTGTGCTTCATATTTTTACATTGTTGGATACAGCTTTGAAGGCAACTATGTATAAATAGTAGTGATATCGTTAATTTAACAAGAAGTATTCAATTGTTGAAAACAAAAAAAATGAATTTATAAAGCACATTCGTATAATTAACACTAATATTAAGCTATTGCAAGATATAATCCAAAATAAAATTTATTTAAACTCAAAAGAGATGTATAATTGTTAAACTTCAACAAATAAAGAACGTTTCAGAAAAAACAGGTAGTGGAATTGTTGATAACGTACACGCAAATTAGGTTGGTACTCTCTAGATTCTTGTTTTAATCATAGGTTACTTACAGGAATTATAGCCAATTTAACAAACAAACCCTCTTATTTTTTACAAAATACATGCAATAGTTTTGCACTAAAGATTAAATGAATGTTAAGACAATCGTTGTCAAGGGTGAATGTTGTTTTAGCAGAAATTTTATTCAACCCCAAAATCATGTTATTGAGTTGAAGACTTTTGCCATAAAAAATTATGTTATCGATATTGCAACCAATTTACGTGAGTGGTAGAACGGAAACGTTGATTACGAATTACAATAAAAATTAGAGAAGTTTTCCGAAAAGGAATAGCTATGCTCCATTTAGAGGTATTTTAACTTACGTTAAAGTTCCTTAAAGCAAGCGGTAGTAAATGTTAAAAATGATGAGTATTGTTTTCTTTCAGCATTATATTCGGTGCAACATAATATGGATAGGGTTTACAGTTATCCTCATTTTAGAGATGTTTTCAATTCTAATTCAATTCATTTCCCCATTCAACTACATGATATAAATCAATTTGAAAAATTATGTGAAAATCAAAATAGAGACAAAGATCCTGTAAATCTTTCAGTACTTTCTACTAATTATCGTGCTGCTGATTCTATTGCAGATGTTATTAATACAAAAAACAACACTGTTTACCATTTCGCGTTGATTAAAAATATGTCAGCTCTTTTTCTAAGCAACTATCGAATAAGGGCCAAGAAATGTATTTTTTGCAGATGCCTGAACCATTTTGCTTCAAATCACCTTCTACAAAGATGTCACTCACTGTCATCAACTTAATCGAGAAGCTGCTAGGTTGCCTACAGAAGCAGATATGTTTTTGCAGTTCAACAATTTCGCATTCCAGAAAGGTACTATTTGTAATTTATGCAGATTTAGAGAGTATTTTAGAAAAGTGTACACATTTAACATGCATTGAAAGTAATACTCTATTTCACCCCAAATACTTACCCTTCAGCATTGCTTACTATTTGTAGTGTTCATGCAATTATTCTTTATCCCGATTTAAGCTTTATAGAGGAAATAGTTGCGTTCAATGGTTTGTTAAAGAGCTTCAAACATTGGGTCAACGAAATAATCAATAAAATAATTCCTATGGATAGTTTAAGTCCCGCTCAGGTTGATCACATTGAAAGCGTTACGGTTTTTCGCATTTGCGGGAAATCGTTTACTGATTATGATGTAAAAGTTAGAGATTATAACTATTTTACAGGAGCATTTCGGGCAGCATCACACCAGAAATGTAACCTAAACTATAAAGACCCTCATATTCCGCTTGTAGTTTCATAATTTATCAGGTTATGATTCACATTTCATAATTAGGAAATCAGCTACAGTTGCCGGTTTGGTGTCACTGACGCCTATAGACAAAGAAAGATATATCTCTTTCACGAAAGTAATAGAAGGCACTAAAATTAAGTTTAGATTTATTGACTCTTTCAGATTTGTGAGTAATAGTATTGAAAAGTTGTCAAACTATTTGCAAAATAATAAAAAAATACTACCAGGGCTAATTTTAACAATGATGAAGAATTTTCTCTACTAGTTAGCAAAGGTGTTTCTCTACGAGTATATTGATACTTGGGATAAATTAATTGAGACCAGCCACCCTCCCAAGGAAGCATGTTACAGTAACCTTAATAATGAAGGAATCGATGATGCGAGTTTTGCGCACGCGGTTAACATTTCGAACAAATTTAACATTAAATCGTTGGGTGAATACTCAGATTTGTATCTAAAAACGGACGTTTTACTTTTGAAAATTTTCGGCAAACTTGTTTAAGTACTTACAAACTTGATCCCCTTCACTACTGTAAACCCCCCGGTTTAGCATTCGATGCTATGCTTAAAATTACACAAGTAAAGTTAGAACTATTTACAGACGTTGATATGTTAATGTTTATTAAAAGAGGAATTAGAGATGGTGTAGCTCAATGTTCTAATCGGTATGCTAAAGCTAAGAATAAGTACATGGGAAACAAATTTTGGATTTAATAAACCATCCTGATGATTCAGGAATTGGTTATATAGTTATATAGTTATATAGAATTACACGAGATTCACAGTGATGGATATAGGACACTTTGTCTCCATACACTTCGTCCCAGGATATTTCGTCCCCGGACATTTCGTTCCCGGACATTTCGTTCCCCGGACATTTCGTCCTCCAGGCATTTCGTCCCCCGGACATTTTGTCTCCCGGACATTTCGTCCCCCGGATATTTCGTCCTCCGGATATGTCGTCCCCCTAACCTACCCTGTAACACCCTAGGTTGCGGTTTCGTTGCCTTTTCTTTAAATCGACATCAGTCGGAAAAGAACTTTGGTCAGTCACGGTTTAGTATTAATGTTAACAATTATAACCAGTATAGTCATATGGCGATTTTACACTTCACAAATATGTTCAATTCTAAAATGTTATAATACAATAACGGTTCTATAAAAAGAATAGATTTTGTAAGATTTGCGTCAAATTTTCTCAAAATTTGAAGGAGTGGCTACAATCAACATAAAAATCACGTACCAATGTATCCAATTCAAGGAACCAGGTAGGTGGGTTATCTCATCTGTATCTGTATCTCTATCTGTATTTCTATCTACAGAGTCTAAATCATTGCCAGGCTAAAATTGTCTCTGGGACGAAATGTCCGGGGGACGAAATGTCAGGGGACGAGATATCCGGGGACAAACAATCCGGGGACGAAATATCCGGGACGAAATGTCCGTATCCCACAGTGATCTACCACTGGCACCCGAACATATGGTTCCACCCGTACCTGATTCAAATTCCAAAATTTAACAATTATTGCTTACTTTGTATCCAAAACGTAATTACGTAATTCATTACAGAAATTTAAAAATATGTTCAAAATATGGAATGAATTGGTCAAACTACATCGTGTATTACGTCCCCGTGGCTAAAAATATATATCGATTTAAATACCGGCATACGTCAGAAATCTCAAAATGAATTTGAAAAAAAAATTTACAGCTTAATGATTAATAGTGAACTGACGGAAAATGTACGTAAATATAAGGACATGCATTTAGTAACGAAATGGGATGGTCGCTATGGTGCCCGTGCTTACATATCAAAACCAAATGTTCATAGTTGTACAATATTTAACAATGATACGCTTATCATAATAAACGAATATGCTAGACGTATATTTAGATACTTATATATGCAAGCTTGTGTTTTAGATATTTCAAAAACTTTTTTATTCAATTATGGTTAGACGCTATCTAAATCTCCTAATAATGCTAAGTTCTTGTGCACCGATACAGATAGTCTCATATACACCTTTGCAGTTCCTAATATCTATGAAATTATTAAAGAAGACATTGGTAAGTTCGATACATTGATTATAGTCCTGACAATATATTCGGAATGTCATTAGCAAATAAGAAAGTTCCAGACTTAATGAAAGATGAAAATAATGGTAAAATTATGTTAGAATTTGTGGGACTTCGTGCAACAATATATGCTTACACTGTTCATGAAAAGTTGCAAAAAAGTCAAAGAGTTCTACCCAAGCAAGTGTGAAACAGATCACGATAAATGATTTTAAACATGTTTTGTTTGATGGAAACGTAATAAAGCGATATCAACATCTGATGAGGTCAAAAATGTGTTTACAATCAAACAGAATAGTGATACTTAATCCTTACGATGATAAACGATTAGTAAATTGTAATTTCACTGATACTAGACCTTGGGGATGTAACTTTACATAGCATTTTATATTCCTCTTCTGTTTAAGAAAACAATTTTATCATTATGAGCAGTCTTGAAAACAAATTGCAAGAGTGCAGTAGTGATCAAATCTACAGAAAGTACATGAAGCGTTCTTTAATGGGAAAGTGCTCCCCTGAAAGCTGTTTATTTGTACTGAACATATTACAACATGTTGTGATTCCTGCTGAATGTTTTAACTGTGTGCTATAAGCTCAAAGTGACTGAATAAAGCTTTTATTACATTTGACAAAAAAATTAAATTAGGCAAAACCATTAAAAGTTTGTGAAATTGTGTGCTGATAAATTCATTAACTTTTAATGAAGTAGATAGAATCTTAAGACGATTTGAATTTACTTGGTGACATACCGCTCAAAACGTAGGTATACAATTAATTATGGAGTGATAATTCATTGTGTATGTCGGCAAATGTTAAATATAGCTTAGAAAATATTAATTCTGCTTTAAAGACACTGTCTTTAATGTATTGAAAAAAGCATCATATTATGCTAATTAAAAGTGCCTCGATATTTTGATAGACATATCATTAAAGCAAAACATCATCTATTAGTTTCAACAATGTGAAAACGAGAAACAAAAATTGCAACTGGATATTAGAAAACATTCACAAAGATGAAACAAATACAAATTCCTGCTTGGGATGGACATGTGGACCAAATTCCGCAATACGACTATTAAGTAATTTATTATAGAAGTACTTTAGGTTTACTGTATATGAAAATGAAATTCTCGAAAAACATTGTTTATTGATGTAATATTTACATTTAACATAAAATATAATAATTTTTTGTGTTTTACTTCATGTAACGGCTACATCCTTTGATAAAGAAACTATTCCTATACAAGTAATTTATTTCACAAAATGTAAGTAAAGGTCTACTTATACAATATCGTATTTATTGATCCAGGATCTTTCAACCAAAACCCACCGATTTAACAATAACTTATTATTCTTGGAGCGAAGCACTTTTTCTACCAGGTACACGTCAGGATACTTTGTTTTCTGTAATTCTTGTTCCTAGAACCCTCCCAATACAAGTGTTCCTTTCATGTCTTCCAACAGTAATGCCAACTTTAACAATCTTAAATAGTTCACTAGACCAAATGAGTGTGTATCCTTTGGCAAAAATTTTAAATTTACTGATTCGTACTATGTCACCCACACAATATATACATATATATATATATATATATATATATATATATATATATATATATATATATATAATTCACATTATGACTATACAATTTAAAAGTCGAATAAAAACTTTCTAATCAAAGTAAATTAACTTTTGAATGGACTAATATGTAGCTTATTCTTTGGGATTTATGACTAAAGTAAATAACAATTCAAGATTTAAAGATCATGTCTTCCAAATGCCCTCCTTCGACTTCAATGCATTTTTTAAATTCTAAGTTCAAAATTTATCATCACTGAAGCAAATCTCCATTTATTCCTGCAATTTCATTTCGAATCTGCTCCTTCAGCTCCGGAGTTGTTGCGGGACGACTTGCAAAAACTTTTTGCTTTAGGTATCCCCAGAGAAAAAATCACGTTAAATCAGGAGATGCCAATTCAAATTTCCAAATCGAAATTATACGCCGTCAAAAAATCTCGCAAAATTCTCATAGTGTTTCTGGCTGTGTGAGCCGTTGCTCCATCTTGCTGGAATAATATGGCGCCATTTAGTCCTCGTCTAATTAGTTCTGGGATAAGAAACGTTTGCAACATGTTTATGTAGCGTTCGGAATTAACTGTAACAGAACGGTTTTTTCATCCTCAAAAAATAAGGACCGATAATTCAATGATGCTACACCGCACCAAATAACGACTTTTGGACTGTGGAGGTTTTTGGTAAACAGTTCGTGAGGATTTTCTACTCAGTATCTAAAGTTTTGCTTGTTAACACCGTCCAAATGAAAATTTGCTTCGTCGCTCATTAGCAAATTATGAATTTCTCCACGATGCTGATGTAAAATTCTTCACAAAATGTCACTCGCTCCTTTGCCTAGATCACTGAGGTTATGCGCCATTTGATATTTATAGGTGAAATTTTATATCTTTATGCAGAATTCTGTGGAGACTTCTTAGATATTCCTAGGGCAAGTGATTGCCGATTAGCCGATCTCTTAGGACTTCTTGTAAAGGCAGCTCTCACTCGTTCAATATTTTCAGGCGTACGCACCGTTCTTCGACGTCCAGGTTTTTAATGTTTTGCACAGAGCCATTTTCACGCCAATGACGAACCCACGCCGCAATTGTAAAGCGTGTTGGTGCATCGTATTATTGTTTCCAAACTGCCGTCGAAATGCACGAACTTCTTCAAATGAACCAGTTCTAATGTAGACTTCACAGAAAACACGCTCTTGAATCGAATAATTCATAATGCAATGAAAATTGTTAAACTGGAGCAATTATATCGTTTCTGTATAACGCATATTTGACAGAAACACTTAAGTCGTTGTTTATAGACAGGCGCCTCCTTGATCTTAAAACTTGAATTGTTATTTACTTTAGTCATAAATCCACAGAATAAGCTACATATTAGTCCATTAAAAGTTAATTTACTTTGAATAGAAAGTTTTTATTCGACTTTTAAATTTATAGTCAATATGAATATATTCTATCGAATGTTTTATTTTAGCGTAAGCCTCTAGCTTTGTATGATTATCGACGTCTTTGGGCTTCATTCCGGTAGTTCTATGCTTACGATTGTTATAATCCTTGGTTACAGTATCAATTATATTAATCCATTTGTATTTATGGTCTAGTCTAAACATCTTATATAGAGCACACTTAATGTTTCTGATAACACGTTCCGCAATTGCAGACTTTTTTGTGTTATAGGTGGAGTAATGATTGACTCCATAACGCTGTTTTAGGTTTCCGGCCTTTTCTGAAGATTGTTTGCATGGTGTTGGTAACTTCTTGACCTGGTTTTGTTTTTAATCCTTTAGCCCACAAGCATTTCGCAAAACAATCGATAACTTCTAATATATACTTCTAGCCTTTATTTTGTTTGACATGTGTTAAATTCGGCCAATCTGCGAAATGTCATCAAAACCTTTAATTATTGTTCGTCTTCGTTTAAAAATTTTTCGTGCAGATTTGAGCAATGCTTTCACGAGTTGCAAGTTAGACATGGCACTAATTTATCTTCAATTGCTTTAATTTTATATAGTTTTTGCTCCAACACTAGAAAAGCGATAGTTTCCTTCTAATGTCTTCAGAACAGTTTGTAGACAAAAATCAAGATATCCTTTACTTATAGCATTACCTCTTCTTCTTTTTCCGGGTCGCCCAACTGTGTCAAACGGTTTCCAACCAAATTGAAGCTTGTTGATAAATAGTATTACTTAGTGATATCTTGAGGATCTATGGGATTGCAACATTACGGAGACTCTTATTTTCGATATCAATCAGTTTAAACTGAGAGGTTAATTTCTTAAATTGATACTGAACATGTGAACGTCCAAACTTGTCAAGCGGCATTTTAGTTATATGTCAACATCAATGCATTCTAATTTATACTGTTTAAAGAACGACTAGTTGGTTTTTCAATGTATTCATCTTCATATAGTTCTTCTACAATTGATATTGTCATTTAAGGCACTTGTGTTTCCCATCAATATTTCTGCTCATAATACCTCTAGATCACAAATTAGTTCATGCATATCATTCGAATATCTACATTCAATCAGTCTGTTAATTCCTTAAAAAACGCAGCTGCACCTCGTTTAATTTTGGTTGATGATGATAGCAAGGATTTGAATATTTGTGTATATTTTTTGCTGCGGATTCCTCGAATTTGCCCATTGACATCACAATCTCGCCTTGCAACATTCGCAGTTTCTAAACTAAATTAATTGTTTCTATCTTTTGAATTTACTAGATTTAAAATGGGCTCATTCATAATAAGCAGATCGTATAAACCTGGAGTCCCTTTATACGCAATGCCTTTAATAATCATATCGTTTCCTTTAAATGTAATGGGAGTATTACCAATTGTCCATTTTTTTGTTTTGGGTACCATAATATGATCAAAGCACCTTCAGGATCCCTTATAATATATTGAACGTATATACGTTGTAACACACTGTACTGCTCGAGAAATTCTTTAGAGATGGGTTCATTACGGACAATAGAATCTTCTGTGATAGTAAGAAGTTCTTCTCCTTCTTCAGTATTAATCTCTCCTACGATAGATGTATTTAAGAAAGATGGTGCACGAAGACCAGGAGGATTTCTTTGAAAAAACGGAAGCTAGTGGGCTAGTAGCACCCTTTCTTGAATCACCTAATGACGTGAAGCCGGGAGTCCTTTGAAGTAACGGAACTTGAGCTAGCGGGCTAGTGGGGTTAGTAGCGTGCTTTCTTTGAAATATGGACAGGGGTGGTTTTTTGGGTTTAACTTAGGTGTTTTAATTTTTTTTATCTGAATCTATTTTATTTACTATTTCACATAGAGGTTCTTTAGGGGCTTATAAGTACTTTTAAATGTTCTTTCATTATCAATGCGAGCAGTTTTAAGACTCTGTATTTCTGCTGTATTATTTTACGTACCCGAATAATTTCTTGCTTTGATACTATCTCCGGGTTTCCTGAACAGGTACCGGTTTACCCTGAACAGATAGCTGTTTACGCTAAACAAATAGATTTTAATACCTAAAGGGATCAGTAACTACTGCATTATTGAAAACAGTTTAAGGTATTATCTATTCATCAAACTTTCGCCTATAGCGATCATTATTAACTTGGGCATCGTTGTTTATGAGAATGAAACCAAACGGATCTACCCAACACTTTGAACACATATCACGAAACAATTTCATTGTTATGGTACGACTCATAGATCCTCATACACTTGTTTTAGGTTTACTTCATCTTGCTCAAATAATATAATTAGATTCGCATTATCACGAATTAATTGCTTTGGAATTTTACCATAAATTTGACCCAAATAGAAACAGTCAATATGGTTATGGTTACCATAGAAAAACATGCCCTTAGGTTATTTTGCTTTTCACAGGCGATATCATCGAAAATAAAGATAGAGTTTAATTGTACAAAATTATTGATTACAACATCTTGATGATCACTGAAGGTAAAGTAACCTATATCCTTCATTGACAGTAAGATTTCCTGTAAAAGTTTGTACTTCTTTTGATTCAATGACTTACTTATATACTAGATATACAGAGTGCATATTACAATAATTATAATTTTTCACTTGTCCACTGAGTGAGTAGTGCTACACAATAGCATCGTGGAGAATAACACCACATACAACTATTCCACTATCGAACGATGTTGGGGATTGCATTTCCAATTTGATGTCTACTGTTGAGTTTTTTAAGGATTCACTTAGTTTACAGCAGTTCATTACAAATACTGGGCATGATTTGAATTCGAAATACTTGAATAATGCACCTTTATCATCTTCACCATAGTAATAACATCGGAATTTCAAAAATTATGATAAGCAGGTATGTGTTGGTTAGAACTGAAGTTCAAATGCATTGCTTCATATGGATAATACTCAGAATTCAGATGTACTTCAAGGTTTCTGATATTTTCCAGCCTTTTCCGACTTTGTGTACCTTTTACCTTATTGGAATGCAACAATTATCCAACGTAAGTTTTTCAGTTGCGCTGGTGCCTTTATTGGCCGTATGTCTGAGCTTGCTTGTTTTAAAGCAGGTAATTCATATAACCCCATTGACGAAATAGAACAGTAATGATAAAATTTTTATTGGTTCCTTCAAACAAATTAAGTTTTGCAGCATCACTAAGTGTTAAGTGCGGTACTTTCCATTGAATTTTATTTAAGATTATTGTTGCATCAACGTCACGATAGTATCAGTTTGTATCGCTTCTAAATCGAATCAAATAAACATATTTTTTGAAGAAAATTTAATAAACTTCTCTTTATAAGGTTTCTTAATACAACGTCAATTAAGTGTAAAATAGTATATTAGAACACAAGTATCATAAGTCACTCTATTGGCGCACGTATCCAGGTCCCAATTGGATAAGTGCGCCAAGTGACTTATGAAACGTGTGTTTTACGCTATTTTTTCTATTGAGGAAAATAATTTAAAAATATCAACAAAATTTACATCAAAAACGAATAAATTCATTGAATAGAATTTTTTTTGATTTTGGGTTGGTAATACCCAAATGTCATATCAGAATGTCATTATAGGTTTAATTTCACAACTTAAGAATGTTAGATAATGTTATATTCCTTTATTCATTTTGTTACAGCGCTATAAACGCACATATTTATCTTTGCAGTATAAATTGAATCATTTAATCGAACAAAAAATAAATAAAAAAATACATTTGTACTCATTAACAGTTTCTTATTAAATTAGGTTAATAATTCAAATCATTCAAGTATCAAAGAAGACGTCCATCAGATAATAATGAAGCTGTATCCCATTGAATTATCTTATAATAAATAAAAACATATTCTATACTTTTGCAAAATATGACAATTATATATTCTCCTAAAATATGATCTGGAAAAAGTGTTTTAAAAAAATGGGTTAAAAATTATAAAACCATACCTATGTATACGAAGTAACTTTATTCATGAAAATGTACTTTCTAAGGCAATTACATATTTATAAACAATTTTTCTTTAATTTAATAGAATTCCAAAATAATAACACTCATAACTTTAACTTTTACGAGTTACCAAGTTTCCACACCTCGCACACAGACATCACGCACACAGACACCCCAACAACACTCGCACACGACACCACACAGACACCTGCACACAGACACCTGCACAGAACCACGACACCTGCACACAGACACCCACACAAGACACCGCACACGACACCCACACAGACACCGCACACAGACACCCCACACAGACACCCACACAGACACCCCACACACACCGCACACAGACACCCACGCACACAGACACCCGCACACAGACACCGCACAGACACCTCACCACAGCACACAACGCACACAGACACCCACACAACACCGCACACAGACACCCGCACACAGACACCCGCACACAGACACCCGCACAAGACACCCACACACAGACACACAGACACCACAAACACCGCACACAGACACCTGCACACAGACACCCACACAGACACCGCACGACACCCACACAGACACCGCACACAGACACCCGCACCACAGACACCGCACACAGACACCCACACAGACACCTACACAACACCACAGACACTGCACACAGACACACCACAGCACCCACAGACACCACAGCACACACAGACACCGCACACAGACACCTGCACACAGACACCGCACACAGACACCCACACACACCCACACAGACACCGCACACAGACACCCACACAGACACCCGACACCACAGACACCGCACAGACACCCGCACACAGACACCCGCACACAGACACCAGACACTCCACACACAGCACACAGACACCGCACAACACGACACCACTAGACACACAGACACCGCACACACAGACACCCGCACAGACACCCACACACAGACACCCGCACAGACACACGCACACAGACACCCGCACACAGACACCGTCACACAGACACCCGCACACAGACACCCGCACAGACACCCGCACACAGACACCACACAGACACCCACCACCACACAGCACCAGACACCCACACACAGACACCCCGACACAGACACTGCACACAGACAGCACACACCCGCACACAGACACCCGCACACAGACACCCGCACACAGACACCCGCACAGACACCCGCACACAGACACCCGCACACAGACACCCGCACACAGACACCCGCACACAGACACCCGCACACAGACACCCGCACACAGACACACGACACCGCAACAGACACCGCACACAGACACCTACACAGACACCCGCACACGACACACGACAACACCCACAGACACCCACACAGACACCCGCACACAGACACCACACAGACACCCGCACACAGACACCCGCACACAGACACCCGCACACAAACACCCACACAGCACACACCGCACACAGACACCCACACAGACACCACACAGACACACAGACACCCACACACAGACACCCGCACAGACACCCGAACACAACACACACCCACAGACACCACAAGACACCTGCACAGACACCGCACACAGACACCCGACAACACCACACGAACACCCACACAGACACCCCACACAGACACCACACAGACACGACACGCACCACAGACACCCACACACACGACACCACACGCACACAGACACCCGCACACAGACACCCGCACACAGACACCCGCACACAGACACCCGCACACGACACCGCACACAGACACCCACACAGACACCCCGCACACACAGACACCCGACACACCCAGACACCAGACACACCAGACACCCGCACACAGACACCCCACACAGACACACACAGACACCCGCACACAGACACCCGCACACAGACACCGCACACAGACACCCACAGACACCCGCACACAGACACCCGCACACAGACACGCACAGACACCGCACACAGACACCGCACAGCAGCAACACCCGCACAGACACCCACAGACACCCGACAGACACCTCACAGACACCGCACCAGACACCTCACACAGACACCCGCACACAGACACCTGCACACAGACACCCACAGACACAGACGACCGACACAGACACCGCACACAGACACCGCACCAGACACCCGCACACACCGCACAGACACCGCACACAGACACCGCACACAGACACCCGCACACAGACACCGCACACAGACACCCGCACACAGACACCACACAGACACCCAACAGACACCGCACACAGACACCCGACACAGACACCTGCACAACACCCACACAGACACCCGCACACAGACACCACACAGACATCACACAGACACCCCACACAGACACCACGCACACAGACACCGCACACAGACACCCGCAACACAGACACTCGACAGACACCGCACACAGACACCTGCACACAGACACCCACACAGACACCCGCACAGACACACACCACAGCACAACACCGCACACAGACACCGCACAGACACCCCACAGACACCCGCACACAGACACCCACACAGACACCCGCACACACAGACACCTGCACACAGACACCGCACACACACGCACACACACCAGCACACAGACACCGCACAGACACTCGACACAGCACACAGACACCCGCACACAGACACCACACAACCAGACCACACAGACACCCAGACACACAGACACCCGCACACAGACACCCACACACAGACACCCACACAGACACCTGCACACACACCGCACACAGACACCTGCACACAGACACCGACACAGACACTGACACAACACGACACACAGACACCCTACACAGACACCGCACACAGACACCACGACACTACAGACAACCCCACACAGACACCCACAGACACCGCACACAGACACCCGCACTAACAACACACGCACACAGACACCTGCACACAGACACCTCACGACAACACGACACAACACCTGCACAGACACGCACACACAGACACCCACACACGCACACAGACACCCAGCAACAACAGCACTGACAGCACCTGCACACGACACCACACACAGACACCGCACACAGACAACCCACACAGACACCCAGCACAAACAGCACACACCGCACACAGACACCCCACAGACACCCACAGACACCCACAAGCACCACAAGACACCCACAGACACCGCACACAGACACCTCACAACACCCACACAGACACCCACAGACACCGCACACAGACACCCGCACACAGACACCCCACAGACACCTGCACTTACAGACACCGCACACAGACACCGCACAGTACACCTGCACAACACTGACACACACAGCACACGACGATCACATCCCACACAGACACACAGACACCTCACACAGACACCACACAGACACTCCGCACACAACACCGCACAGACACCGCACAGACACCCACACAGACACTCCACACAACACTGCGATCACAGACACCTGCACACAGACACTCGACACAGATCCACAGACACCGCACTACAAGACACCGCACACAGACACCGCACACAGACACCTGCTTATGTCACAGAACACCGTCACACCAGACACCTGCACACAGACATCTCAACACAACACCGACAGACACGACACAGACTACCTCACAAGACACACACAGACATCCGACAGACACTCACACAACACCGTTCACACACAGACACCATGACACAGACACTCATGACAACACCAGACACGCACACAGACACCCGTCACACATGACATTCACAGACACACAAACAACCACACAACACCTGCACACAGATCATCCGACACTTAGTATCACACACATCAGACACCTGCTACACAGACACCGCACAAAGTTACACCTGCACAGACATCACCACATCATCTACAGACATCCGCTTACACATCGACACACCGCACAAGACACCCACAAGACACCTCAACAGACACTGCACACAGACACTCAACAACACGAACAGACACCGACACAGACACACACGACACAACAGACTACCCGCACACAAATACACCGACACAGACACATTCACATTCAAACCGACACAGACACCATCACAGTACACTGCTACACATCAGTACACCAACAGACTACCCTGTACAGACACATTGACACACTGTCATCAACAAGCATCACACAACACCGCACACATTCTAACGACAGACCTCAACAGACACTCACAAGATTCACCGCAGCTCAGACACCCGCAAGATCACCCGCACACAGACACCAACATCTATAGACACCGCACAAACATCACCACAAGACACACGACACAGACACGAAGATCTACTGCACACAACACGATCTACACAGACACCACACAGACATCAACATGACACCTCACATCAGACACCTAGCACATTCAGACTTACACTGCAACAGACACCGCAAATCAAAGACACTCGCACAACACCCACACAGATCAGACACGTACACAAATCACACAGTACACCTGCAACAGACACCACACAACAGACACACCACAGACACACGCAGACAACACCCCACAAGACACGCAACAAGTAATCACCTAAACTAGACACTCACAGACACTGCAACAGACACCTGCAAGCACAGACACTCTACACAACACCTGCTTTACGCAGACATCCGCAACAGACACCTGCACAAACTAAGACACCCGCACACAGACACACAGACACCACAGACACCCGCACAATACACCGCAAACAGACACCTCAAAGAACAACACTGCACAGACACGCCAACACTCAACATGACACTACAGACACACAGACACCCTGCACACAGACACCTGACACACAGACACCTCACACAGACACCTGCACAGACCGATCCACACAAGACACCTCACACATGACACCTGCACACAGACACCTGCACAAGACACCGACACAGACACTCGACACTACAGACACCTGCACACAGACACCTGCACACAGACATCCTGCACACAGAACAGACACTCACAACACACACAGACACCTGCAAACAGACACCACACAGACACCTGCACACAGACACCGCACACAGACACCTGCACAAACACACATCGCACACAGACACCGCACACAGACACCTGCACACAGACACCTGCACACAGACACCGCACACAGACACCTCGACACACACAGACACCCGCACACAGACACCCGCACACAGACACCCGCACACAGACACCCGCACACAAACACCCGCACACAGACACCCGCACACAGACACCCGCACAGACACCCGCACACAGACACCCGCACACAGACACCGCACACAGACACCCGCACACAGACACCGCACACAGACACCCGCACACAGACACCACACAGACACCACACAGACACCCGCACACAGACACCCGCACACAGACACCCGCACACAGACACCCGCACACAGACACCCGCACAGACACCCGCACACAGACACCCGCACACAGACACCCGCACACAGACACCCGCACACAGACACCTGCACACAGACACCTGCACACAGACACCTGCACACAGACACCTGCACACAACACCTGCACACAGACACCTGCACACAGACACCTGCACAACAGACACAACACACAGACACCCGCACACAGACACCCGCACACAGACACCCGCCAACACAGACACCCGCACACAGACACCCGCACACAGACACCCGCACACAGACACCCGCACACAGACACCCGCACACAGACACCCGCACACAGACACCCGCACACAGACACCACAGACACCCGCACACAGACACCCGCACACAGACACCCGCACACAGACACCAGACACCTGCACACAGAACACACACACCCGCACACAGACACCGCACACAGACACCCGCACACAGACACCCGCACACAGACACCCGCACACAGACACCCGCACACAGACACCCGACACACACGACAGACCCGACAGAACCACACAGACACCCACACAGACACCACACAGACACCACAGACACCCAACAGACACCTGCACACAGACACCGCCGACACAGACACCGCACACAGACACCCTGCACACAGACACCCGCACACAGACACCGCACACAGACACCTCGCACACAGACACCCGCACACAGACACCACACAACACCTGCACACAGACACCTGCACACAGACACCTGCACACAGACACCTGCACAACACCGCACAACCCTGCACACAGACACCTGACACAGACACCACACAGACACCTGCACACAGACACCCACACAGACACCGCAACAGACACCACACAGACACCCACACAGACACCCCACAGACACCCACACAGACACCGCACACAGACACCGCAACAGACACCGCACAGACACCGCACACAGACACCGCACACAGACACCGCACACAACACCCGCGCCACACACACCGCACACACACCGCGCACACACCGCACACACACCCGCACACACACACACACAGCACACGCCACACACACACACACCACAAAAAAAAAATACAATAATAAATATATATAATATATATATATATATATATATATATATATATATATATATATATATATATTGAGGTTGCAGTCAAGCTTTCGGAAATGTTTCCATTTTCAAGCCATCCTGAAAAATAATAATACGTTAACAGTTAATAGTTAATATTAACTTAACAAAAACTTACTAATCTTGAGGCTAAATATTCTGCAATTTACACATTAACAATCTTATTTTTAACATTAAAAATATTTTTTAAATTTGAAATTAACTATCTAAAGTCAATGTCAAATAAAAAGAATTTTGTAATGGACAACTAGAAAAATTTGTTTTTATAATAACAAAAGATGTTCTTTTAAAAAATGACTAATTTTAATAATGTTAATTCATTTTGTTGTTAAGATAATTGTAGTCTTTTATCAAAGGATTAAAGTCCTTGAATACCAGATTTTATTTAGACATTGGTGGTGGTTATTAATACAAGTCATTTCTAAAAATAATCTCTTTGGGCAATTTTTTCCTTTTATTAAAATTACTACATCTTGATAGTTTATAGGCTGCCCCTATTTTATCATATGTTGAGATAAAGCACAAGATAATTTATTATTATTGCAATCACCTTTATGAGATGCTATTCTACCTGACACGTTCCTCGGTGTTTGGCCAATATAGGATTTGTTACAGTCTTTGCAAGGAATACAGTACACAATATTTGAATTTTTTAGTGCAGTTATTGGAATTCTAGTTTTAGTATACAAAGAAGAAGCTGTTTTAATACTTTTAGTAATCATTTTTATGTTATTTAAATTCTTATATACATTGATGTTAATAATGGGATATGCGGTAATAGGAAATACATAATTTGGATTCAATTGATATTAATTGAATTGTGTAAAATGGGTCTATTATTTTTTCGAACATTATTTAATTTGTTATTAGAATTATTGCTGTTGTTTAAAGTGTTTAAGTTATTATTTCGATTATTAACGTTGCAAGAAGTTGTAAATAAAAGTTTCTAGAGTAAGAATTTTTTAACAAAATATCTCTAAGCAACCTTTGTTTTTATGTATAGGATGCGACAATTTAATTATTCCCTTTTTTAAACCTAAAACTAAATTAATCTTCGTATGCGGAGGATGTCGGGAGTAACAAATTATGAATTTAAAAACATAAAAATTATTACTAAAAATATTAAGACTGTTTCTGCTTTGTATACTAAAACAAAATTTCCATTAACTGCACTAGAAAATTCAAATGTTGTGTACTGTATTCCTTCCAAAGACTGTAACAAAGCCTATATTGGCCAAACGTCGAGAAACTTGTCAGGTAGAATAACATCTCATAAAAGTGAATGCAATAATAATAAATTATCTTGTGCTTTATCTGAACATGTGATTAAAAAGGGGCATTCTATGAACTACCAAGATGTAACAATTTTAGTAAAAGAAAGAAATTACTCAATAAGATTATTTTTAGAAATCACGTGTGTTACTAAACACCACCAATGTCTAAATAAAAAGTTTGATATTCAAGGACTTAGTAGCATTTCTAGTTACATGTTATCCTTTGATAAAAGACTACAATTATCTTAACAACAAAATTAATTAACATTATTAAAATTATTCTTTTTTCATTTCTTTTCATAAGAACATCTTTTATTATTAAAAAAATCTTTCAACTGGTCTATTACAAAATTACAAATATTTGACATTCACTTTAGATATTTAATTTTAAATTTAAAAAATATTTTTAATGTTAAAAATAACATTGTTAATGTGTAAATTGGAGAATATTGAAAGTCATATCGAACGATACGCTGTCAAACTATCATAATTGTTAAGATAGAAAACTCCAATTCGTGCAAAAGATAACTAAGTTAAAGTTAATACGTTTTTTATAATAATAATATTGTTTTCTTTTATAATCAAGATTGAAAGTCATATCGAACGATGCGCTGTCAAATTATCAACCCGTTTCCATTGTTATCAAAGACGTCAGAGCGTTGATTCATTTTTAATTAAATAAAACATTCACCGACTGGCGCGGTTTGAGCTACAATGGGAAAAAGTTCAGAGCGACCAGTTGGGAGGACACGAGTCTACATAGGGGACCGACACACTAAATTCGCCATCTTTTTGATAATTGATGTTCATATTAAAAAGCACCTTGCGCTGTTTTGAGAGTATGGGGTAAAAATAGTTAATTAAAATTACAGTTGAATAATTAAGTACTTGCACTAAGCGTAAAATTGTGTAATTAAATTTATATAGATTAGGATAATTTAAGCCTGTTAGTAAAATTTGTGCGACCACGTTTGTCCGCCATCTTGAATTTTAACCGTGGTGATTGAATCCGTGAACGAGCTTGTACTTGACATCCGAATTCATTTTTCATCATCCAACGCTGGTGAAGGAAATATTCCGTTTGTCTAAGGGGATTGTGACTAGTCTACCTTATCCTCTTCCGCCCGTATTAATTTTGTTTTAGGGACATCTGCAACCGCATGGCAGAGAATGCTGAAGTTATCCTCCACTGCAGTTACCCGCAGCCGCCGATTTGGAAACCGAGCCGTCAAGGGTTGGTCCCAAAGAGCTCCCTGAATCCTTTTGCTAATCTTTGAGTGGTGACCGAGACCGTTTTGCGCCCCTGGAGTGACACCAGCCGCCCAGGAGCGACTCCGAAAAATATAAATACTATACCGTAACTTATACTTATTTTTAAATAAATTAAATTTCCAAATAGGTGTACATTTCTGTGTTGGAACTCGTTGTGGACAAACCTCACTTTCCACCACCGAAAACTCTTTACAAAAATATGTGTTTGAAAAAAAAGGCTGGGGCCTAATCAATAGAAAAGTACTACAAGAAATATTACTAAAATGTCTAAAAGCATTGACATTTCTATTCTATGCCATCCTTCGCCTGAAGTACTTTCCCAAACATTGGAAAATAGCTGAAATAATATTAATCCCTAAACCAGGAAAAGAGTTAACTAGTGTTGAATCCTATCGGCTTATAAGTTAATTGTCGGTGCTGCCTAAAGCTTTTGAAAAACTGCTATTGAAAATGCTCAACCCGGTATTGGAAGACAGAGGAATCATACCTAACCATCAATTTGGGTTTAGACGTCACCACGGCACAATAGAACAAGTACATCGAATTGTTTACACAATAAATAAAGCCCTAGAATCTAAAGGGTATTGCTCCGCTGCGTTCCTGGACATAAGGCAGGCATTTGATAAGGTGTGGCATCAAGCCCTAAAATACAAACTGAGAATGACACTACCGTATCACTATTATGAAATTCTTAACTCCTAGCTGGAAGGCTGAAAGTTCATGGTCAAACTAAATGAAGAGTTAACGTAACTATACCCCCATTTCTTCTGGAGTGCCCCAAGGGAGCGTACTTGGCCCAGTCTTATACACAATATACACAGCTGATTTACCAACAACGCACGCAACAACCATAGCCACCTACGCTGATGACACAGTCATATTAGCTTCACATAGCGACCCGAATGTCGCAACTCAAAACGTTCAAAACACATTAATCATAGTGCAGGACTGGATGAGAAAGTAGAAAATTCAAGCCAACACTTCAAAATCATCGCACGTCACGTTTACAATGAGAAGAAATACTTGTCCACCGGTAACACTTAATAACACCCAGATTCCCCAATTTGAAGAAGTTAAATATCTGGGCATGCATCTAGACCGCGGCTCACGTGGCGAAAACACATATTTGCCAAGAGAAAACAACTGGGCATCAAATTCCGTCAGATGTACTGGCTTCTTGACCGACAGTCTCAACTTAAACCAGAAAATAAGATCTTACTTTATAAATCTATTCTCCGACCCATCTGGACCTACAGTGTGCAACTTTGGGGTACTGCCAGTACCTCTAATATTGAAATCCTTCTACGATTTCAAAACAAGGTGCTTCGTTGTATCGTTCATGCTCCCTGCTATGTACCAAACCACATAATACAAAAGGATCTTAATATTGTGTCAGTGCGCGAGGTGATTAAAAATTTTAGTGCTAAATACAGAACTCTGCTCATAATTCATCCTAATGAGCTAGCTACTCTGGTAGCAGATAACAACTACATACTAGGTTTGATTAACTATGCATTTGTCTATAGTTCCATATGACTGAGATACCAATAACACAATTAGTTAGATAATATATAAAATAAGAACTATCACTGGATAGTTTTAGGCAAGTCTGTACATACTTAGTTAAATTAAGTTAGTCAAATGTCACACCATTTACTTAATGTTCTTAAGCCACAGATTGTAAATATACTAAGGATGTTAAAAAAAATTAAGTCTGAAACTGTGGATGCATTTTGTATTAATCGAAACAATTAAATTCTACTCAGTGACACGGAGATTGCAGAAGGGGTATGAATTTTTGACCAAACTTGAGAGAAACGTTTAACTACTAAACGGTAGCAATTGATTAAATTTTCAAAGAAAAAGAACAAAATGTAAACATATTTTTATTAATAATGGGTTGCCCCCTGTTGGTTACACGCTCCTCCACTCGTCGAGGCATCCATTCCAGTAGATGGTCGATGTCCTCTTGAGGTATTCTGTCCCAAGTAACCTGTAATTCGTACTGTAGAGCTTGCAGCGTCTGCGGAGAATGCTGCAAGATTCTCAGTCTTCTCCCCATAATGTCCCAAACATGCTCGATAGGCGAAATGTCGGGAGATCTGGGTGAAAATGGCAACAGATTAACATTAACCTCTGCTAATCGGTCCAAAGAACGTCTTGCAATATGGGGACGGGCATTATCCTGCTGCAAAGGTGGTCTTCCAACTGCTGAAGAAATGGAAGAATATGGAGTTCTACCACCTCATCCACATATCGTTGGGGATGCAGTATTTTAGATAAAAAAGGGCAGATTGACGTGATTTACACCGACTTCCAAAAAGCTTTTGATCAAATTGATCACTATATTATCCTAAACAAATTATCTGAATATGGATTTAGCCTTTCCGTAGTAGAACTGATTAAATCTTATCTTACAGATCGCTCATACTTCGTTTCGTACAATGGTCACGATTCCAAATTATTCGTTCCCACATCTGGGGTTCCTCAAGGTTCAACATTGGGGCCCTTTCTATTTTTGATATTTATCAATGATCTTCCTACGCATATCTCTTCTCAGAAATTATTATATGCGGATGACCTCAAAATCTTCAATGAAATATGTTATGTGGAGGATTGTGTTACACTTCAAAAGGACATTAACAGTTTGCAATCATGGTGTAAGCTGAACAAACTTGACTTAAACATTACTAAATGTAAAGCTATGACATTTTCGAGAAAACGTAATACTATTCCATTTAATTATTGTATTTCTGACACACCCTTAATAAAGGTACTCTCCCATAGAGATTTAGGAGTTATGTTTGAGAAAGCGTTCACTTTTTCATTGCATATTAATGAAGGTGTTAAACAATCTTTTAAAGTACTAGGTTTTATTATTCGCACATGTGTAGATTTCAAGAAGATCTCTACCATCAAATCACTCTACTTATCTTTAGTAAGGTCTATTCTAGAATATGGTGCACTGATCTGGGACCCTTTCTACAAAAAGTATGAGGCGGTAATTGAACGTATACAACGACATTTTCTGAAATATATGCACTTTCGTACAGAAGGTTTTTACCCTGAGAGAGGCTACCCGCAAAACATTTTACTTCAAAGGTACAACTTATCTTCACTTACTACAAGAAGGAAACGTATTATAATGGCATTCTTGTACAAACTTCTATATGATTATATAGATTGCACAATATTGCGTAATCAATTATTGTTTGTTGTTCCCCGTACTGCAACTAGGCAAACAGTGACATTTTATGTACCTAAATGCAGAACTAATGTTTTAAAGAACGCTCCTGTGTACAAAATTAGCTATACTTATAACTGCCTAGCTAGTGTAGTAGACATTTTTAATTGCCCTCTAAAACACCTGCTTGACGCAATTAACTAATCATATTATTGTTAACTTTACTTATTCAGTTGTCTGGTAAGCTTGGAATGTTTTGTTTCTGTCAATTTGTTTGTTAAACTTATTTAACCTAATTAAGTTACTATTGTTGTTTACAGTAGAATAGATTTATTAGGTGGCAGAATTATCTTGTTGTTTCTAATATCTGAATTATGTGTTATTAATTTGTATTTGTTCTGTTTGGGTTTTTGGCCTGGTTGAGCAATAAACGTTATTATTATTATTATTATTATTATATTGCCTCGGATGAATACCAAACGAGACCTACTTCCATAAGTTACAGCACCCCATACCATAAACCCAACAGTTTGGTGCATATGCCGCGCAACAGAAAATTCAACATTTCGACGTTCCGCACGTCTTCGTCTGACCCTAATACGGCCATCATGCAAACCCAAACAGACTCGGGATTCATCAGTGAACACCACCTTATTCCACTCTTGGTTCCAGTACAGTCGCAATCTACACCACTCCAAACGTTGCCGTCGATGTTAAGCCGTTAGTGGTAACACAAGATGTGGTCGATAGGATTGTAATATGAAAGCTCTGATTCTGCGGTAAACCGTTCGAAGGGTTACAGGACGACCTTCGTTAGCTATCCAAATGAAGTTGAAGATGGCGGCCCTGTACATCATTTGTTCATGCCTGATAGCAGCGCATGATGGTGGTTTGGTTCCGGTTAAGGCGATTTTCTATTTCTCTAAACAAAAAAACACCTTCGCGCAAACCAACAATACAACCTATGGTAATTTACAGGTTGGCGCACTATAGGCATGATCACACCCTCAAAGCAAAGAATCACAAGCGAAAACAATAAAGAATTGAACAGATAAGCCATTACCACTTGATCCATATGAATAAAATTTTAATCAATTGCTACCTTTTAGTAGTTAAACGTTTCTGTCAAGTTTGGTCAACAAATTCCTACCCCTTCTTGGTGTTGCAATTTCCATGTCACTGAAGAATTTCTATATTTGTAGCAGAGATACTGGGCTGATTTACACGGCATTCAATAGGAATTTCTCTCAAAATTCTGCATAATTTTTTGTTTGGAGACTATCATTAATGTAGCCTTCAGCCACATTACTTGATCTCCAATAACCACGACGTTTTAGAGTTAGTAAATCTCCTCCATGATTTATTAGAATGGCTGCAGAAGACGTTCGAAAACACTGTCCCGTGTATGATGATGCATACGCCAACCCAAAGTATGTTGCAATTTATATGGAAATTTGGAAAAACTGGATTTGAAATTTAGAAATAATCTATTATGAGTTATATGTGATGGACCCAAAGATACATATTTTCGGATCAAAGCGAAGTTAGATATACGACCCTCGATAACTGCAAATGTCCTTGCTCGTTTAGTCTTCGAATTTGGAATAGTTATGGGTATATTGTCATTTCTTACTACATCTATCACCAACATCTTGCATAACATATCATATCTACAAGCACCAGCAACACCTATAATAAGGACAATCTGCAATGAAAGGTGAACATAATTAAAGTTAAGATTAAGAAAAATTTAAACATTATAACTTTATTAATAAGTACTCATCATCACTTACTTCTCTAATGAAATTTTCAATTTGTTCCTGATGCAAGGTATTAGATTTTTACTTTTACACCCTGCCGACTTTTGCTTGAGCATAGCAACTAATTTTGGGTATTTATTTATCTTAATATTATTTTTCATTGCCAATGTTACTCTCAGCATTGTTTAGTGTGACCAGACTGTTGACGGTTTCAAAATTTTATATTTTTCTGAAAAATACGCCAATAAGACGTTTTCCGACAGGGACTTGCATTTATGACGCTTTGACCATTAAAAAAACGCGTCGTACTGCACTAGATATTTAACTATGGATGCAGTCGGCAGTAAGTCCAACGTTGCTTGTTTTACAGACTCTGAAACTTCTGGCGGGGTATAATTTATTTCTTCTGATGACGAACCCGTTAAAAACAATTTTGCGAAAATAGTGCGTGCAAAACGACGTTTCAGAAAATTCCTAAACTGACATTGCGCCCATTTGACGTACCAAAATTTAAGAAAATAGAAATCGCAGTTAACATGCGATCGTAAAAACAATTTTACTTTACTTACTAGTGAGCAAAAAAGAATTTTGCTCACTAGTGAGGAAAAGAGGACCATTGCTCACTAATTTTAGCTGAAAAATGAGCACATTTTTAAACTATTGCAGAAAAGAAATTTTATTTTAGTCGTATCGTGCCTCCTACCTATATGTAAAATTATACTACATAAGATATCAGTGTTAGTTTCCTAAACGTAGGCTTAGAATACGCGAATTTACTTTAGTCATCGACCTACCTATTTGCAACCAGTGGTTGCTTACAGTGGTCGCTTATGTTGATACCTAATAATTTTACCATTTGTTGCATAACAATAATACACCCCTAATTTCGATTTTAGGGGGGGGGGTGAAAGTAAATTGTATGTATTGTAAATTTGAAATTTTACTACACGCGCAAGGCGGGAGCAAAATGGATTTTTTCAACATTTGAGTACTTCAATAGATTCAATTGATTTCATAAAAAAATATACAAAATAGTAGAGATCGAAAATCTGTTTAAAATACGAGTAAAGCTATAAAGTTAAATCGTGACACAATTAGTTTATTCGTATAAGATGTAAACTAGTCTTAAAACGCAAAATTAAACTAGTTAATAGTACAAAAGTATTTGAATCTCATACTTAACATTGATTTAAATCTTAATTCGGTCAAATTTTACTTGTTTTGAAATACACTCAGTTGCAAAAAAAATGACGCACTTGATCTTTAACCCAACTCCAATGTCATATTTTTCAAACCAGTGTACCGATTTTTAATTTTTTTTTTACTCATTGATAGGTAATCCCTTCCCTCACAAAAAAAAAATTAAAGAGGCGGATTTTCTTCAAAGGTTCCTGGACGATAATGGAATAACCCAAACCATGTTTTTTCTTAATTTTTGACCCACCCTGTGTGTTAATCACGTAATACTATAGAAAGCGCTTATACTTTGTATGAATGATGCTTCGTTTACGAGCATTTTATTTTTTTTATTCATTGATTTATCTCAAAAATTAATTCGCATTACAGCATTTCTGCTGTAACCTTACGTTTACCCCACAAGTATATTTAATTGTAGCGTCACGTTGCCTCTGAAAAACAATTGCCATTGCCATAGCAATGCATTTGTTGTACTCCTCCATATTTTTGACCCTTTGCCGTTGTGCCATTAAGTAGTTAATAAAAAAAGTGTTAGTGACTAAAATTACATAAAACGCATCATAAATCCTGAACACATAGCAAGATTAGTTGCTTTAGTAAACAATGGGCGTAGTAAACGTTAGGCCGCTGTGTAGTGGGAGTCCGTGAAGAAACTTCTCGTAGAGCGATCCCCAAGTACGAACAAACAGGAAGCTGGGTTCTGGTCGTCCCCGAAAAACTTCTTTAAGAGATAATCGCTTCTTGAGATTTCGATTTTACGGAATCAATCAAATACTGCGGTAAGCAGGCGGTATGTAGACGTTTAAAAAAACTTAATTTAAAAGCTAGGAGACCTGCAAAAGGTCTTCAATTATTACCCGAACATCGTGCCGATAGAAGAAATTTCGTTGAAAGTTATGGAAATGGATTATTCCTGAATGGTGGGTGGCAGATAAGAATGTAGAGAAGGACTGGTGAAACGTTTAATCAGTATTTAATAACAGAGTGCGAAAGTTTTAATGGTGGGCCGGTAATGGTGTGGGGAGGGATTTCTGTGAATGGAAAGACATCCCTTCATGTTTCCCGATGAGCCGGTTGATGACAGTCCAAATCTACATTGACATTTTACAACGGTGTGTTTTACCCCATGCAGAGTTAGTGGGCAATATTTTTGTATTGATGCAGGATAATGCCCGACCACACACCGCAGCAATAGTGCGAAACTTCTTAGAAGCTAAGGGTATCAACCACATTACAATGGCCTGCGAGACGTCCCGATATGAACCTTATAGAACATTTCTGGGATGAATTAGGAGAAGGATACGTTCCTGCGAGCGAGCTCCGAAATGTCTCGCATATATAGCAGATACATTAGTAGAAGAAAGGTATCGTATACTAATGGAAACTATATAAACCTAATTTCCAGTATGCCGCGTAGAATAGAAATAGTTGCTAGGGTTTGTATTTAATAAAAATATTTGTTCAAATTCGTATCAGTTTATTTCAATAGAAAACCGTTTCTCCGTAAATTCAGAAAGTTGGTAGTGTCAAGGTTCCAATAAAAATGCTATAATTCAGACAAATTTAGAGATAAATCAATGAATAAAAAACAAAATGCTCCTAAAAAAAGCGTATTTCCTGCAGTGTGTAAGCACTTTCTATACCATTGCTTGATTAACACACAAAATTTAAAAAAAACATGGTTTGGGGATTTCCACTACCATCCAGGAGGCTTTGAAAAAAATTCCACCTCTTTAATTTTTTTTGAAAGGCAAAGAAATTACCTTTCAATGAATAAAAAACATTCAAAATCGACCTACTGCTTTGAAAACTATGCCATTAAAGTTAAATCAAAAATCAAGTGCGTCACTTTTTTTGGCACTGAGTATAGTACAAAACTTATGCAAAACCAGAGCATAAAATACTCGCCAATGGCCCAAACTATCAATAGAGCTATTCATCAATGTACAAATTAACTAAACGTTTCAACCCAAAGTAGTACGAGTAAGCACACAGGTAGAGTAGTTTCAAAATGTCGTGGCACTCGCCCCTCCATGTGCATTAGATTTAAACGCGACAAATATGCTATTATTCAACTTATAAATGTAGTCATTCGCTTTATTTACTTCACATTGTGTTCGTACGTTGTCGCTTGAGTTTATCCCTTCTGTTTTATATAACATATGTCTTTCTCAAGACACTTTTTATTACTTCATCGTTATTTGTTGTCCAAACTGCCAAGTAAACGTTTTGAACATGAGTGGAGTAGTTTTTCACAGTCAAGCTCGTGAATTATTTATAGATTGTGTGAATTTATGAAGCGAGAAAAATAATCAAAAGATGTTATTATTCCTGTCGATCGTGTGTATGAAAGATGAGCAGAAGCAACAGGCATATCCAGAAGAACTATTAAACGCATTACACAGTAAGGCAGATCGAAACCTGAAGGAAGTACATTTGGTTCACCTCGTAAAACAATAAACAAACCAGCACCTAGATCAACCATCGACAAGTTTAATGAAGAAGTTGTTAGAAGAATAATTTACAATTTGTGTATATCCAAAAGCAAAAACCAACAATGCAAAATGTGTTCGCAGCTGTCCAAGAAGAAGAGATGCATCTAAGAGGAAAATTAAACAGCTTTCGATCGATTGTGAAAAAGATGGGTTTCAAATGGCAGAAGACAATAGTAAGGTCTTGGCGGAAACTGCCGAAAAAGGGCGAAAAGAACATTTTTAGAAAAATGAAAAAGCACAGAGGGCAGAAACATCATTTATAGTGACGAATCATACTTGCATAGTTCACATACGAGTTCACATGGATGGTATGACAGCAGTAACAACGGAGTGAAAGCACCTGTTTCAAAAGGACAACGCCTAATAATGTTACATTGTGGTGGTGCTAAAGGATTTGTAACAAATGCATTGTTGATGTTTAAATCGAGGTTAAAGTCAGGAGATTATCATGATAACATGAATTCTAAGAATTATATTAAGTGGTTGACCGAAAAAGTTATTCCCAATCTCGAGCCTAATTCTGTGTTAGTGGTTGATAATGCATCTTACCACAACATATCTACCAAGCCAAATCCAACATGTGCCTGGTAAAAAGGTGTAAACAAACGTAGGATTACATTTGAACAAAATGAAACAAAACCCGAACTCTATGAGAAAATTAAACTTCATCGACCAGTTCATAAAAATTATTTAATCGATATTGATGGCTGAACATGGTCATTCTGTGGTAAGGTTGCCACCCTACCATCCAGAGCTAAATCCAACTGAAAAGATATGGGCTCAAGCTAAAAATTATGTAGGGAGTAATAATATTACGTTTAAATTTGAAGATGTGTAGAAATTAGCAAAGAATAAATTTAAATCAATTGGTCGTGAAGAATGGGAATCTGTGTGCAAACATACAGAAAAGACTGAACAAGAATATTTAGAAAAAGAAGGTTTTATTGATTTTTACTGTAAATACAGGAGAAAGTGATGAAGAAATTGATTACAGCAGTAGCGACAAAGACAGCGACAGTGAATTAGATTCTAACTAATTAAACTTCTGTAGTTATTTATTTTTGTATGTTAATAAAATCACATTTTAAAATATTTTATCAATTGGTAATTTATTTCACACATTGGTATTAGAATCTGAAATGCTTCGACAAAAATGTTTTCCGATTAAACAAGGAGGGTCTCATTACGTTGCACACTGCTGTGAAACGCAGTAGTTATTTCAACGTTTGTGTTCTGTCCTCCTATTAGAAGTATTTGAAGTTTGTAACGGGAGCTTTAGAAAAATCAAAATTTCGCGCTAAATTATACGAGATTAGATATTTATATATTATTTTTCTGGATAAAAAAACGGTTACTGTTTATTTGTATTTGAATGTAATTGGTATTGGGATGAAAAGCTTGCGTTTGTATTTAAAATACGCGGCATTTGCAAGTGCATTAATGTGTTGGGAAGTAATGACGCTGTTATAATAATGATGTACAGTTTTTAAGTCAGTGAGCGATCAGAAACAGTCGCGATAAGTAAGCGAACAGAAAGGATCGCATAACAAATAAGCGATCAGAACTCGCAGTCTAAGCGACATTGTATTGTCACGCTACCCTTTAAAGTGTTAAAATTACAAATAAGAATTAATTAACGGTGATAGGGAAAAAGTAGAAAATTACCTTCGTTATTAAAATAATAAAGTGACGTACTAAATGAAGATAACGCGTTTTATGTCTCAGAACCGTAATCAATTGTGTTTAAATAGTGAACAATAAATATAATAGACGGTAATCGACCCAAACTGGAAAATTGAAGTATAAAAGATAATAACTCGAATTTATTGATGTGTAAAAAGGGAGCATTCGCAGGTTTTAAATAGCTTGCATTTTGTTGCGCAGGCTATTTGTAGTTGAAACTGAACGATCAAGTAAAAACTGTTTAGTGTAAATATATCGAATAATTATTCACTATAATCATTAACTGATGAAAGAAAATTAGAAGCGTATTTAGCTATACAACAGTATAAGGAAAGATAAGGACAACAATAGAAAAACGGTGCTAGAGTGCCAACAGGTGACCGGAAGAGCAGACTCTAACCTATTTGAGGCCCGTATCGTCGGTCAAAGAAACGCCGGCATTACATCATCAGTTGCAACGAAAATAAGTAAGAAAGCTTTTTTGTTTGTGTTAATAAATAAAACTTTTTTGTGTGTTTAATTTCTCGAAACTTTATATTTGATTATCACAATTAAACGAGAACAATCGTTTGATTCTGATAAAGATTTTATTTGTTATATGTTACTTTTAAGAAGGTTATTGTAGATTTCGGTTTGATTTTATAAATCTTTGTAAACAGCATATTGATGCATTTTCGTTCAGATTTGGAATTTAATTAAATGAGTATAACGTTTGATTTACTTTAATTGCCAAAGATTATTAATATTAAAAGGCTTATACAAAGATTAAATATATAATTGCAGAAAGAGGTCAACTCAATAGGAATCCAGATAAATAAAGAAATCGAAATGAACATAATTTTGGGCAATGGTAACAGAAATCGTTTCTTTATATTAACTTGAGTTAGCCGTTGCAACCAATTAAGAAAGGAGTGAGTAAACATAAAGCTTAAAATCCATTTAGGCAAACCGAAATTAATTAGCAAGCAAAGTAAAAATTAACTAGTAAATGATATCTTTATAAATTGAACCCATTCAGTTTTAATAAAACGTAATAAAAAATAATCATCTCAGGTACTAAATTTTCTTCAAAGAATAAGATTTGAATTCTTTTAAACCTTTTTATAATATTATAAAAAGGTTTAAAAGAACTCAAATCTTATTCTTTGGAGAGGGTTAAACAAACAAAAGTAATATCTAAGGGTACTACGCCCGTTGCAAGTTATATTATAATCACCTTCAAGTTTTTATAGTACACATTTACACCTACTATTACTTAATCTAAGAATTATCGAACAAATAATTTTGCTCATTTTCTAGTCGGCACAATAAACTAATAGTGTGAAGTGAATAAATACTTGTATTTGTAATAACACTTTCTGACATATTTTAATGCAAAGACGCTAATTGATTGATTCCTGTTGTTGATTCTTTAAAATATAAATATTTAGACCTGCGATCAACAATAAGTTTTAAAAATTTACCTATTCGATGATTGGTAAGATTAACAACGAAAAATCTTATCAGAAGTTATTCTTATTTTAATCTTATCCGTTGGGTGTAGTTAAAAGTTTATAAAACGTGGAACTTCATTTTTGCAAATCCTTGATGAAAACAGCTGATGTTGGACAGGTTAGGTTATGTTTACTAACTAAAAAAATTATTTTATTGCAGATATGAAATAGGTAATCCAATGCATACCTAAATTGAAATTATTACAAATGATCATTCAATAAAAATGTATTCAGTTACGATATCAATCGTTAAAAAAATCGATAATTACTAAATTTATTCATTTACCGTATATTTTTAGGATGTAATTTTTGCTACCGAAGTTTCCCGATTATAACATCGTTTGAGTTTCGCAAATTGTAGCAAATCGCGCCACGCATCTCGAGTGCCACGACGTTTTGTAATTACTTCTACACTAGTTACAATCATTAAGTAAACATTAGTTTAACATTATTGAGTTCTCTGTTTATGAAACGTCGATTTGGCGAATTTTTTGTTGGGGAAATTGTTGTGAATAGTAAGTGCGCTATGATGACAAAAAGTACCGTCGAAGAATGGATTATTTAAAATATTGGATTCCAGAGGGATTTCTGGGGATTTTCTTTTGAACAAAATGTAAAATCCTGTCTATTAAATAATCCATTGTTCGTAAATCTACTTTCATCCGACCACCCAACTTGCATAAGAAAGTGATGATTGTTACTGCATTGTCTAGTTTACCATTCACAGAATGTTCTCCATCGCGCCTCAAACTTTTACAAGTATGGTGCTTATCTGCATGGTATTTGTGCCGTTTTAAGATAGAAATGTTGGTTGATTTGGGTAACATATTATGCCATATTTCTCTACGTTACTACAGGGCTCCATAACAAAATTGAATAGATTATTGTTGAGTAAACATTGCACCTCTTTATTTTTAATAGTACCACAAATTAACACAGTTAAGAGTTAATTATTAATCATAAATGAACAAACAGCCGATAGTTCCGTTTGAAAATTCAACATATGCCAGTTGTTTTTCGAAGTAAATTGTTTATGACGAGTTGTGATTTAAATCAAGTAACGTTTTTGTTTGTTGTATCTTCTTTAGTGCAATAATTATATCGAATATGGTATTGCTGGAAAGGAAATTAGCAGAATTTTGTAATGATATGTACGTCTACGACTCTTATTTAAAAAGAATAGAAGTTTGTTTTATATCGGCAAAACTAAAAGTTAAAAATCTGAAGAATTATTAGGAATCATCATAAAAAAGTGTCAGAATAACGTCCATGAATGTTTCAATTATCATTCCAAATCAAAATGTTACAAGGAAATGAAGAAAATTGTAAAATTCAGTTTTTCGCTCTTGGCCTTGAACAAATGAAATTCTTGAAATTTTAAACGTAAATCCTAGTCTTAATATGCTGAACATTTGGTCCCATTTAACCGAATACCAATGTATTACCGTTTACAAGATACTTAAAACTGTCGAAATCAATATAGGTATGGCTTAACGCTTCGCAATGAAAGCCATACATTCAACCTTGTAATTGGGTACAAGTACAAGTACAAGTACAAGTACAATTACAATTTAGAAATATTATTTCTCAACTGTTATTTTCAAACATACTTTCCTGGAAACTAGTTTTGTTAATGCGCAGTGCTTTCTAGAAGTAATAAAAAATTCATTTTATACAGCCTTTTAACTTAATTACTAAAACTGTGAATGACGATTACTAGAACGGTGGTTGTCAAGGAGGCCATTACATTATTCAACAATTTTTAACATAATTTCAATTTTTTGCAACCCTGTAATATGAAAATAGGAATCAATTTTTTTTTACAATTTACACAATTATTATAAAACCGTAAATTAAATACGCTGTTTTAAAGTTACACTCGCGATTTTAGTCTCCAATGCCGACTTCGCTTGAATATAAGTTATAACGTATGCGTAGGAGAGGGTGCATCACACAAATAGATTTTTCTGCATATCTAATGTAAATAGTATGCACGTAAACTATAAATTTTAATTAATGAACAGAAAGATGTCACATCAATGGAAAAGCAAAAATTTCATAATATTACTAAAATCTAATTAAATTTAAAATTGTATACTAAATATACTTACGGAAACGTATGCAGAATCTGTCAAATCAACTATAAAAGAGCAAGTCTTGATTTTTAAACTATTAAATCATTTTTAGTTAGTATAGTAAAATGCAGATGGCGAAGCGGTAAGATAAAAAAATAGATGTATCAACATGTACACGGTAATGACAAAGTAATGTTCAAATTGATAAATTCCATAATTGTATTTTAAAATATCTGGTGTGAAACAACACACAACCTTCCAACGTACAAAGTGAAAATTAAATTAAATGAGATAATTTTAATTATATATATTTTTTTAAGATTACTACGCAACCTCTTTTTTATACGTTCATAACGAAAACGGGCAACATTTTAAAAACAAAAACAATAACCTATGCCAAAACAATAATCTGTCAGGTACACTTAAAATTTTCTGCCATTGAAAAAAATTTGCACTTTAGGATTTTTTTCGATAAATTACTCGTCGTATCAAAACATTGCATAGATTATAGAAGATAATTAATCGATATGTTTAAGGTCTATGTCTAGGTATTTTTATATCTGTTTTAGAAATATTTGATAAAAACCAAAAACTGCCCTTAATAAATACCCCCTCACCACCACTAGAATTCTCTCAAAATCTAATCAGCTCCAACATAATAAAAACAAGCTTAAATAGAAAATTTTATGTACGTAGGTGTTTTCGTTCTGGAGTTATCGTGTATACTGACATTCACATACACAGACACACACATCCAGACATCATGGACGATCTTGGCGAAACCTGGCCAAACGTTGTGAAATAAGTCGATTTCGGGATAGTAAAAAAGTCGATTACATAACCTTATATACCAAAATATGTATACGTTGGAAGGTAAAAAATAAGGAAACACATAAAAATTTTTAAAAGAATCGTTGGACATACTGCACTGTTTTGTTTCTATCTGTTAAAATAAGATGCCGCAATAGATAATTTTATCATAAATATACTACACTCTTTTTACATACGTTTTTCAGCGTAATATGAGGGTTGTAAAACAGGGTTTCTGAAATAACGTTAAACGCACTTTGAAAACAAGTAACCGAATTGATTAGAACCAGAGACGAGTCGAGCCCTCTGGCTGCCCCGTGCTAAGACAAAAATGTCGCCCGTATACTCACTTGATCGGAAGCTTTAACGTATAGAACACAATAGCCGTAAATTATTCGCACGAAGAAAATCAACATGTTATCGGTAAAAGGTTGGAAGGCATGACGTTAATTTACGGCGTATGATGTATCAATTGTGCAAAAAGGCACAAAAAATTATAACTAAAATTTTTATTATAATATAAACAAAAAACAATACAAAATTTAAATAACAATAAAATGCTCTTCCGCAAATAAAAATACACATAACACAATCTACGGACTTATTACTGAAAATTTATCATCATTTATGCTCATCTGAAATAATATGGAAAATATAAAAAATACCTTCTGGGGCTTTTTATTTTATTTCATTAAAACAAGGCCAAACCGTAATAGTGAGTTATGCTTTCAGAACATGAATAGAATCGGAAGCGACTGAGTAGATACGTTTTTTTGTACTTGTGGGCTCCCACATTAAGCAGTCACTTGTAACAGTCCAACTAGTTATGTTTGCACATCACAAAAGCAATTTAGCCAAAACAAGTATTAAAATCCTTAGCTTTTGGGTTTTTAAATGTCGTATTTTTATATTTATATTTTACATCAATCTGTACGTTTCGATAGCAATTACAGTTATCGACCACAGTAGTGGTAGGTACCTAATATCTTTAAGAATTATTTATGGAATTTATGGAATATGAAAAAGATGAAAACGAAAACATAAGCCTGCTATTAATGTAACAGTTTAATAAACGTATAAAGCCCTCTAATGGTCGAAGGCTAACAGTGAAAAATGTGATAATCAAAGAACAAATTTCACCAAATTTAATCAAATTATGATGTAAGTGTAAAATTGTGGAAAACTTTAATTTGGAATTGATAAAAAAATGACATTCGGAAATTTAAACTTGACGTACCAATTAAAGATCTAGTCAACTCTAATAAAGAAATAGTTATTTGTTACTAATTGTAATTGTTATTTTAGAGTGAAAACAGAATGTAGTAGGTTTAATATTATGTTTAATTTTTATTTCAACTACATATGTTAAATTATTATAGTGCTATGGTAACTTAATCAATAATTGGTAAACCATTTACTTCAAAGTCTAGGAAAACAAACACAACAAAAACGTAGACAAACCAAAAGGTAAAATTTGCATTAAGAGGTATCATTGGGCCTTTTTTGATTATAAGATGCCAAAACCTATTTAAACGGACACTTTCTTCTTGCCCATTGAAGTTATTAGGGTGTTTACATATTTTCATGTTGTAAACGAATAGAATAATCGGTTTGTCTTGACAATATTTCTGTATTATCACATTGAATGTCATGATTTAAATTATTTGAAGCATGCTCAGCTACCGCAGATTTCTCTGGTTGACCTAATCTACAGAATCTCATATGTTCTTAGCGTCTTGTATCAACGCTACATTTTGTGGTTCCAATGTATACTTTTCCACAAGAACAAGATGATAATGTGTTTAACGTATTTAGGTGACCTTAAACATTAGGTTTAAAAATAGTCCTAATGCCATGATTAATTCGGATTTTTTCAATTCTACCTGTAATATTAGTTATAAAAGGAAGAAAATCAGTACCACCAATAAGCACTAGTTTTTCTTTATGGTTATGTGTAGCTGATGTAATAACATTATATCTTTAAATGAATATCAATTAGCTTGTAGTGATTTTGTTAAATATTTATATTCCTCCTGCAAAAATTCAGGATCACAAATTCGTTTTGCTCGATCCACTACAAATTTAATTACACCAATTTTTTGACGTGGATTGGGGTTGGATAATTTATGAAGGTATCTATCAGTGTGTATCGGTTTTCGGTAAACCTTTAAAAGATAGTGAATTATTAGTATTCGATATTAGTATGTCAAGAAATTGTAAACCTCAATTACCTTCCTTCTCCATGGTAAACTGCATGCTTGGATGAATACCATTTATGACAATTAAAGATTCATGTAGTGCTTCATCTCCATATCTCCAAATAACAAATGGGTCATTTACATATCTATACCAAACTAAAGGTGGTTAGGTGCATTTTGTAGCGCTAATTTCAAGATTTCCCAAGTAAAAATTACTTTGGACAAAAATAAAATGTTTTCGGTCTTTTTGGGAGGCAAAATCATCTATGTTTTCAATATTAATGGCCGGTTACACAAAAGTTGGCTAAGCCAGGATTATATTATACCTATACGTGTTATTAACAGACATGATTGATAAATTTTGGACGGATTGACGTAGTTGACAGACGTTTACACCACCCATGTTTCTAAATTCCGAGAGTAAAATAATCTAAACCTAAAGCATAAAGGTTTATGCAACCGATTCAAAGTGTTTCAGATATTTCACGTTCAATAGAAATAATTTTCTATTAACTTTAATTTTGAAAATGACCGCTCCTCAGGCAATGTCAAAAATATTCTTGAATAAATACATTGGAAAAAGAAATCTTTAATTCGTTCGCCATTATGTACTTTAATATGATATACCGGGATATCAACAATGAATGACCGAAAAAAAAATGCTTTTTACAGAATTTTTATCAAAAGTTTATTCCAAGTTACTAGTGAAATTAGGCACAAATATTTATTTCATATTTGATTGACATTTCATAAACGTACATAGTTTTTTCCTTTTTCAATTATTCCTTTATCTACATTTGTATTACAATAAAATAGTTTTTTTCAAAACTCATTAATAAATTAACCAGGACTTTCACGGTAAATTTATTCGTGTATTTTATGCCTTTTTCGTAAATAATTTTTCTAGGTTATAATGCCTTTTACTGTGGAACAAGACAAGTTTATTTTGGAAGCTTATTTCTGAAACGGCGAAAAAGATGTAGATGGAAACTGGAAGTATTCAGTACGATTATGTGTTGAATAATATCAACATCACTTTCAGAACATCGAATTAGATGATGTTGTTTTATGCCGACACATTCGAAGAATTGTTAGTCGTTTTCATGAGCATGGTAGTGTTTGCAAGGGAAAATTTACATGCACGTTTGAGATCTAAAAAAACAATGCATTATTAATTCATTATTTGCTGTGTTTAGATCAATATATACAGATTTGAGTTATCTTAAAAACAATAGGTACATCATAAAGTAGACATGGTGACTAGTTCCATATGAGAAGGACTAAATCAGTGGTATATAATCTGAAATAAGTTTTTGTTCAAAAATTAGAATGCAATGCAAAAGTGATATCTAGCATTAACTTAAATAAGTTCTTTTTTCTCATTATAATGTATTTGTGATGTTCACCAGTGTACATTCAAAGGTGGTCAGCAAAAATGGTGTACCTGACTTGTGCTGAATATGTTGAATGTATCCATTTATAATAAACTAACCAGTCATACATGTAATTTGTTTTCACTAATATTATTTAACAAATATATCATACATTGATTTCTGATTAATGACAAATTCATGTGAAAAACTCATTTAAATGTTTTAACGTCATTGCAAAGGTAACATCATCCAATATCACTCCTTTTTTTAAATATTCACTCTCCACATATTCACACACTTTCTTCGAGTTCTCAGCTGTAATTTTTTTTAATTCTTCATTGACAATTGCTTAACACCTTCCATTTGAAATGTCACATTCCTCACTGCTATCCAATTTTTCAATGGGATTTAATTCAGAGTGGTACAAAGGGAGACGAAGGACAGCATGACCATTTTCAACTAGTAGCTTGTCTAGAACGGTTTCTTCAGCAACACATTCTTGTAACTGGGATAATAGCATTGTCATCGTCCCTTCTTTTCCTTTTTTCATAAATTGGTACACATTGTAGATAATTTGCCCCTTTGCCTATGAATTACCTTTCGATTATTCGTTTTCAACTGACAACAAAATTCATACATTACTGCCTATTTCAAACCACTCATGTCAATATAAACAAAAAGATCATTAAACGCTCATCTAAACAGTTTTTACTCTCTAAACTGTACATTATTCTCGTAACCAAATTGAGGTTAAAAAGAAAAATTTGTTTTAAACATTACTTTTAGTATATAAAAGCACTTACAAAACTTGAATTTGACGAGTAAATACCATGTATTGGTTTAATACACCAGAAATACGCCTTGGAAATCCAGAAAATCTGTAATATCAATTAAAAATAATAAATGATAATTTTTAACCAAATTTTTACATACCTTATAACAATTTCCCTTTAGTCCTAAGAAAGACTAAATTACAATTACTGAAGTTTTTTTACGTCTACATAATACGCAATTCGTCATTCACCAAAGTTTTTGTCATTTATGGTAGTATTTATTTTAATATCTGCATTTACGCCACTGGACATAGCACAATTTTCATTTTAAGGATGCGGAGTAGTACTGTTCTAGGAGCGGCACGGTCAAACGATGATCGCACTGTATTTATCGTTGGCTCCAGATTAGGGAATTTTTACTCAGACATTATTTTAACATATAATTCTGTTCCTACTATATCATGTTATATGTTTCTGTCTGAATTACTATTTACCTATACATCTAATCAAAACAATCTTTATGAATGCAATTATTAGATAATGCAAACAGTTTGATAACAAATCAAATTTGTTGCTGACTTCTATTAAAAGTTTAAATCTTTGTTTGACTGACGCTTTAATTTGGTTTTATATTTAATATTAAACATCTACTTTCAAATTTTGTTTCGAATCCATGATTGGATCACCCTTTCCCTGGTATCATTTCACAACCAAACAAATAAATTTAAAGGGCGCCATCTTGGATGAATGTGATTCCAGCATATTTTTTTATTTTAGGTATCGCTTTAGTATTTTTGAATACTCCTGCTCAATGTTCAATTGAGCTAAATAATTTTAATAACTCTGATCGCAAAGGTGTCACAGCCTATTTTCCTTTTCCATTTTGTTGTAGAAACAGCGGTAAGTAACTTTTTAAACTATACCTATTTGAATTAGTTTCTCCCACATAAAGATTGCAAACTTCTTGAATACCTCAAAGAGACACAATTTCGCCAGTCACTATTGCAGTATCATTTGCCACTAAATTAAGTGTATATGCGGAACAAGGTACGAACATAGCTCTGGGGTTTATATTCAATATTAAGTGTTGAAAAACATCATTTTTTCCTTTCATATAGGGCCGATTGCCATATGTTTGGCCACGTATATCTTGAATATTGATTTGAAATTTTTTTAATTCGTTTAGTAAAACCTCTTGTATGCCAAAATTTGCCCAATTACTTATAGAAACAAGCCCTAAAAATGTTCAGATATTTTAACAAAAATTCTACAGCTCGAAATACTAATGTCACTTGTTCGATATATTTTAGATCGGATTGCAATCTAAAATTATTGCGTAATACTTCGAGTCGGATTAAGTTACCTATTTTTGTCCTTATTGGCGTTTGCAGTTTTCAGAATATTTGATTTATGTGTTTCTGATTTTGTACATTTTTCATATGTTTCTACGTTTCATTCTCAAGTTTAGCAGCCATTCCGACAGCGTTTAAGAAATTCCCGTTATTTGGTTCACGTAGTTTGTCACTGCCCCCCCCCCCCTAAATCAAGATTTTGATAAACTAATAACTTGGAACAAAAACAAAATTCTCTGTCATCAAATAGCGAGGAAACAAGGTATAGTATGGCATTTGTTTTTTATAATGAAGAATTAGTAAACTTTCCGTTGTCTTCATTATCAAGGAATGGACCAAGCTGTTGAATTTGACCCCTTAGTACTATTATGTCCATGTTTATGTTATAAACCAGTCACGTAGCAGGGTCAGAGAGGCAATTCACCAAGTTCTTCCACACGACCTTCTGCTGCTGTCATGTTTATCTTCTTTACTTTTACCTTAGTTAACTGTTTGGTCGAAATACGACGTAGATAACACTATCGATTGTGAATTCGTACTTGTAATGGATAGGACTCTCTCTGCCTGCTACGGCTCGGATACAGGCTGTAAACTCATCATAGCGTTCGGAAAGCTCACTATGAACTTGACCTCCCGTAGAAGACTCCTTTGTCTGTAAAAATTATAAAACTTAAGCAAGTGAATTATGTAGATAACTTGATATCTAAATACGCATTATCACTACGCTGACAATAATTCTGTTCATTTGGTCATCTGTATACATTGATATTGTTTTACTTACGCTTAATCTCGATATAATTCACAAACACACAGCACGCTTAGAACATAACACGTTACGTTCGTTGTCGTCTTCTTTCATACCTCAGCTATAGGCTCAGTGTTGCCATTCAGGAAAATGAAAAAGTGCTAGTTAGTTTAACTAAAAAGTACTAGATTTTCTCAAAAGCTCTAAAAATTATAGAGTTTTAATTTCATTTAAGGTATTCATAATGTTGTTATTTATTTCACACTGTAAGGATATACTTCTTATAATGTTTATGTCTAGCACGCTATTTACGTACCTACGTACAATGACATTATTTGCGTATATTGATACATACATCCAAATCTATACCGTGACGAACATCTAGAAGCTCAAAATTTTAAACTTGAGATAACACTGTTTATGCATAATTTCATTATAATATGATAATTATAACCAAATTTATTAGATGTAACCGTCGTTTTATAGCAGGCGGACGTCATTATGACCCAGCGGACTATATGAAACGTCAAACATTGAAAACAGTAGGCAGAAAACTATGGTTTAAAAATACTTACAATACAATTATTAAAATTAGTCATGCTTATACTAGGTGATACAATTTCTCAATTTCTTTCATTTTATTCCTAAAAACACCTTAGTTATTGTGTTTAAAACTATCTAAACCAAAACGTTAAATGAATTATTAATTTGTACCCTTATTCGTAAACAAATTTTTTCATTTTGCAAATTCATGCGGTGCTTTCTAGAACGCATTTAACTATTCTGATGTACAGTATTCGCCAAAATAAACAATACCGAAAACAACAACTTTATTAATCTTTTTAATTTTTGTAATTTTCATGTTCAAAATGAGCACCACTACGGGGTAAACAAGCTTCATAACGATGTTCAGATCATTGAACATATTCATAAATAGTGGTTGACGCAGTTGTTGAAAATAAGTTATTATTGTTTGCCGTAGTTCTGCAATATCAATTGGTGCATCATCAGAGCGAAATTCTGACTCTTTCATCATACCCCAAATGTATATCGAAGTCCGTACCACGAGAAATTATTCTGTTTCCAAAATAATCGCGCAGAAGTTCTAAAAGCGTCTGGCTGTGAGGCTTGTGGCGCCATCCTGTTGAAACCATTACCTGTTCAACTGTAAATTTTGTACCTGTTCAACTGTAAATTTTGTGCGAGGCAAAAATTTCTTAAATCTCTCACAAAAGGTATGATGATGTTCCTCCGCCTGTAACGGTCTTAATTAACAGTACCTGTGTGTTGAGTCCCGTCCTCAGCAAAATAAGGACCCATTACACCGTACCCCGATACAGCACAACAAATCGTAACTCGGGCACTGTGAAGTGGTTTTTCTACAATTAACTCAGGGCGTTCAATTCAAGAAATCGAGTTGTTTGTCTATTGATATAGCCATTTAGGAGAGTATGACTTTCGTCTGAAAACCTTACGTTTTTCAAGAAATATGGCATCTTTGTATACTGGACGCAATTCGCGTCCACAATAAACGTTTGTTGAACGTTTGTCCACAGCGTTTAGTCGTTGTCCAGGTTGAATACGATATGGATAACCACCTATGCTCTTGAACATTTTACGTGTGGATGTTTCACTGATGTACAATTAATACGCAGTTCGTCGAAGACTTCTTCGTGGAGACTGCAAAACCTGGTCAAGAACTTGTTCTTCGTTATCGTTGGTACAAACTGCTCTTCGACGACCCGAAGAACTTTTGCACTGACACAACACACTACCAGTTCGACGAAATTCCTCAACAGTAAAGTAATTTTGTCCATATTATGAGATAGAGATATAATTAATAACTCGAAATGGGGTAAAGTAATTAACTGTGTGAATTAATACTCAAAACCTTCCCCATGAAATATTTAATTTATTAGCATAAAGTTAACATCTATAATTTTTACACTGCAACATCTTTCGACAAAAAATATGTCATCATCAGGGTACTAAAATGTTATAACAGATAAGTTAACATAAAAGCTAAGAGCTAACGTACTTACATCAAAAGAGTATAATGCTATGGGAACCATAACACAATGGAATTATAAATATAACAAGTTAAGCATTACTGAAAATATTTGGTTAGAATAATAATATAAAACTAAAAACTACTTACAATTAAATTCTGTTTTTTTTTAAATGTCTATTTAATGAAATTGAAATCTAATTTGGAAATGTGAAAACGTTGAAAAAGCTTCCACTACGACACTAAGAATAAAATACATAAGGGACCTAAATCAAAGGTCGGCAACGTCAATAGCACTCCTGACGAAAACTAAGTAAATCAAATATGATTTTAACAGTGTTGGGTAAGATCCATTTATTTAGGATCTAGATACAGATCCAAACACATTTTTAAAAACTGATCTAGATAAAGATCCAAGATCCGTACGTAAAAATGGATCTAGATAAAGATCAAAGATCCTTGAAATGGGATCTAGATCTTTTATAAAGATCCGACATTCCCAAAATTGTTTCGAGATTTTTCTAATTATTAATATTATCTTTAATTGCTAGTATTGCTACTGATGAGTAGTACTTCCATTCCCATGATCATTTTCATGTAATACAAATATTAGTCCGTCAGGTTAAATTATTAAGAAAAATAATATATAAATATAACTTTTATAGGTTTTTATTGAAAACTTACATTAATTATTTAACGCACTACAAATACAAATTACAAAATTAGTATTAGGTAAGGTAAAATGGGGTAACATTGACACAACTTTAAAATTGATACACATATCAGTTTGGTATATGACTGCTTTTGTGACAGAATGAAGATATATTAACCTTTTCTACACTGTATATGATAGAATATGAATATACCAAGTCGTTTACAGAATTTAATTTTTTTTAAAAGTGGTAATGTCTCATAAAACAGCTAATATGTCAATATTTTGCATGTATAGTGTAACATTGACAAATGTCCTAGATATTTTATGGAAAATCATAGAAATAAAACAATAAATACTTAATTAAGAAACTTTATACTTAATTTTAGATAGTTATACACCTACGTATTATAATAAAGCCTAGTTAATCTTAGGAGGCGCTTTATAATTAGAAGGAAGAAAGTTGACATGAATGTAATGCCCTTTTAATATAAGGTTCGCGCAGAACCATAGTGACATCATCTACAGATACCAGGCTTTGATCGGGCACATCAGGGTACACAAAATGTATTTTCTTCTTTCTCAAAAGTTGACCATAATTTCGCTGTCATTTACTTCCAACACTTGTCCAACATAGTGAATGCATTCTTCCTTTTCTACACAACTTTTAGAATTATTAAATCTGACGAGGGCCCATGAATTTGCAACTATATTTTGGTTACTTCCGTCGAACTTCACAAATTCCTTTGCTTTACCACAATTATCTTCTTCTGTTACACTGCTATTATTTTCATCGTGTGAAATGTCATCATCTGTATCATGGACAAGTTGTAAACTAGCATCACTATCTGACGTTTCTTCAGTTTTTCAACAGGCTTCTTGCTTTTTAGTTTTGAGTTTTTCTTACTGTTGGTTTTCTTTTGTTTTTCTCATTTTCTATCATTCTTAGTCTAACATCGTCCGGTGTTAATGTTTCCGCAAATGTTCTTCTGAGTTTACTTCTTTTTGTATTACTGTTTAGGCTTCTTGCCGTCTTAATACAGTCATTAGTGATAATTCCAACTTTTAGTAGGTGTAATATCTTCCAACTGTTCAGGAAGTGGAGTAGTTGGTGGTGAGGATTGACTGTAACCTACAAAATCGGGTGTTGGTGTTTCATTTTCTTTTCTACTGTGGATGTGCTTGGTTGAATTTTATTTTCTGAAGAACATATGACGGTTGATGATATGGATTTTTTAATATCCTTTCTTTAGATAAGGGAAAAATTCCAGACCCCTCGAAACCACCTACTGCATTGGCCCTAGAAAAACACCCAGTTTCTTGAAGTTTTTTTAACAGACCAGGAAACACTACCTTGTCGGTGTTCTTAAACCCAGTTTCTTGATAAAAACTTTTTAGAACATTACGCCATGCTGTTTTAACAGGTTTAAAAACTCCAACATCTAACGGCTGTAGAACATGCGATGTATGCGAGGGCAAACAGAACAGTTCAATATTGTTTTTATAGCCATGTCAATACGTTGTAGTGTTATCTGGGAATTGTGGCCATCAAATATTAGTAGTTTCGGTCCACTTAACGCAGCAGTAGCTCTCACAAAACATTTTCGAACCAATCTGCAAACTGGACTGCCTCCATCCAGCCGGATGGAGAACAGTTATACACAGTATTTTCTGGTCCATTTTGACACCATGTTGCGTAAAGATGTAGACCTTTGTAATTTACAACTAAGGAAGATATTCACCGATTGCACTACAACATGCTAGAACGGTGTAAGTAGTTTTGTTACAGTACCCACAAGTTTCAGTGGGTTGTGTGAACCTCTGCGACATAAAATTTTTGAATACCAGCGTCAGTTTGAAAGCCTGATTCGTCACAATTAAACACATGGCTTATTCGACAATTCCAGCCTTTCAATCGTGGCTTTTAGCTTTTCGTAAAAATCATTGAGCACTTCCAAAGAACAAGCATCTGCCCTATTGTTAGGTAGATTTTGTGCGACTCTGTTACTGAGTTTTTCTTCCAACGATGTTCAAAAGATTTAATCCAGTCAATACCTGGTAATCCATTTTTAAATGGATTTGGACGATCCATTCGTTTGAGATAATCCTGAACACAAATACGTAATTTAAAACGATCGAGTCCGAAGCCCCAATCAGCTACTTTTATTATAGCATTTACCAAGAGTTTTTCTTCTTGTAAAATGAGTACTGTGGGGCGGCCAACTGCTTTGCATTTATAGTTTTTAAAGTGGTTTATTAACGTTGAACGGTTAATTCCATACATTTCACTAGCTCTCTTGACACTTAAACTTCCATTTTTTACTTGATTTATGGCGTTTACCATACTGTCTTCATCATAGGTTTTATATTTTCTGGGAATTTCGCCAACCTTCTTTTTGCGGGGCATTTCTGCAAAGAGAAAAAACATTGACACATTTATAGAGTGTAACATTGACACAGGTGTCAATCTTAACTTCACTTACGAAAGTAGAACTTCATCAAATTACAGAATTTAAATTGAAATAAACTAATATTTGTTAACGCGTAATATAAGAAATTACTTACTTGGCCGACTATAGGTCGAATCTTCAAAAAACAATTAACACCGGCAAAGTTTTCTATAGACGTGACTCAACAAATTCTTGTGCTTAACCATCAAACAGACGCTACAAACCATAAAATTAGAACAAAGTGTTTGAAGTATAGGTTACTAGATGGCGGAACAATACTCATAATTTTACAACAAAAGACAGAACGTTAATTTCTTTTCAACTAAAATTAGGAGGGAATTTTGAAAATGTGTCAATGTTTCCCCCATGTCAATGTTACCCCATTTTACCTTACACATTTACACTTGCAAGTTGCAATGTTAATTGTTAATTTAACTTAACACATAGTTATACAATTATAAGGATAAGGACATGTATCTAAATTATTATAAGTATACATTACATAATTACATTTTATTATCTAATTTTATTTTATTTTGTTTTAAAATTAATAGCATCTTAAATATATCATCACCTAATCTATTCCTACGAGGAGTTAAAATTAGTCCACCATATCCTTTCAACGGGGCAGATGAAGGAAGTATAGAATTATATTTTAAAAGATTTCTTTTATAGCAGGGTACATATTTAATTGCTCATAGTTAGTGCTTGTGTCTTTAAAATAATTTGTGCATTCTGAATCAAATGTTGTTTGCGATTAAGTATTTATTTTAAAAATCAAAGAATTCGCTTAAGATTGGCGGAACTTCCATTAATTCAGCTTCGTCACTCATTGTTGATCTAACTAACAATTAACAAATGTGCTTTACTTAAAGTCGTATTCTTAAGAACTGAAGACAAGATTGTTGTTTTCTATACCTCCTTTTGTTCGATTAAATTAGCAACAGGGAATTCCTGTTCCACTTAACTTAAGTACCTACTTTAACACTGGTTTTAATACTAATAGGGAAGAGTTAAAATTAGCTCCAGCACGTGGTCTCCACTACTAACACAGAATAGACCTCCAGCGCTGAAGGCAATGAAAGGAAAATCTGGCTACCCCTACTGGAACTGACCTACGTCTGGTTGTAAACAAGTTAGGTTAAACGTAGCACAAACATGTACTAGAAACGTAGATAGGTTCAATAAACGGAAGGTTAAAACATCGTAGATCTAAAAAGAAACTAAATGAAGCGACAATATATTCGTGTTAAACTTACATACCTGTTGAAGAATTATTTATTTAAAAAAGATGCAAACGCGAAAATTAAAAGTTAGGATCTGACACGTCCTATACCTACAACTCCTTATCTTTCTGTATTTGTTTCATCAAATTATCCTTTGCAGAAGCAGAAGCTCCTAAGCCTAAAACGGCCGTTGCCGAAAAGAATATTGGTCTTGTTACTGTAAAGAAATATTAAAAAATCATGAACTCCATGCTAAAACAAAGAAATGAATGTAAAAGTGTGGTTAAGAGTGATACTTAGGGGGCAAGAATGTAATTAATTAAAAATTTGTTGAAAAACTAATGCATAATGTAGCTAATGAAGAAAAGCCAGATACATCGTGAACATTTGCACGTTCTTTACAAACATGGAAATCATCAAATTTGAACAATTAGGGTCTTCGCTACAACTCTCGTAAAATGACATTGGGTCTAATTCATTGTGTTGTGTTTCAGATTGTTTAAAATGTTGTTCAAAAATATATTTATTTTTATCTATGGTGTTTAAATATAGTGTTAAATTTCGAGAGTCGAAGATCCAGGAGTTTTATAAAAAAAATAGGATATTTCTTAGTAAATCTAGATTTATTTATCTTGTAATTTTGGCAAACTATATAAATGTATAGTGACACAGATAAAGTCCGCATCATATGGGAAAATTTCTTATTAATGACTTTAGGTGAAATTTTACTTTGTCAGTTGGTGCTTCGAATTCGATCCAAAATTACATAGAACATTTCCACCTGTTGCTCTTGGGTATCTGTCAAATTTGACATTTACAAAAATTAATGGCCAAAACGTGTGTGTCTGCGTCTGCATCTGCGTCTGCGTCTGCGTCTGCGTCTACGTCTGGGACTGCGTCTGCGTTGGCGTCTGCGCCTGCGTCTGCGTCTGCATCTGCGTCTGCGTCTGTGTCTGCGTCTGCGTCTGCGTCTGGGTCTGCGTCTGCGTCTGCGTCTGCGACTGAGTCTGCGTCTGCGTCTGCGTTGCGTGTGCGTGTGCGTGCGCGCGCGCGTGCGCGTGGTGTGCGTGTGCGTATGCGTGAGTGAGTGCGTGCGTGCGTGGGTGCGTGCGTGCGTCCGTGCGTGCGTGCGTGCGTGGTGTGTGTGTGTGGAGTGTAATTTATAATAGGTGTGAAAACCTTGACATTGTATTCGGAAAGTCATTTTAAGAAAAAATGTTATATAAGATAGGACATGTTTTGTTTATTTACAGAACTACATATGTTTCAAATTTTATTTAATTAGAAAGTAAAATGAAAACTTTAAAATGGATAACAAGAGAAATAAATGACTACGGAAGAAAAATATTGTTTATAACAGTTGTTCAAAATGCCCTTAAGCTCGAATGTAAGCATGACATATGCGATTTCGCTAAATCTATTTGTTATTTGGTCAAATAATTGTTTACGTGTATTAATTTCGACACTGTAAACCAGCTGCTTCAATTGGTCCAAAGAAAAATCCAAAGGGTTTAGGTTTAGATCTTGGCTGCCAAGCAATAAAACCTCCCGACCAATTCATCATTCAAGATAATGTCCATTCAACCATTCTCGTACTTGTCTACCGTAGTGAGGAGCGCCATCTTGCTTAAACCAGATTTGTTGCCGAACAAGAAGAAGAATATGTTCAGTCTTCTCAAAAGCGTTTCATCAAGAAAAGTTTAATAGTGGTCTGCATTTAGCCTGTGTGGTAAAACTTCTAATTCAAGCAGTTCTTCGTTAAAGATACCAGCCCAAGTATTCACACTAAAACGGTGTTGAAATCGCGATTGTCTAACAGCATGTGGATTCTGGAGATACCATAGTTGTAAGTGCTATTAATACCTCTCTAGTCAATTGGGCCTCCATCTATCCATACTATTCATCTATAGTTACAAATGTTGGATCTTCGGCAATTTTTGTAACAACCAAGCATAAAACTCCACACGCTGGCCGTAATCTTCCGGGCGTAATGCCTGGACAAGTTTAATGTGATAAGGTTGTAATTGTTCACGATGTAATGTTCGCCATACAAAGTTTTGAGATAGACGAAAATGCGCTGCGATGCGTCTAGTGCTCAGTGTGGGTTGTCCAACACTGCATCAATTACATTTTCTTTGTTATTGACAATATCTTCTCTAGAGTGATTACCTAGATCATTACGTGGAACAACAATTGAACCAGTTCCTTTGAGTTTGGAAAGTACGGCTGAAAACTCTGGGACACGGTTGACGTCTATCAGGAAATCTTCGGCGATACTCTCTAGACGCCTGAAGACCGTTAGCATTAGAATACCCATACAGATAAACAATATCTGCATATTCAGCTGTACTAAACTCACTCGTTTTGACAACTATCAACTTAAATGTTTCACAAATTATGTTGTTTATTTCATGGTGAATAGATTTTAAAGTATATATATATATATATATATATATATATATATATATATATATATATATATATATATATACACATATATATGTATATATATATATATATATATATATATATATATATACAGTGAAGTTTTTTCACTGAACATAGCAAAACATATTAACACTATTAACCCTATGTTCAGTTTTAAAAACCAAATCAATCATTGCCACGGGTTACTTGTTACAAATATCGAGTAGGCAACAACCCAACTTACAGGTGGGTTATTTTTACTTTGACAGAACTGTTATTTTATTTTTAGGTTAAGTACTGTTGCATTAATTCTTACAGTAAAGTAACAACTTTAGTGAGAATCTTTTAATTAAATCATTTTAACAAATATTCAAAGTGACCTTCTTGCTGCAACAATATGCTAAACGATCGTAAAATCCTTGAACAGTATTTCTTAAAAAGCAGGATCCATTTCGTTGCAGACGGTACGTATTCCATTTTTAGCTCTTTTGTATTCTCTATTACTATATATTGTAGACTTTGGATTTGAGATAACCCCAAAGAAAAAGTCATTTGGTGATAACTGGGGACCTCGGTGGCCAAGATATGGGTCCAAATCTTCCAATCCAGCGATCCTGGAAGGTTTCAGTAAGAAAACGTGTAATAGGATCTGTGGAATGTGGTGGAGCGTCCATTTGAAGCCATGGGTTCTCAATATTTAAGGCTTCTAGTTGTAGGGTAATGTCTCTTTGCAGAAGTTGCAAAATTTGGCAGCATTTAGGTTGCCATTAATAAAAATGAACCAATAAGAGTACTGCCAACTATTCCAACCCAAACATTAACTCTCCTATTGTATTGAGTGTATGTTAAATTTTGAACATGTGGTTTGTACGTGACCAATACCTGTGGGAATAAGGAAACAAGGATAACAAGAAAGGGAGAGAAGTGCTAGGTACAAACCGACAATCCTGTGAATTAACTGTGCCATCTAAACAAAACGGTGCCTCATCTGTGAAAACTATCGTGTGAAATCTCTTCATTTTCATTTAGTAAATCAAATACTGTTTCACAAAATTTATTCTTTTAATTTGGTTAAGAGAAAAAAGCTGGTGATAGGAAAATTTATAAGGTTTGTTTTTATACTTTTAAAAGTTTTAAGAACAGAGGATTTCGAAATACCAAATTCATTTGCTATTATCCGTGAATCTTTTGATTATGCTGTGAATAGTTCCTACAGATGTATTGGTCTTTCGGGATAACTGTAAACCACTAGTGCAAATTAAACTTTGTAAAAGAAACCAGTTTTGAAAGTTTTCATGACATTAGTGACAACTATTTAATCAAAGGTTGATTGATAATGTTGAAATTGCTCTTGTAATGCATTGACTTGGTTTTTAAAACTGAACATAGGGTTAATAGTGTTAATATGTTTTGCTAAGTTCAGTGGAAAAAACTCACTGTATATATATATATATATATATATATATATATATATATATATATATATATATATATATATATATATATATATATATATATATATATATATATATATATATATATATATATATACATGTTTTTCATATCTTTAAGATATGCAGCTGGTTCAGAAATATTTGCTAAAACCCAAAAACTAGCCATAATAGACCCTCTCTCTCCGCCGCTGGAATTCTCCCAAAATCTAATCAGCTCTAGGAGAAATCAAGTGAAGCTTAAATACAACATTTCAAGTGCGTACGTATTATGGTTCTGGAGTTATAGTGGATACTAACATTCAGACACACACAGGCATGCACACTCGCACGTACGTACACACACTCGCACACACGCACACGTGCACGCGGACGCACGCTCGCGTACACGCACGTACACGCACGCGCGCACGACCGCACGCACACATGCACGCACACACACACACACACACACACACACACACACGCACGCATACACACACACACGCGCGCACATCATGGCTGATCTTGGCGAAACTTTGACAAACCTTGTAAAATGATGTAATAAGTCGATGTAGCGTTAGTGAAGAATTGCATAATCTTCTATACCTACAATGTATACAGATATACTGTAAATTAAAGCTTCCAGTGTATATTTTCTTAAACCGACTTAATATTAAACGATTACTTTTACTTTGGTAACTTTAAAATATTTAGAATTGGTACAGTGTCATTATAACAGTGATTTTTTCACCTATTCGGATGTGCAGCCAGCTATTTTATCGCTTATTCAAATTGTTTTACCGACATCTCATTGGTCCATTTAAAACAATTAGGAACTTCTGATTAGTTTTAATAAGCGGCATCTTTTAATCGGGGGTAATACCATAAGAGCTTGTGTTTATCCGGACAAACATTCATTTTGAACGAAAGCTTTGTTGCTTGGTAATTGACGAGGGCAAATAAAACGGTAAAACCGCGACACCGAAGGTGGAGCGATTTTACGTTTTGTCGTATTAGTTTGAGTTTTGTCAAAATGAAAGTTTGTCCCGGGAATAAACATAAGCTCGAATGGTATTTGGTGAGACAATTTAATAATAAACTGTATTTTAAGCGTTACTGATAGAATTTATCTATCATTACCATGGAAAAATCAACATGTAGTTTACCCACTTGCAAAACTTGCGGCTAAATCTCGATAAGTGCGGACCAATAGGAAATAGCTTTGAGTGTATAGTCAATAAATGGTTTAAATAACAGTTTCAACGTCCAAATGGAAAAGCACGGTTGGTCTAGTGGTATTATTAGTCCCCTCACACGCGATTGAGGCAGGTTCGATTCATGGCTCATGTAATTTTTTTTTCTGTTAGGTTACAATAATTTTGTTTATTCACTACTAGCGATAGATTTCGATTTTCTCGACCTGCTTAATTTTTCTCTCCTAGTAGTAGATAATGAAATTGACAGTTGGGTTGCCTATCTAATACCAATAACAAAAAGTCGCGTTAAAAGCCGCGTTCCATTGAGGACGTGCTTGTTTTTAGGATCTGCACATTCTTTTCTTTATTTATAAAAGAAAGTTTTACTTTAATTCGCTTACGCAACAGAATCTTTAAGAAAATGAAATAGAAAAAACAACAATTAAGAAATTAATGATGAAAATGGTAATAAATTGTACAATTATTGCACGTAATGTTAATTCGTGACGCGTCTGCATTAGAGGTAAGATTTCCTACAGGTTTGTTTACATTCGATGATGATGAAGCACAAGGAGTAGTAGGCCCATCTTCATTCAATGGGAAATCTTGCAGGGTATGTTGATGCTAGAATAACAAGTCTCTTCAAAACTGATTCGTTTGTAGCATTATCGATACTTGAGGTTGGTGTGTCACACATAGTGCAAGAATTTCCTTGGACCATGTGCGCAATTCTTCTTTATCGGCAATAGAATCTTCTACATATCCTTCTGCCACTGTAGATGATTTCCACCCACCATGCCGTTTTAGAGATAATAAGTCACCGCCATTATCTGCTAAAATTGTGGCATGTCCTTCTCAACGAATGTCCCGTAAACTGATACGCATTAGGGAGATTTAAATATTTTGCAACCTTTTTAGGAACACCGCTTATTGAATTATGGCCCATATTTTGCCTAGTTGGTTTCGATCGGAATCCGATAAAGGCTTTTTCCATGTCTGGATGGGGCCTCTGTGACACGTAACTCTTCACGAGATTAACCCATTGTGGTTCTACAATTACAAATTTTCTTGCAGATTTTGTTTTCCTAAGCTGGATGTTGACTATGATTATGTCATCACGAACATCAATATCTGCCACTCTTATATTGCATAGCTCATCTGTCCTGCAAGCTCCTGCTACGCCTATTATAAGGATGACCTGAAACACCATAATAATTGCTTAATTTGACTATCTCATCAAAAGATTTACCTTAGTGCAAAGAAACATGGCATCAGGAGCTTGGCGAGAAATTTTGCTAGGTCCCCTTTTCAAATACGGGTGATTTTTCGGCATATAGGAATCATTCTTTCTTTTAAGAATGCAATTACTTTATAATATTTCGAAATGTCAATATTTTCTTTCAGCTTTAAGGTTTGTTTTAACATCGAAAATGTAGCCCACAAACTGGAAGCTTTCCTATTTTCGGATCTCTTGAAAATACACTATGATCACATTTTCACTCACTTTTAGTACGCCTTTCGACTGGCACCAATCTTTGAAATTTGAATACACTTTAAGGTAGTACTCTTCCGATTTTTCAGGTAATAAACTGCCTGATGCTACATGCTCTGCTGCCTCTCTAATTTCTGGAGGAGTACTAGATATTTCAATACTTTCCATTTTAGCTACTGAAACTATCTAAGGATGATTAAAAGTTAAATGTGAATGTATTACAAAATGTCAACAAATTGAAACATGTAAAAACCTCAGGCCACTTAATTTTTTATGTAATAATAAGATTATTTGAATTGTATTTATTTATTGTCATATTTACAGAATATAATATGTGCTAGTAGTGAATAAAATAATATATAAACCACGGAAGGGAAGACCTTCTGAGCCTCGTACACTTATTTAATAATACACCTCGGCTCAGAAAATTGTCTTCTCTACCTTGGTGTATAATTACTATTATCTAATCTACTGTCTACTGTGTAGTTTAGTTTATCTTTTTTTCTGTTATGCCGTACACCTAACTACGAAGATGTTAAACAAGGAAACGCGTGATTGATCCGCATTTATCGAGACTTAGCCGCAAGGCTCGCAAACATACCGACCTACCAACAGTTTATCCGATGTCAAAGTGACAAAACGTATATTAAAATGCATTGTTTTTGACAGATTAATTAAACTGTCTCTCTAAATTAAACAGAAATGAAGTGTGCTATTTGAAAACATACTTTAAGTTTGCAGAATGCTGGTTAACTTAAATATATAAACTTAGTGCAACCCGTCATTGCGTTTAGTTGTTTAATATTTTATTACATTTTATAGCCACTGCGAACTGCAATTAAATGAATATCAAGTACAAAATGTAATTTATAAATAGTAGTTCCAATATGCTAAAGTAGTTGACGTAGTAATGAATAGTTCCCACAAACATATTTTGTTTTACCTGAAAAATTAAAATGAAGATAAAAATAATCCTCTATTAATTATATATACTAGATATAAACAAAATAAACCAACAATTTCCACGAATTCTTATAACAGACGTTGATCAGCTACAGTGGAAATTTGTATTGACAGTTGAATTTAATATCTAATATACGTTCATAATTCATGTAAAATTGTAAGGAAGTTATTAGTGCAACTACACAATGGTTATGCACAGAGCCCTGTTTACATGGTTTATTCTTCTTGTATTTTTTGTATTACTATGCTTAAGATTAGAATCTCGTACACATTGGAACTGGTTCATAATATTTCTTCCATTATGGGTTTATGATGTTATTTTATTAATTTACGCATTATTTAATATCATTATACATTGTAAGCATGAAAGCTTTAAGGCATTAGTTAAAAACAAAAATAATTTATTTGTACTAATAGTTATATTAAAAATCACAACTCAAATAGTGTTGTGTCTAAAACTGGAATATGTATCTTTAAATTTAACTTTATATCATGTATTAATTCCATTTTGGCTTCTGTTACCTATATTAATAATAAATGTATCATTTACTCTATTTAAAAATTATTAAATTTTGTACTTTAAATATTTAATAAAATGTTTCCATATAGTTAATTTGGTAATCTAAAGGGATTAAATGTTTGAGACACCATGTATACATGAAAATCCTAACCTCTGTTTTACATAGATTAAAAAACTTAGTAATGCAACATAAAAATGTTTATTATTGCTTTTTTGTTAATATCATGTATAAAACTTTTAATAATTCCAGCTTAGTAAGAGATTTCAATTTCCGTACTTTTTAATTAGGATAAATATAATTTGCAACTTGTAGCCGTTCTACTGATTTTGAAGTTCATCGAAATTGGTTAGCAATTACGTACAATTTACCTATACAGAAATGGTATTTTGAAGATACATCTGAGTGGACTTTAGATTATCCCCCATTATTTGCATGGTTTGAATATGTGCTTTCAATTTGTGCTTCATATGTTGATGCACAAATGCTGATACTAAGTAACCACAATTATGCTTCATTTAAAACTGTTTTATTCCAAAGGCTGAGCGTCATACTAACTGATGTTGTGTTTGCTTACGGATGTTACAGGTAGTAATTTATTATCTTAATTTACAATAAAATTAAATTACTGTAAACTTCAATAATTTTTTACAAATCATTTTCAGTCTTTCCAAATTGCATAAAATAATAAGGCATTGACATAGAATTATACTGAAATAATGGAAAACTTAGCCCACATGAATGGCCTTGTAAATTTTTACTTAAAGCATACTTACTGCACTTTATAGTTAAATTGTCTTATCTTTAATTTTTCGTTAGTGGACTAAGTAAACATATTGCCAAATATCCAACTGTGATACTAAAATCTAACTACTTTTAATATAAAATATATATTTAAATCCAGGAAGTAACAGTAGGATATCATTTACAAAAACCTGCTTATTTCAGAGTTAAACATTTGTTGTTATGATTACGATATTACTATAAACATAGATACATATTTATCTTAAAACTAAATAATGTGCTAATGTATATCAGATGATTGTAATGTTACTATGCATCAGTTACCTACTACCACACTTGTTCTTAAAATATATGGATTGCATTACATGTCCCCAGAGCCATGCATTAGTTTTAAATACTGAGTGATAATAAGTAAACATGCAACCAATTGCGAAAACGGTACCTGTGTTATTGTTCATACAGCCTGCATCTGCATCATAAGTAGCATTCACGTTACACTGCTAAAAACTTTTTGAATATTGAAATATTTTATTACAAACATTCGAGGACATGTACTGCAATGAAGTCCAGTGCATTACCAATGAAGTGAACATTTAAAACCAGTACATTCTAAATAGCTCAAAAAACTTAAGTATGTCTTTTCAATAAATAATGGTCTTGTAGCCATCATGCACTTAAACTTGATTGTAACATTTACCTAGATATGTTTTATAATTATATTATAATTTACTGTTTCGTGGCTAATATTTTTTCTATTTTAGAATTTCATTGGTATTTAAAAAAACATGGAAATCACAGACTGTTCTTCCTTTACTACTTTTAACAAATGTGGGATTATTGCTAGTTGACCATATTCATTTTCAATATAATGGCATTATGTATGGATTTTTGCTTTTATCATGTGCAAACATGTTTCAGGTAAAAGAATCTTATTTTAATAAAAATTAAAGTATTGATTAGTTCTATTGATCATGATTTTTTACAAATGACTTTTCATTTTATCTTGTAATGATAGGCAAAATGTGTGACTGTTTGCCACCAATTTAACCCATTAAATACCGTTACCAAAAATAATAATGAAATTTAGAAAATTGTTACTAATTATCAATTATAATACTATTTTCATTGGATAAAAATAATATATATAACACTGGTACAATGTGAGTAGGATTGCACTCACTATAACAATGAACGTACTATGTCCAATCTGAAATAGTATGGGTTTAACGGCTCATGAAACAAAAAATTATTTTTATTTATGGTAGGGGTTCAAAACATTCTATACACAGGGTTACATCGCATTTTGAAAAAAAAGGCAAAGGTTTTTTCTGGCAATTTGGAAATTGGCATCTACGCTGGTTTTCCCTTCGTCTTATCCAATGGCTGTTTCCATCATACTGAACATCAGGCACTACACCATGCACGTTGTGTTTCCGATGGCTGGAATGGCCTTGTTTTAAATAAAATGTGGCAACACTTCTTCGGAAATCTAAACAATATAAAGAACCTGGCCCATGAATTTTTTTGTACAAAATCCATGCAGTTGTTATGGACATGTCGATCATTCTTGTAATTAACGACCAGTACCATTTTTTGCCTCTAATCCTAATAGCATATTTGCCGACTATTCAGTCATGATGATCGACACCTCCCATATATTGATTGTACATTTTGATAACATTAGGTTGGGGACATGAATTTTTTGTTGTTTAGATTTACACCACCTTGAAGCATTACCTAGTGGTTCAATGGTGTCAAAACTTGTACCAATTGTGACACATTTGTTATCATTCCATTTTAAGATTAAAATTTCACCAAAATTTTTGTCAAATCGATAATCAAATGTGCCACACCCTTTCTTTGAAACTTCTTTTGAATTTAAAAGTGGGCATTTATCTGTTCTGTTTTCATGCATTGTTTCTGTAACAAGTAGGATAAGAGAAGTATAGATTATTGAGTATATACCTGTTGTACGAAATAATCCAATTGATTTTAGATGAATCAGTATGTCACAGTTTGTAAAAAAGTTATCAAAATATACCAAACGGTCATTAGGATTTTCAACGATTACTAAAAGATTTGCAATAACTTGTGAACCTTGCAGTAAACCCGGAGTTGCACTTTTATCTTTGCCAGTATAAACAGAAAATTTGTAGCAATATCCACTGAACTACATAGCGCCCATAATTTATATCCAAATCGAATTGGTTTTGCTTGTATGTGCATCATACGATTGTGCCCATAGTATTTCACAATCATTTCATCAATTATTGATAAATGAGTAGAAAATGTACCCTATTGATGAAATGCTTGGTTTATTTTATTTATTAGTGGACGAATTTTATAGCACCTACAATGAAACACCTAATGTTAGAATTCTGAAGAACTTTTATCGGGTTACTTACGAGTACATTGCGTGTCAGGATTATCATCACGATTAGACACATTAGCTCTTTGTAATTGAATTTTTATATTTCCAGGAATATAATTGATTTCATTTTCACCTGTTATGTCTTCGTCGCCTTCATCACAATCATTGAAAACGTCCGGATTCGGTGGCAAAACAGCTATATCTACACTCCGCATTTTCCAAACATTTATAAAATTGCTCATCTTAGAATAACGCTTCAATATCTTTAACACTTAAAAACCGCTTACTTGCCATGTTTTACACCACAATAAATGCACTAAATGAATAAGGGAGCATTCGGGAGGTAATGGGTTTGATTCCCGTTACCGTCTACTTTGTATGAGGTTTTTTCAGGGGGTTTTCCTCATACACATGTAGCGGCATGGTCACTGCGTATATGCACACCATGTGCGGCTACTTAGGCGAATGCTGGGGTAGTATTTTCCCCCTCAGAACCCTAACTCCGTTCCTTCCGATCCTTCCTGACCACACCCATCCTTAATCCCACCATGCATATATACGTAATGTATGTATGTATGCTGGGAATCCATGATTGTGACTGAAGGAGCTTGGAAAGCTCGAGCAGCCCGTCCTCCCTCTTGGGGAGGGAATGAAATACGTGGCCTTTTCCTTTTTTTGCAAGAATCACCTAGTCTGGACGTGTAAAGTCAATGCATAAACGTATACGAATTGGACCAGTGTTCTATAAATATGACATCGTATTTTGTACTTGTTTATTCCTGTTTATGATAAGATCAACGTTTGAAAAAATTATGCAGTTTTAGCAAACAAACTTTCTATTTATGAATTCTGAACAGTGATTAATTTATTGAATTTTCAAAAAACTAAGGACAAGCGAAGAAAAAACAACCTTTCTTGTAAATTATTTTTCTGTTTATAATTACTAATTACTTATAAAAGTAAAGGTACAATCTTGCTCCTAAAAGATGACAAAGTACTATAAAATTAAAAAAAATACATTTTTGAATTACAACCAAGAAATAAAAATTGTTATTTTTGCTGTCCTATATATATGACACCGGTACATAATGGGTTAATGGCGGACTTTCGTAACAAATTAAACACATGCAATAATTTTTTGTTGTGACTTTGCAGCCATACTCCGAACAGTTTACTATTGCTTTCTCATATACTTACGTATATGTAGTCAGTTTAAATTTTCAAAAAGTTTTTTTGCATTTCTCGACGTTTTATGGCCTAAACGACACAAAAGAAAACACGTTTTCGGAAAAAAAATTTCGTGTCTGTGTGTGTGCGCCATATCTTTTGAACCATTAAAGCTATCGATATTAAATTTGGTACAAAAATTCTTTGTCATAAAATCTAGGCCAAGCTCGTTAATGAGGAAAATCCAACCAGCGGCGGGGCATTTTTACGGGCTTGGTAAATTAAAAAAATTAATTGTTTCAAATTTTAATAAGTTACAAAATTAAGAAACAAACTAATACTTTTTTTATTTCAAACTAAAAAAAAATAATAACCAGTGGCGCACCGTTTTTATGGTGCAAAAGTGTGCATTTTTTAATTTATCGACCGATTTTTTTGAAAGTCTGGTATTGGGGATTTTTAAGATCGCTAAGTATAAATCATTTTTCAAAATTAAAGAATTCAAAATGGCAGAAATGTGGGATTATCGTGTTTAAAAACCGATATGACTCAAATTCAGGTATTGTGGGCTTTGAAGTTGCTTATGACAAATTTTTGGCAAAATTTGTTTACGTATAAGAGAAAGCATTATGGCACATAATTTAGCAGCGGGTTTTTTATTGTAATGAAAAAATTTGGAGTGTCTCCGCTCAACATTCCCGTATACATACATATACCATAAAAGCACTAGCGGATTTATATAATTATATAATAAAACTACGTACATCCAAAACGAAACCGAAATTTTCTGATTTCATATTATACATGTCTTTCAACACTTTTAGTCTACTCTAAAAGAAAAATTACAATAAGTTTCTTGAAGATTTCGTTTAATGCATATTCTAATAGTGCTCTTAAACTTAAAATAAAATTTAAAAACGATTTTAACAAAAAAAAAATGAATTCCTGGTCGGGGGTTAGTACTCTCCTTGCATTACCAGTCCAATTACCTAACCATGTGGCCGTTTGGTACATTTACGTTTATGTATATCGTTAGCATATCATTAAATTATTACGGATTTTGTAATTTTTTACCATTTTTAGTTCAACAATCAAGCTGAAATTACGTATATATGCGTTTTTCGCTATTTTTATTGATTGTGCATCATCCTAATCGAAAATCTCAATTGATATAAGAACGATTTTTTAATCTAAACACCATTCCTAGTGCCCGAATTAGCATAAAATTTCATATCTAATAATTTTTCAGTGGTTTTCATTCGTTTAAGAAGTTTCAAATTGATAGCGCCATTTTTACAACTAGTTTACTTGAAAAAATTTGGAAACTGTGTAAGTTAACAGGTACCTCCGGTAGTCCTATATGTCTCAAAAGTTGATACGGATCTACGATTTTGCCGTATGCCAAATTTCATAACTCCGGCTGAACGGTATTACCACTATCGTGTTTACATACAGACACACAGACAGGCACAGACGGCATGCCACAAATGGCCAAAATGGATTCAAGGGTCCCCCAAAATGTAAAGATACGTCAAAATCTCGAGGTCGAAATTGATTCATGATCGGAATACCTTCCCTTTACTATTCTTGGTATTAGTATGCGGGAATGTAAAAAGAGATGATGTTATACAGGGTGTAAACGCTAACTATGTCAATCTCTCGTTGGGTGATAGTTGGCATAAATACAAAGCAAGCTCTGATCCACCAATGTTTTTTATACAAAATAGGTACTCTTAGTCCAATGCTGTAAGGTCAACCGTTTCCGAGAAAAACAGCTTTTTACGTTGAAAAGCAAGGTCAATTTATTAAATCTTGATAATTTAGTGTTCACGTATTACTATTTTTCCTACAATAAAAAATTGCTTTTTTGTAAAATGTTTGACGGCTTTGCAAACGTATCTAGTTCTTGAAATTAATGTTTCATAAAAGGGGTTATCAAATTATCTATTTTGCAAGTTATCAAGATTGAGAAACATGTTAGGTAAACAAAGAATAAATTAGGTAGTTGCTAGAAAAAAAGCACAAAACTAACAAATTAAATTCCTGTCTATTTCACTAAAGTAACAAAAAAAATCATGTGAGAATTTTTCAAAATGGCCACCATTCTGATAATTTCAATCTTGATAATTTGATGTTGACGTATTACACTTTTTCTTACTCTAAACAATTCAACAAACAACGCGATTATTCTTGAAATGCTAACTTTCTATTCAATTTCTTTCTGAAAACGATCACGTCGATCACCGTTCGGTTCAGTACAGATCAATTTTGCTTGGAACTATGCTAAAATTTAATTTTTTTAAAATTTAATGTTTTGTGTGGTCTGGTTTACTTGGAAATACTTTAGTAAGGACCTACAGCTACCTGGACGGTTAAATGGACCAACCTGCTTAAATTTTTTGCAAAATATTCACCCCGAACTGTTAGAAGATGTCCTTCTCAATGTTTGACAGGAAATCTATATTATGCACGATGGAGCATCCCCTCACGCTGCTATTGCAGTATGCCAACACCTCGATACAGAGTATCGTAACCGCTGGTTAGGCCGATTGGAAGCGCAACCATGGGCACTCAGGTCATCTGATCCATTCAATTGATTTTTTCTTTTGGATTACCATACTTAGTTCAATTTATTCCACGCCTGTTAATAATGTTGAAGACCTGAAAGCAAGACTGCTTGTGGCAGGTAATGAAATCAGGAAAAACCCAGACATATTGGGTCGAGTGCATGAATCATTGTGTGTGCACTTTTAGAAATCGGTTACTTATATTCAGTTTCAAGTTGAGTTTTGCTTTTCTGTAGTGGTATTTGTTAAAACGACACTTGTACTAGTCGCCGTCGTGCTATAATGTCCATTGTTTTATTATAATCTCCCTAGGTTTCTAGTAACCACCATATCCAAAAATAATTTGGAATTTAGTACAGTAGTAATAAAATTGAAACGGAAAATTAAATTGTATGGTCATGTATATTCTATCTTACTGCGCTGTTGCCAGATTTCGACAAAGATGCGGTGTTGCCAGAATTGTACCATATCTAAAATGCGGTGTTTTCTAAGCTAAATGGTTCGTTTCCAAACTAAGGTGTCGTCAGGTCAAAACTCGACTAAAACCTAGATTAATCAAAGCAGCAGTGACGATGATAACCATCGTAGAAAAGTAAACAGTAAATAAGATTTGCTACGAAATATATAAAAGCAATAAATATATACCATTTTGTTCCGCTGTTTGGACCTAGTGAAAAATTATGTATGAGGAAACCAGAAAGTGAAAGAAATTTAGAAGTATATCTAAACGATTAGATTATATACTGCAGCGGATGAGCATCTATAACAAATTTTATAGCATTTTTGTTAATAGTAAGTGTAACTAAAGTATCCGGTGTGGAAGAACACACGGCCTTCCAACCTATAAAGTGGAAGTTAAAAGAATTCTTTAGGATAATTAGGCTTTTGTAATACGATCATAACGAAAATAGGCAACATTGTAAAAACAACAGCAATAGTATGTCAGATGGACGTTTACACATTCATGTCAGATAGAGGTTAATAGACATCTAGATGCTAACTTGAAAAAAATCCAAATCCGCCCGCTTCTATAAAAATATCGATGATACAATTTAAGCATTTTCAATTTTGTTTAATTAATTTTTATACTTATTTGGCTTTGTATCAAAAAACTTATATAAGAAAAAGTTATGCAAAATTAGGCAACCTTTAGAAATATGTTTACACATTTTCCTGTAAAGTTAATCTTTATTCAGATATTCAAAAATTTGAACAAACTTAAATTGCACCTTACGAAATTTTTGCCACCAAATTACGCGTCGTATCAAAAATTGTATGGAGCATAATTAATCGATATGTAGGTATTTTTATATGTTTGAAATATGTAGTTGTTTCAGAAATATTTGATAAAAACCAAAAACTGCGTCTAATAAACCCATTTTTCCCAAATATATATACATATTTGTTGTATTAAATTACGACTCTTGTTTAAGGGTCTTAAAATACAAGTTCTGAACTATTCTAAACAAAGACTTGGCTAAAGCAATAGAATGTGAAAGGGTTTCTATAGACAGATCAGTTTATTGAACAACTATCTGGTTGTAAGTTACATGTCGGGCATCTTGAATTTTATGGTCACACATTACTAATGAAGAACACGTAATAACTGGTGACGAAGATCACTCATATTAAATTAGAGATATGAAAAATTATGTATTTGTATTCCTTTTCTCTTTTTAACTGGGAAAAATTTAACCAAATTATTTTTCAGGACCAATACATAAAAGCAGCATTATGGTTTCTTGTTTTATTAAACTTTAAACATATCTACTTGTACATTGCACCAGCGTATTTTATTTATTTATTGCGGAATTACTGTTTCACTGCCTCAAATTTGTATATAAAAAATGTTATAAAAAGCTTTTCCGTACGCAATACATTATACTTAGGATCAACTGTAATATTTATATTTATGGTATCATTTTTACCATTTTTAGGTCAAATTCAACAGGTACATAGTGTATAATAAGGTGAATAAATATTTCAATTAATTTTTTTTAGGTGTTCAGTAGGTTATTTCCATTTAAGAGAGGGTTGTGCCATGCATACTGGGCACCTAATTTTTGGGCCATTTATAATGTGGCAGATAAATCAGCTTTCTTGTTAGGTAAGATCATAATTTAAACCAAATGCATTTTTACTATTCAACATATAAGTTTTTATTTTCTGATCCAAATTTGGTACCTAGATGTTTTCTATGATGAGAAATCCAGATTTGATTATAGTTTTGATGCATCTTCCAGAGGGCACCACCAGCAGCCCTTTGTCTCCATTGAAAGCTCAATAACTTTTTTCTGCCTCGGTATATCAAATTTCTAGTCAGAAAGTCTTATTCCCTGATATATTTCCTTCAAAAAAGGTATACCTTGTACATGTTGCTTGGAGCAGCCGTTTCTGTGATAATCGAATTTAAATGTTTCATTGCATACTGAAATTCATCATAGCCCTCCTTCGCACTTTATTTATTAGGACTGGTCCAAAAAGTTTGGAGCGTGTTTAATGAATAACAGAACTTTACACAACAACATAACATAAGAATATAAGAATGAACTGGCAATGAACAAGAGGAATAACATACAGTCAATAACGAATGACCAAAACAGCAAACTTTTATTAAATTATAAATTGTTCAATGAAACTCTAAGTAAATGTTGAAAGTGACCCCTGTTTTTATGTACCCAAATATCAATTCTCTGCATTTAACAGTAAAATGTTTACTGTTCTCTTAAAGTTCTGTTAACCGTATCCTTAGAGACGCCAAGTTCCAAACCAATGTATCTGGTGCTCAGGCTCGGATCTTCTTCAACTGGTTCTAAAATTTATTCCTCAATCTCTGCTGTTCTAATAGTACGATTCCGTCCATAATCAACCGTAGCAGGACCAAAACAACCGGTTGCTCGAAGACGCATTTCAACAGCGGCAAATGTTTGATGGTTTGGAAGGCGTCTATTTGGAAATCTTTTTTGGTATACTCTGACCGATTCCCGACCATTTCCTTGCCAATAACCATAAACTAATATCATTTCGGTCATTTCTGCGTTAGTGTATGGTACGGCCATAGAAAAAATTGAAGAAGGAAATTAAAATTGCAATAAGGATTTGTCAGACTCTATTGTTTAACAATACTCTTTTGTAGATAATGACAATATGTACTGATATTGTTTAGTCGTAGCTACGATGAATTTTAGTACGCAATGAAACATTTAAATTCTATTATCACAGAAACAGCTGCTCGAAGCGACATCTACAAGGTATACCTTTTTTGAAGAAAACATATCAGGGAATAAGAATTTCTGACTAGAAAATTGATATCATAGAAAACCTCTAGGTACCAAATTTCATGCACATCCTGTTATTATGAAGATAGATATTTAAAAAAGTTTAAAAAGATAATAAATTTGACACCCTGTATTTTGGAAACTATCAACTTTTGCTAAACTTTGGCTAAATTCTCATATTTTAGTCTCAGGAATTTGTCCTAGTATTTTGTACAGACCTTTTAGAGACACCGTGTATAAAGGATGATACCAACATCAATGTTAATTTAAAGTGCATGTGAAGGAAAGCTCCCTAACATTCAGGGGAATGTGAGCTCCAACCTCACTTTAAAATATATGTAGACTATATAGCATAATGTACACGCAGACACCAGCTCCCTTAAAACAAACACAACATCAGTTCTCATAGATGCATGTCAGCACTAGCTCTGACCCTGATTTCATTGCGCAGGTCGACACTATCCGTCTTAATATGTATTTGTGTATTTCTGTGTATTTCTTGCTACTCCATGTGTATAATATGGATAACCTTAACAAATTAAATGCACAAAATCAAATTCCGTTGATGGGTCAAGTTAGATCATTTTTAGATAAATCTCATTAATATTCTCTTCAATGGGAAAGGGAAATTGTGAAAGTACGTACTATAATTTTATAATCAATTACGTAGTTCTATCAAAATTTTCCAAACATTATTTAATAAACTAGCTGTTACCTCTTACCCAGTTAACTTGAACCATTTTTGACCGGTAAGGTCTATTTAATATTTTTACTAAAATTTGTGTAGGAGGTATAGTCAAAAAGCTTCGGAGTATCATTAAGGCGCCGTTTTAAATGTGCCGAACTACCACGAGAATGATGTATGTACTGTGCTAGCGTAGTAGTACACATTTACGAATTTTCAATTTTTGTCTCGTTTGTGATATGTGATCTTTAAAATTGTTAGGATATACTAAACTACGTTGCTTAACAATAATAACGTTACTACATTTAGCATAACTGTTTTGTAAATGAAGTTCCACGGATAACGTAACCGCAAACCGCAACCAAAATCCTAATAAGTATTAGTAATGTAAATGTGATAATTACATTTCTATTGAATTCTAATTTCTAATTCATTTCAAGCAACGTATTATACTTATACTTCGAATAAATTGTTGCAAGTTTTGAAAAATAAGATCACCAACGTAGCAATTATACAAAGTGCATGTTTCACGAACTTAATCGTAATCATCCATTAAGCGCAAGAAGAACTGTACAACAGCTACACGCTCAATGAATTGTTTCTAAAAGCACAGATAGCCGTTTTGCGTGCAAGTAGTACAATAGCTACAACCAGGTGATCTCGAAAAACTGTTAAATTTAGTAATTTTTTTATAAGCGCTATGAAAAAAGGTTTTGAGTGCGTCAAAAATTATCTGACCCGATCAAGCCACCTTTACAAGCAGTGGATCGGTAAATCTCCACAATTTGAGAATCTGGGCACATGAGCAAGCACTCTTACACAATTAGGTCTAGGACTTTTCAATCGGGAGTTTAGTACGAATGTGTACCTAGCGCGGAGTTTTTAATTTGAGGCCCTCACATCCTACCGCCACATATTAATGGAGTTCTATTTAATGAATTTTTAAATAATAGTTTGAGTATTGTGAAGAGGTTCCTTTAAACACAAGAAATAATTACTGGCTTCAAATAGATGGAGCTCCGGCCCATTACGCTATTCAACATCGTAGGTGGCTAAACAATAATTTTTCTGAAAGACGAATCGGTTGGTTAGGACCAATAGGGCAATCTTGACAAGAATAAAGAGCAAATTAGAATGCTATTAACGCTGCCACACATTCTGTTGTGCGCGGGTACCAAAATGTGTTGAAGTGAGAGGAGTACACTTTGAGCAATCGACTCTATTGTTATGTTTATATTAAATTCATTATATGTACATACATGTATTATTCAAAATTATTTGTCTTTTGAAATTCTTTGACACCCTGTATCTCGGACACAAAAAATTTCCCAACTCATGTTTATATGAACTTTTTTTCTTATTTTGAAAAGTTTTCTCACCTGGTCAAGTTTGGTCCCTAAGATTTTAAACGATTAATTTTATTTTTATGTTGTATCATTTTTCTTGAAAAGTTCCTTAAAGAAAATGCAGAATTAAAGAAGATACTACTTATGTTAACTACCCATTTGTACGATGGCAATTCTATTGGACTTGTCATGTATGAAAATATGTAATAATATATAACGTTAAGTTTACTGGATTATCAGGAATTAAGGTTGCATTTTATGGGAATATTGTTAATGTTACTTTAACAAAGTATCTATCTATCTATCTATAAAACATTATTGTAAATATTAATTAAGACAGGCTAAGGTTAGAATAAACTAGTATAACATTAAGTAAATTCAATTAGGATTAACCTATGATACTACATACAAGATCATTTAATACTACACCTTTTTCAGTTGTATTTCACAAACCATCAAATGTAATTACGAATTGTCTACTTAATTTGGGAAAACATAAAATGTATTTTATAATAATCATTTTAATTTGCAAAAGTATCGAGTGTGTTTCAGAATAGTCAGATCAATTTGCGTAATAAACTATTTAGAAAATATATAACATGGCATATCATTAAACACTGAAATTAGGCCTATTGGCATATCTTGTTCTAGGTGGTTTCATGAAATGCGTTTGTATGTTGAGCTGCTCTTGCGCATTCGCCACCAGTTACTATCTTTTTGGCTTGGTTTTTTGTTTTCTAAGTAGATCAATATCTGCTCCAATACGGTAGGTGTTTGCACGGTAGGAATACGCAAGCTGTTCTTCACGTAAGAAGTTAACTTGAACCATACCATTTCGATGGAGTTTAGTATTGGAGAGTAAGGGTTAAGCCTTGGCAAAGTTGGGGCGATTGTATTAATAGCCTTTTCCACCGAGGCGTAACTGCGAATTGTTACACAATCAAACCGCACTAGGCGTCATGAAGACTTACGAAGGTAAGCGGGTCGCCAAACTAACTGCAGTGGAAATGGACGAGTTCGATATAAGAATTAAAGTGGTTGATATTTAGGTTCCTTACACTTACCATAAAACAAACAACATTCAATCTGGGAAAAATTATCTTTAGGCGTCACCACAATCTAAAATATCTCTGAAATAAATAATCCTAGGCGAGTTGTTAAGTTAATCCAATCTGACTGGGAGATAAAATTGTAGCCTACTCAGTAAAATCATACACCATTCAAGTTCAAACATTCAATTCGTACAACACCCTTTCACTTTAAAAGAGCACGTTAAATTTGATTACAGTAATCTTAATAAATCTATCGTAATCCCATCACAACAACCACATACACATCAATTTAATTTTGAAAACCTTCTTCAGTTACCATTAAACATAAATTTATCCAAAGCTTAATAAAATTTTTAAACTTACACGTTGTCGTAAACTTATTGATCACACCCTGTATATTCATAAAATTAGAGTAATGAGCCATTGGATAATTTCTAATTTATCCTCGTATACTTGTCATAAAAATTCTGAAATAATTTGGAAAAATAATTCGGTCTATTAATTTTTAACCTCAAAAACATTAATTCGTATCTTAAAAATTGAAAAACGTAACGATCCGTGCGTTGTTTATGAATTATATTTTCTCAAACACTATTTTCAATTCTTTATCTTTAAACTATATTCCAGAGTTGCAAATGTGAATCGTGATTTCAATTTGAAATTTCTACTTAATAGTAAATCGTGACCAGTATTGTGTACTCAATGACTTTTAATGACTGCTCAAACAATTTTCAGATTAATAATTTAGCCAAAATGTCAAAAGTTTGATTATTTTTAAATGGTGTAATCCCTTATGTAGCTTCACATATAAAAGAAAACAATTAAATCTAATAATGTAATATAGGTTCTCTTTGAAACTTTAAACTGTAAGGAAGCTCCATCACAATTTAAACAAAAGAATAAGTTAATTTGTTGAACTCTATTGACCAATTTTGAAAAAGCATTTAGAGATGATATTGTTTCCGAGAAGCAACACATACAAAACATAATTCTTATAGATTAAGGTTCTTAAAAATAGTACTATCTAAACATATAATAACAGGTAATGCAGATTGATTATCCTTAATGCCTGAGAGATTTATAATGACATCTCTAAAGATAATATAACTTCCACCATTCAAAAATCTAAAATTCTTACATATATAAATTCCGTAGTCCCTTATCAGGTGTAATGTCCTATCTAATGGGATTGATTTGTTTTAATTAATCCTGAGTATGTTTGTACGCTCATCACAAGTAACCGGCCTAGCAATAGGAATTTCCAATTCAAAGTAATCATTTCATTTGTAAACGTTTAAATACTTCATCCTCAAAATGGGTTTTTGCAATAAACTAATATGCACTGCGGCACTAATTATTTATAAATAAAAATTCAGCATAGATCGTTACAAAATACTCGCGTGCGACGGCCCTTTTAAGTATAACTCTGAACTCGAGTGTCTCCGTGTTCTGCCCTGTCACTCTTCTATACCTTCAGGCATCCACCCTGAAAAACGTCATCATATTTATCCCGTTCGGGCCAAAACATACTATCCCAGAGGAATTTCTAAAGCGTGTTTTTACCGCGCACCCAAGTGGGAAACGGACGAGCCTAATCTATCAGCATTCTTGAAATATTTATAAAACTCATAATAATTCTTCGAAACATCTCAATTTCGCATTCATACTCACTCCGCATACTGTCAAGATCTAGATTCAAGAAAGTCCCACATGTGCGAAAACTTTTTTCCACAAAATTGTGTGAATTTCAACACCGTTTGTCCTTGAGCATACATAAAATTTGCCATTGTGCAATATTGTGTCATTTATACAAGCAAAAATATACATACATATTCTTCTTCTACACTCTAACACAATATCAACCTTGCATAAATTCACACACTACACATTTACAGCAATTTTAAACTCACATTCCTTAAAATACAGTAGTATTTATTCATTATTGTCTCAATAGGGGTGTTACTAAAACATAATTTCTTATTCAAATTTAATACTTTCGACTCATACATATTTATAACCAGGTCTTCCATTTTTGAAGTAACGTTATGACCCATGCAAATGCATACGTACAGGGTCAGACTCTTGAATTCTTCAAATACACCTTTCTCTGATTGTCTTCCATCCCTATGGTTATTTGATTTATGTAAGATAGTCTTCAGAGGTATAAATTTTATAACTGATTTTCTTAACAATAACGTTCCACGTATAGCGGAAATATCTTTTATATTCATTGTAACAGATCAATTACCGGTTTATGTTATAATTATGTGATAATTACTTAGAAAAAGTACACACAACAGTGGCAGTTATTGAACAATTAAACAAAATATCATAGATACTAACTGCTATTGTACAAACATTGTTATCAGTAAAGTTCAGTTGGTAGCGAAGAAATTATTCTTAAACAAATTTGTTCATTTTGCAAATTCATATGGTGTTTTCTCAAATGCATTTCACTATTCTGAAGTACATGTGATACTTGCAAAATTAAACTGACTATTCTGAAATTCATTTTACGACCTAAAAATATTGCCGTATATACAGAGTGTCCCTAAATAGGATATACAGAGTCTTTCTCTGTTATCTTAAATTAATAAATAAACTAATAAATGCTAATTCAACAACTGTTCAAAATTTTGTCTCTTCTGTTGACGGTACAAAGTGAGACGTTCTATGAATGATCTACGAACACTCCTTAACATTTCAGGTGTTACTGTCTGAAATGTCCCAGTTCCAATTGAGTAGTGGAGGTATTCTGATACTCTATGGCCTTAAGACGCCCTCGTAAGAAAAAATTTACACTGGTAAGGTCAGGAGATCTAGGTGCCCATCTAACAAGTTCAGATATTCCGATCCATTTTCCTGGGAACAAATCATTCAAATATTCTCGAACTTGATGTGAATAATGAGCAGGAGCTCGATCTTGCTGAAACCGAATTTCTCTCCTTTCATTCTCAGGCACATGTGCTATTAATTGCGGCAAACGACTTTGAAGGAAATCTAAGTAAATAGCGACATTCCAATAATGTTCAAAAAAATGTGGTCCGATGTCCCATTTACCACCCCAAACATTCAAAGATCAACGATGTTTGTAATTAGTTTCTGTAACTATTCGTGGGTTCGTAGTTAAATAATAATAGAAATAATGACTTCTCTATTTTTGTGGAAACTTGCCTCGTCCGAAAACAGAACAGCGTTAAAGAAACCTGGATTTTCCTCAATTTTTTCCCTTGTCCAATTACAAAATGCGACACGTTTCTCCAAACCTAACAGAGTAAGTTCCGGATTGATCTGAATATGGTAAGCATGTACCTTGTTTTGCTTCAAAATCCGTTGTACTTTTCTTTCACTGATACCAATTATCTCTGCAGCGCCATTTTGACTGGCGTCAGGATTTTCAGTTACAGACGGCACACCGACAATTGATTGTCTTCACTTATAACTGGCTTCTGTTTCTCCCGTTTTACCTACTTGACACTACCAGTTTCTATAGATATGTTCAGCAATTTTATTAAATAAGCTACTTTTGGGTGCTGCCTGTCAGGATAAGTTTGTGCGTAAATCCTACTTGCCAACAAACAATTTTTGTGATTGAGCCAGAACAAAAGCCATATCAACAATTTCATCTTTGGAAACATTCATAATGTGCACTCAAACAACTATAAAGTATTTTACTTCAAAAAAATATCAAATGCTGTTGTTGTACTGATATAAGATTTTGTGTCAGATGCTAATTATTTTCATACCCAAAAAAAGTTTTTCGAAATAGCACAAAAACCATGTAAGATAGATATAGGGAATACCATATCAGATTGATAGTAAATTTAAGACTGCATCTGACCAAAAATACAGAAAAAAAGTGTTCAAAATTGTACCATATTCAAGTTTGAAGTGATTTTTGGGGCAGACTGTGCAAAATTTCTCACATATATTTCCACTAAATATTGTAGCAAAAAGCTTCCCCAACAACATATCTAAAGTCCATGGCTATACTTCTAACAGGACAAGAGAAAAGCGTCTCTTCTGATACATTCAAAACGTAAAAATTAAAAAATAGTCCATATTTTAAAAAAAACGTTTACCAATAAGAAAATTTGTTTCAGACAAAGTTGAACTTAAATTTCATGTAGAATGATAATATGAAATAATATATACGTTTTATTTAAGATAACATAGGAAGACCCTGTGTAGCCTATTTAGGTACATACATCAATATTTTTAGGCCGTGAAGCATTTTGTCACGAATAACTTTTGCCCGAGACATTTTGCTCTGTCTATCATATTAACGGCGTTATCTTCCGTGCACGCTGTGATGCAGAAACATGTATATGTTATAATTCAGTAACAGTACTCTCACTTCGCTACTTATGATACATGGTTTAGACCGTTGTGCAATTTAACATTATGTTGGCATAGAAACAAATTGCATGGCTTGCTAAATTTTATTTACTTTTTCCGGAATTAGAATAACATTAGGATAATAAAATTCCACAATTTTTTTGCATATTACGATATTACAAAAGTAGTTGAACGACACATGGCCTATATGCAAAAACTGATTTAATTGGTTATAAACCTCGGTTGTCGCCCAGGTTTACAAACTTCAACCGCGTTCGTTATTTGCTTTATGACGTTAATAATTATTATGGGATGTCATTAATTATACCAAATTTGATACAAGCTTTGATCAAATTGAGGCGTGCTCACTAAATCACATTGTTATAAGTTTTATAGATAACTTTCAGTAATATTTTTAAAATAAAGACGATACGTTAATGTAACAATAACTTGGTTTGCTTTAGAATACAACTCATTTTGGGATAATCCAGTAAACTTAGTATCATTTACCTATATAAACAACAAACAACGTCATTTTGGTCATCTGTATTCTTCATGTGTAGTATTTTACATTCTAATGAATCTACGGATGTGTTTTAGAAGGTAGTTGTTTGCTGAATTTTTGCGAAGAAGAGAAAACTTGCTGGGAAGGAAAGTTTAAAACTAACTCATTGGATGATAAACCATAGTCTTAATATTAAATTACTTTTTTTATCAAAATACTGTCACACTGTACCATACAGTAGAAACTGTACCAATTTTTATTGGTAAAACCGTAGCATCAAAATTTGACCCTTTATAAGCCTTCTGCTATAGCCATTGCAAATATAGTAGTGTGTTTACTCAGTGCAAGCTAGCATGTGAGTTGCCGTAGGCAGTAGCTGTCCTGCAGCTACTGTCACTGTGTAGACATATCGTGCAAGCTACTGTCAAGGCGAATAGGGTAGCAATTGGAATGCGACCTACTACAACATTTTTTGTTTTCTCTGCCCACTCGCCCTCCCCCGCCATTCACAGGACAGTAGCTTTACCCGCGATTCTCCTGATGTTAACTACAGCCGAGTTAACTGCCCGGCCAGTGTTCAAGTTCCCTTCCTACGACGCATTAATGGAGAAGTGTTTTTGAAATATTCATAATATTAATTTATAATAATTTTAATTATATTTTTCATCATGTCTGAAAGATGGTCCTCCCAACACAATCTAGAGTTCATGAAATTGTGTAAAGAAGAAGAAAATCTGTGGAACACTTTTGACCCTAATTACAAAAACGGGGATTATATAAATGCATCCTTACAACATATTGCGAAAGAAATGAAATTGGAAAAGGTGGCTGATGTGACCAAGAAAATAAAAAAATTACGTTCTACGTATAACCAAGAAATTGTCAAAATAGCCAACAGTAAATAAAGTGGTTCTGGTACAGGTGATGAATACAAACCATCTATAATATGGTTTCATTTGATGGGCTCTATAATGAAAATAATCAATTTGAAAGAAAAAACTACAAGTAATCTGGTAAGTATTTAAATGATTATAATACATACAATAAAATAAAAAAAAATTACATTAAGTTTGCCTTCCAACAGCTCCTTTCCTACAGAAATAATCTCTGTATTTATCTCTCACATTTTCTCCCATTTTTTTTCGATCTGTTATTAATACGTGAGTGACGCAAACTTGGCAAGGGACTAATTCTGCTCTCCAAGTGTAATCGTAAAGTTTACATTATCTTCATAATCTACACTTCCTGGTGGTATATACGAATTTTGTGCAACCAGTTATGCAGCGTACATATTGTTTGGCCAATCTTTATTAGTGGTGGTTCTTCAAGTTGGATTGGTTTTCATAAAACCTGAAAACTACATGATATGATACCAAATGCATTTTCCACAATATGTCTCACCCTGCCTAACCTGTAATTACATATTCTTTCTTTAATTATTGGTACAGTTTTGTAGGGCTTCAGTAAGTAAGATTTCAAGGGGAAAGCATCATCTCCAACTAGTACATCTCCTTCAGATAATAAGTTATTTTCTACAAGAGGGTATAGGGAACTGTTTTGAAAAATCCCAACTTCTGCATTTCTACTGTATGAACCTATATCTCTGTACTGAAAACAGTAGTCATGATCCACAATCGCCAAGAGAACAATACTGTTGCTTTCTTCATAGTTATAATATTCACTGCCACAATTGGGTGGTGCTTGAATAACAATGTGTTTTGCATCGATCGAGCCACAACAGCCAGGAAAATTCAATTTTTCATGAAACCCTACTTATGCGGCTTTCCATTCTTCTGCACTTGGATGTAGTAGAATATTTCAAGTTGAATTCGCTCAAGAGGCTGATGACTCTTCTGAACATGAAGAGGTAGGTAATTGTGATTGCAGTTCTGACTAGTCATTGATAGTGTAAATATGAGATAACGGAACGTTTGATATTACATATTATTGTGATGTTAGGCCGAGGCATTCTTGAGGATGACTAAAACCTAAACACAACTGTGACAACACAACATGATGAAAAACATCATTGAACTTGATCAAATATACTGTTGCTGATTGAAACTGTAAATAACAAAATTAACGACTTTGACACAATGATGAAAAAAATTGTTTGGGGTAAAATAGCTGCAACAATATCGCAACAAAGCAGAAATAAAATCTCAGGCAAAAGTTGTGAAACAAAATGGAAAGGTCTGAAAAGAACTTACAAAGGAGTATTGGAGCATAATAACAGTACCGGAAAAAATTGGGAATATTTTGATGCATTACTTGACATCTTATATAAAAACCTGAAATCAACCCAGTTGCAACAGCTAGTAGCTCTTCAGGTTTACAGACTACAGAAGCATCTTCCCCTGGAGCATCAACGCCAACATGTTGTAGAACACCGTCACCAGCAAGAGGCAGCAATTTTGAAAGAGCACGTAAACGCAAATATGTCAACATGATTGATCAGCGCCATAAGGACAAAATGGCCCGACAAGATCAATTTTTACACTTGTTTGAGAAGTTGGAGTAGGTAGCTAAACCTACTCTGTAACTTCTCAATCAATTTCTCATTTAGTCCTAATGTTGCTAAGCAGTTTGTTTTAATACGAGAACATTTTCATTTAGAACTGTTTTTCTTTATTAATAAAAATGTCATATTTCAATATTTGTGTAGTATTGCTAATAAGTTTACAATTTCCTGTCGCCTTTCTGCTGCCTCGTTACCTACATTTCTGTTTTCTAAATTCTTTAAATTAACGTTATCATTCATTCTCCTTTCTTCCACTTCAACATTTATATCTATTAATTCTTGAAATTTTATTTAAACTTTTATATGTGTAAAGAAACATTGTATTGTTTGAGTTTATATTTTATTTTGTTTAAATTTAGTTACCTACCTAATAAAAACTATATACCTAAATGTTATGTAATATTGCCAGTGAATTAACAATCTCTTGACATTTGGCTATTGCTTAGTTATTTCTAAATTTAACGTTTTCTAAGTTAACAGCATTCGTTTCTCTTTCCTCTTCTACTTCCACAGTAACATCAATCAATTGTTTAAATTCGTCCTTGCACAAAATGCATAAATTGTGCAGGATTGTCCCTGCCATAATTAGCAATACAATATACTCCAGTTTTACTGCTTCCATGTATTTGAGCCTTCTAAACTGACATTTAGGAAGAGCAAATGCATTTTCAATTACAGCCTTTGATTTACTCAACACAAGATTGAAATTTGTTGTCGAAATAAATGACCTACATTCTTAAAGGGCACCATTAAATACGTTTGCAATGGGTACGCTTTGTCCCCAATTAGGTAAAATTCTCCTAGATCTATATCACCTGTAGTTATTTTATTGTACAAATCTGACCGTCTGAATAATGCTGCATCATGTACAGATCCGGGAAAGCCTGTGTACACATGAGTAAATAACAGATCTACATTACAGGCAGCTTGCAACAATATAGAATGGTACCCTTTTCGGTTAATGTACGAAGTGTGATGGTCCTTTGGTGCATTTATTCGAATGTGACTACCATCAATGGCTCCAATCACTCCTGAAAAGGAATGTGTAATATTTTACGCACCTTTAAATATCTCATGTTTTGCACTTCTACCAACCTGTCATTCAAAATCGTCGCTGAAAGTCGTTAGATATTGTTTGAAAAGAATTTTGTAATGGCCATCCAATGAGACGATGTTGAAAACTTAATTGCATTAACATTTTACACATTTTGTAAAGAACTATCCAGCAAGTAGATTTATTTATTCCAAATCGATTGGCGACAGATCTGAAATACAATGGATCTTGCCCATGACTAAATAGAAACAATCAGAAATTAAGTTGTACCTTATACTTTCCATGTTAGCTAAATACCAAATCATTATCATACACCCTTTCTCAATGGATATTTCGGGCCGACTTCGACATAAAATATCTCATTTATCATACATAAGGTGAAGTTTGTATAGTAATACTTCAAACACATCAAAATCGATGCGAAAATGATGTTGAAATTGTCTCTTGGTCATGAAGGGTACAGTCACTTCGCTAAATGAACATATTTTTGATTCATTCTCGTCCGAATCGCCGTCGAAAAACAACAAATTGGCACCCTCATACAGTATTAGGGACACAAGCAGTTCTTTGTTATTATTCATCTTATTTACACCGGTGTGAGGTTAAGTTATGAAATTACAAACCGAGGTTATGTTGGTGGATCTGAATACCCCAAAACGTTTTATTATTTTTAGCGATTTTTCTACTCCAATGAACACGTGATCCTTTGCGCTACTCTCTCTGCTCCGCTCTAGAGACGCAAAAACGAACGCACCTTTAGTCAGTCATCCATCAACTTGCAACGTGCACCACTACAATGTGAATTCTCGCAACCTTGTAGTTGAAATTCTAATCAAAATACTGGTTTAATGGATTTAATTCGACAAGCAATGATGAAGCAGATCTATAGATGGCCCAAATTTTTTTATTTATTTTTTTTATAGTTTTTTCATTTGTCACATTTTGTATTTTAACAATATTCTTTAACAATAAAGGAATAAATAATACATTACAATGTTTTACTTATTTTAATAAAATCCTTTAATTCTTCACATATGACATCACATATTCCTGGTATAAGTATTGACATGGCAGCTTTTGAAATTCTGAACATTATTGACATCATTCCGAACGACATTCCTATAGCAAAAAAATTTAGGAATATGTCTAGCATTACCTTGCGTTTTTGCGCCAATTAAATTCAAAAGAAAGTCGAATTATCTCATTACTGCTTTATATTCCCTGGGGTCTTCGTGGTATAACTCTTTTGTGATGTTATTTGTCACTCCCGGATTTTTTTTCTTCAACCAACTTTTGAATAGCTTCCTCTATTTCAGCACATAATACTGTAGTAAACGATTTAATCACTGTCCGCTCTATCATATTTCATTGATTGGAAGATGAAAATTATGCTGAAGGCACCATTTCCTATCCTCTCAGTATCTGAGCAGCAACTGACATTTTCAGCTCTCTGTGTAAAGAGTTGAGTACTGATAGCAACTGTCATGGCCGTTGGAATGACAGTCGCTGCCTACTCGCCAGGCAAGCTACTATCACTGTGTAAACACACTTTCTTAAGTCTGGGAGAACTTCATATTGAAGTGTCAATAACATAAGAGATACAATTAAATATGTTAAAATCTATTTTGTTCTGCATCATTACAAATACCACTTTAATCGCCAAAAGATTCATTTAATACAGCTTTCTTGGTCGTATTTAATGATGCTTCTATAGAAAAATAGAATTAGCGAAATCTCCGTTTTTGTACTGTAGTGTTTAAGGCAACAAATCTAACGATTAGTAAATTTATTTTAAACAACGGGTAAATTTGATTTAGTTTGTAATACTGAAATATGATAATTCTATCTATAAAGTTAGGGTCTTTTAATCTACTAAATCAGTTTGTGTAATTCCTCAGGTGATTACTTCTAATAGTGGCTTGTTTAGGAAACATATTGTTCCCAAATCGACTTCACAGCGTTATTCAAATATTAACTACTCAAATTTACATTTCTCTGTAACTAATCATCATGACTATTGTACCATTGCACCAATGAGCAACGCCAATAATAGTGCAAAAATTATTAATTCCAAATCTTTTCTTGTTTACGTTAGATTACTGACCAGTCTTCAAAACGTTATTTATTTAATAAGTACATGTACACTTACGTTGACAAATCAAACAAATTAAATGAATGAATGAAACCTTAATTTTCACGTCACTGGAACATAACATGAAATAATTATGATTAAATCAATAAATTAAAATGTATAAAATATATTACTATTTTAATCAAATCATGATAATTATTCTTTTTTGTCGAGAAATCTATAAATCTATCACCTTAGTTTAAATAATAGTGAATATCATAAATTTTAATAAGGTTCACCCATTGCAATAAAATTTTGAAAATAATGTTAATTGCTGGAATACAGAAATGCATGAACTATATACACCAAACTTTTTTAAAAGCCAAAAAGTGCTACATATAGTCATTTAATATTCTTAAACAAGGCACGACTATACATAAGTATAACACAATGAATACAATATAAATTTATAATAGTTTGTTTTAGGAAAAAAGATGGGTTTGGATTTTACAGATCAAGTTGCTTCAATGACAGGTGGACTGGTTCAAGAATTTTCACATAGTGTATTACCAAACATATCCCCTTTAATGACTATGTTATTGACCATATTTTTTATGCTTCCTGCGTTGTTTAAATTATGGTATTCTGGTAATAATCCCATACAGTTTTTGAGATGTATAATTTTATGTGGATTAACTTCATTTATGTTTGGATGGCATGTTCACGAAAAGGCAATATTAATGACCATTATTCCATTAAGGTGAGTTTACCTCAATGCTTTCTATATGTATATTATATTTGGTCTCCAAAAGCTTCATTATGAATTAACAGTTTTAATATTACATTGTATTCTCATCTAAAATGATGCATCTCTCCACCAATGACCATTTCGAATTGGTTTCCCAAGGAATGTTTCAGTTTTTGTTGAATCATGTATTAATTTCTTTTTTCTTTGCTGAAATCACACTTTCAACTAGTGGCAATAGTTTTAGTAAAACTATAAATTCAATTAATAAGTACATCAATGGTTACTACATCTCTTACAATTCTTACTTGCTTCTTTAAATAAAGGGTTTTTAAAGCCTTCTGGAGGCGCAGCTCTTTTGGTGTTAATTCCCGCTTGGATAGATAGATAGAAATTTTTCGAGTACTGCTTCTTCTACTTGCACATTTCGTACTTCTCGAGGGTGCCCACAGTCAGCAGTTCGTTTCATAAATGTATCATTTTCGCGTAAACATTGATGAAGGCGAGCAAGTATTGTGTGATGAGGTATCCTACGTTCTGGATATAACACAGCATACAGTCGTCGAGCTTGCAGACCATTTCCATTACTTCGAGCATAGGCAAAATGCATATCTGCCATTTCCACATTTGTAAATTTTCCATTTTTTTTTTTTGAAGACACGAGAATTATACACTTATTGACATTAATGTTGTAGCAAACTAATAATGAAAAACTGTTGATTTGACGTTTTGACGAGATGGTTGTGTTTTATTTAAAAATATTGACAGAAACATACTAGATAATGTATCAATAGAAATTAAAGACAATAAAAAATGTTTTATTTTTTTGCTCAAAAATGGCGCGTCCTACAAAAAAAAAATTCAATAGACCATTTTAATTCAGGATTGATGGTGGATTTCTACAAAAATATCAAAACGGGAAAAGTCAGTGTCACACCATTCTTTTTTATTAAAAAGTGTTGTGGCATTCTCGCACGAACGCCACTGGTGCAGGTAGAAATATTCGGATCACCCCAAAAAATGTACATTTATCCCTCCAAAGTGTTTGGAAATTTCGAGTAAACATCTTTAAAACTCATTGAAATAGTTAATAAAAAGAGATATTTTCAATTTAATAACAAAGAGATTTTTTTAAAAATTTCTGTTATAACAAGTTAGCTGGAACAAATAAAAGTGTGCCAAATTATTATAAAAAATTCAAAAAACATCGGTTATTAAGGCAAAATTCTTATAAAATTAATCACAGCTATAGGGAGTGCTTAATAAAAATGAAAGAACATAAAGTGTATTTTCACTTTTTAAAATAAAATACAGAGCGATTCATTTGAAAAAATTGACAAAATCATGTGTTCGAGTTTTGGCTCGCTCTATATTCAATTGGTGCAATAATAAAGAAATAGCACTTTCTCGTAACACTGTACCAATGTCAAAAAGTTATGCCTGGAAAAAATTATTGTTAGGTTGTTCTGTCTAGCATATGCATGACGTTGAAATGAGAATGATTTTCGTTTACAATTGACCAGAACTTTTGTGTAACATAATGAAACCCTATATTTCAAGAATGGGAGAGATAAGCTAAATCTAAATTTGAAATAATATATAGGGTGTCCCACTTAAAAAACAGTATGTTTGGTTCACCCTGGTAATATGTAACACCTTGTAAATACGAAAATAATTTTATTATGTGAAGTTTGAAGTTACCTATAATTTTTGTAAATAACTTTTTGATATATATATATATATATATATATATATATATATATATATATATATATATATATATATATATATATCTGTGTGTGTGTGTGTGTGTGTGTGTGTGTGTGTGTGTGTGTGTGTGTGTGTGTGTGTGTGTGTGTGTGTGTGTGTGTGTATATATAAAAGTTTAAGAAGCAAAAATATTCTACATTCAATTATTAATAATGGTACATATTCAGAAAAACTAAAAGAGCATCGCAAGACAAATGATTTTTTTTAAATGGAACGGGCACTTTTTTTTAATATTCTGAAAGAGCTTTAAATTCTTTTTATAATGGTACCAAATAAGTTATTATTATTTTGGCAATTATAGTCACAATATTTTTTTAAAGTTTGTTTTCTGTATTCCTATAAACACGAGCAAAATCAACTTAATTGGAACGGAAGTCTTGGGAAACAAATGAAAAACAATTGTCAATATTAGAGCATTGTTTGTGACAGTTAAAGCATTGTTCAGTACTCGTAATATATTACCTGTCACAATGCAAGCAAATAATAATTACGCAAATGATGAAAAAATGGATATGTTAAGAGTTTTTATTCGGTGTAATGATAATACGCTGGAGGCAAGTGCAATGTATTTAAATTGGTATCCCGAGCGACGACAAGCACATCCTCGAATTTTTACTAGACTGGAAGCAAATTTACGCAGAACTGGCGGTTTTAGTGCAAAACCAGTGCAGCAAAGACATCGGCGAGGTGTTATGGAAAATGATGAAATTGTTGTTTTGGCGTACTTTCGAGCGCATCCTCGGAATTCCATACGCGAAGCAGTGGTTGATTTAGGATTTACCTACTACAAGATATTTTCAATACTTAAAAGGAACAAAATGAAGCCTTACAAAATTAAATTAGTACAAGGACTAAATGACGGAGACCAGCAACGGCGAATAACATTTTGTGAATGGCTGATTAATCACAGTCATTTAATTAATGTCATAGTTTGGAGCGATGAGTCATGCTTTACAAGAAATGGTATATCCAATAGGAAAAACGACCACTACTGGGATGACATAAATCCTAGACAATTACGACCATGCAGATATCAAAATAAATTTTCTGTTAACGTATGGCCCGGCATTGTGAATGATTTTTTAATGGGTCCTTATTTTTATGAAGGAACTCTTATAGGTGATAGGTACAGGAACTTTCTTATAAATGATAAATAAAAAGTTTACTTTGAGTAGGATTTGAACCTACGACCTGTACTTTGCTTGAGTACCGCATTAACCAACTGCGCCATCGAGATTCAACCCCCAATCGATGCAAACTTTGTCTTTATGTATGTAGAATTGACGTAAATTCTAAATATGAGATTACAATCAATTTACTTATATTAATGGAATGTGAGCCTGCAATATCGCAAGGATTCACACAAACCAAAGCAACTTGACTAAAATTAAATTATATAAGTTTTTGTTATGAACGAATAAGTTCAAAGTTAAATATGTAATTAAAAATTATTATTAATTTTATTAAATACATAAATAAAAAGTTTACCTCGAGTAGGATTTGAACCTACGACATGTACTTTGCTAAAGTACCGCGCTAACCTACTGCGCCATCGAGAATCAAGCCCCAATCGATGCAATCTTTGTCTTTATGCATGTAGAACTGATGTAAATTCTAATATATATATATATATATATATATATATATATATATATATATATATATATATATATATATATATCGAGTAGTACACCGATGCTCGTGATACTCAATTATTCGATAGTGGCGGAGATACGGCCAGGCCGAAGGGGTATTTCAGGTTGAACTTCTACGCCACTGGATGTACTCGAATTTTGTATCCATTTCCGTATTTGTCAACTCAATATACACGAATAAGGTTACTTGCGATTTTGTGATTTGACGGCTCGTTTCCAAGATAAACAAGAAAATTTCATTTCATGTACTTCATAGAGTACGCCACTGGTTCACTATTTCGATCTGTGAAGTTGGGAATACATCAAGCCAAAGAAAAATTCTAAATAGCATTTTTCTTTAAATCGCTTCGTTTCAGAAATACAGTGTGTGTACGTATTTGAGTATCACCTAATTTTACGTTTTCTTTTTATATACCGCACTACTGGCATACTACTCGTATACCAGTTGAAAGTGATGAAAACATTTTATATAGAGTTTATGAACAGCCCTCAATAAGTATGCGAGTGTTTGGTTTAGAATGTGGTGTGTCGCACACCAGGGCGTTTAAAGTTTTACATGAGCATCCGTTTCACCTACAAAAAGCACATCCACTATTGCCTCCCGACCATCCTCATCGGATGAATTTTTGTGAATGGTTTTTAAGTAAAAATGGACAAGATGTACGATTTGTTAGAACTTTTTTGACTACGGGCGAAATCGAATGATAAACTAACATAATTCTCACAAGTAATTGGATGAAAACCAACATCCAACTGTAATAAGATCCCATCACCATTGGTTCAGCAAAAATATTTAGCTAGGGATAGTAGACGATTACCTAATCGGGCCTATCCGTTTTCCTGCAATGCTTACTGGTGAAATATATCTCAACTTTTTAAGACAAGATTTACAGGAATTGTTTGATGACCTACCATTAGACGTTAGGATGAACATGTTTTTCATGCACGATGGTGCTACACCACATTCTACACGAAACGTAACAGAATTTTTAAATGCAAGATTTCCTGGAAGTTGGATTGGTCGAAGCAGTGAAGTAACGTGGCCGGCACGATCGTCGGATTTAAATCCGTTAGATTTCTTTGTGTGGGGTTATCTAAAAACCCGTGTTTATGTTGCTGAAATAAGTACCCGTGAACAACTTTGGATTCGGATACAGACGGTATGTGATGAGATTAGAGCCATGCCAGGAATCTTCCAGAGAATTAGGTATAATTTACAAAAAAGAATGCAAGCTTGTATTAAAAAAAGAGAACATTTTGAACAATACCTATAGAAAAAAAATTAGATTTGATAATGTGTTTTTGTTTTGTTTAATAAGTAATTGCGTTATCTCTTCCTAAAATAAAATAACAACTTTTTCTTGAATTGTGTCGTCTTTTATATCAACGCAAATATCTCAAAAACTAAGCGCTAATTAGAAAAAATACCAGGTATGGTTTTAGTTTCAAAATAAAATGGTGGGTCTGAAATAGTAATTTATTTGCCGAAAAAGCCTGTATCTTGGTTAAGAAGGATTTTCGTAAACGCATTCATAAGAATGTTTGTCTTATTTTGAACCTAGAATCTATATACCCTGAGAAAAATAATAATATAAACGAACTAAGACAAAAATATTATACAGTGTGTTAAATCCGTCTCTAATATTCATATTTACAACGCAATTCAGAATGTTTCAAAGCGATGTGAACTAGGTGTTGCAAATAACGGACACCAATTTAAAAATTTAGTTTAAGTGGCTTTATATATAATTATTAAGTATCTTGTAGTTTCTTTATCACTATCTTCAATTAATTATTATTACTTTGAATAAGACAGTATATCCAAAAAAATAGTAGATTATATTACAAGCCAGTGAAATAAGCCATTATAAGCAAGTGAGATTTTTGGCAAATTCTCACGTGGTTATAATGGCATTTCACTCACGTGTGATATACTACATTTTGTCCAACAGTTGCATTTTTTTTAACGAAAATGTTGAAGAGGTTACTTAAATAAAAAAGAGTCCAGCAGCAAGGTCTTGGTTGTCATGGTCGGTCGACGGGGTTGCCATGAACACGTTGTTGATATAAAATTTAGTCACTAGTGAATAAAATTTGATTTTAGTCACTAAAAACTAACGTATAAAACACGTGAAAAACTGCAACTGTTGGACAAAAATATTTTTTTGCTAAAAAGCAGTAAAAATGAATAATTTGGCCCTACATGATGTATATCGTTGGAATCAGAAAAAAATTGGTAATTTTTTTATGCATAGCCAATTACGCGTGCCATATAAAGCAATTGGTGTAAAATTAGTGTCAAGTTAGGTAATATTGGTGTTGATCGACTACATAGAAATGCCCAAAATTGAATCACAAAAGAAAATCCTAGTACAAACGTATTGGAATGTATTATGTTTAAAATAAATAATTTCTGAACTGAATTTTATTTCTCTAGTGACACATACAGGTCTTAAGCCTACCCATCTGATATTATGAGTAAACTGACGAAAATTTAGTTTTAACAATCCCAACGTTGTATCCTAAGTTGCCATGCTTCCATTTTGAATACAATTTGTGGGATGGATTCAATGTTGCCAAATGCCTTTTTTTTTCAAATAGTTCGTAAGGGCACGGGAGCATTGTTCAACACTTTTGTGTTAATGTTTTGGCCTCATAATTGTACAAGGAATATCGCAACCTAGAGCTTTTGCGCCACCACGGAAGTTACAACCAAATTAAGTCTTAGTTTATAGCTCAGCGTGCGTCAGCAACAATTGTTTTAATCCTGTTTATTTACTTGAACTAGTAACCATAGAAAAAAATACATTTCAGTAATTTTTTTTTCTATGCTAGTAACCGTGCATTAAACGTTTAGTAATTGTTTGTCAATAATTTTCAATGGATAATAATAAGCAAATTATGTAAAATACGAAATGCCTATGGTACTCATAGAATATAATGAAAACCGCTCGCCAACGGTATTAATTGCTTTTAAGGGGCGATGTTTTTCTTAGATCTGCTATATCCAGCGCTGGGGGTTTTACCAGTAGTTTGTTGTAGGTCGCAATGAAACCAACTCGTTTTATAATGTTGTTTGGTCTCATGAGGCTCATGTACGTAGCTCAACGTTTTTAAACATCTAACAACCATTATTCGTCAGGTGGAAATCCTCATCACACTGAACCAAGACGAGCTCAGGATAAATTTGAGTTTAACGATTTATGCTGCATAAAATGAAATAAACTTTATTTTTGTACATTTGAGGGTAACCTCACAACATAAAAATATATGGAAATTTTGAGAGTATTTTGGACTATTAAGCATATTTCACACTATTTTTTCGTACCGGATGGAATACAGACGTAACTTTTAGGAACGTAAAACAGAATTTGTACACGAGAATGTTCTTTTTAACTATATTTTTCATATGTGACGTCACTCATATTTAATGCACCGTATAATGCTGGTAATAAAGATATTCGATCATATAATGAAATAATTTGACCGTTTAAAGAATTATTTTTGAAGGTAAAGTTAAATGTAGGAAGAAATTCTCTTATGGTTTTTTCAGTATTGCTACTAGGCCTTATATAATGCAAATTTTCAAGCGGTAGCGCTCTACGTTAAGGCGATTGAATTTATTCACGTGGGAACATGGAGACATGGAGTAATTTATTGAATGAATTCTGTTCATAAAATTTCTGATTCATTTAAATGCAATTTCATATAAAGGAATAGTCAAATATACGTATGTAATCTTAAGAGATTTTGCGGAAATTTTAACCCCCACTTCAGAAAAACACAATGTCTAATAACGGTTGGAATGTAATATTCGTAATTTAAAACAATTTATTTGCTTTTTTAACATGAATTGTGTTCACCCTGAAATTCTCTCAATTCGTCGCCACTGTTAAAAAAGTGTGATTATTTAGAATTCAATTTATGCACATTTGAAATAAAAGAAGATTCGAAATATACGTTAAGGGAAGCCGTCTATTAAAATTCTTTTTCTTTCTTTTCTATACAGTGCTTATGTTCTCTCCAAACTCGAGTACGCCGGTGTAATATGGACCGCTTCTACGCACATAAATATTGTTTTAATTTAAAGAGTCCAAAAATTGTTTTTAAGACACATGCACTACAGAAAGTATGGAATCTTGCCAAATTTTAAGAACCAAGTATCTTATGGCACTCAACTAAAAAAATTTGATATGCAGTGATTAGAAACTAAGCGCAGATTGATATCAGTTCCTACTAGGTACAAAGTTCTACATTATCAAATAGATTGTAAGCAATCATTACTGAAATGCAATTTTATTGTACCTAATATTAGATGTAGATCAAGACCGTTTATGTTTAAAACTACATGTACGAGATGTGTCTAAAAAGTTCAGTGAATGGTATGATAAAAACATAAAAACACAATGTTAATTGTAAATACCTTTATTGGTCTTCAAAATACCCTCCATCAGTCACAACACACTTCTGACAACGCTCGTGTAACGCCTGAAAACTGTTGGAGAAGTCTTGATGTGGAATCGTTCTCAGAATAGCCGTCACATGGTTCTGGACCTCTTCGGCGTCCGCAAATCGTGATCCCTTTAAGGCCTACTTAAGACGTGGAAACAAAAAAAATCAGCAGGCGCCAGATGGGGAGAATAGGGTAGATGTTGCAAAATTGTCACGCCACGCTGAGTCAAAAATTGTCGTACCATGATGCTGGTATGCAACCAATCGTACGCACATTTCCTATATCGCCATTTTACCCAATTTGAAGCAGAACTTAATGTTGTGTCGTTGCTCCACGACGTCTCGACGCGTACTCCTCGGAATACTCAATTAGACTGAATGCAATATCACTGCGGTAGAAGCTTCGCGCTAGTACTGACAGAGTGCAGGTCCAGACATGTCTGTGCGTGTCTACGTATGCACGCGTGCTTGTTTCAAACTTTGAATACCCAGATATTAGACCACTCACCGAACTTTTTAGACACACCTCGTATAAGCTCACCCATTTGGGATATTTTAAATGCTAATAACTTGGTTAAAAACCATAATCTTGATTTGTTTAAAGATACTTTAATTTCCATTATTAATAGTTGCAATTGTAACTAATGCTATTTTTTTGTCTTAATGCCATTTGCTATGTATTTTCTATTCCTGTCATAGGCTCATTTACTGCTGTTAGAATGGTTAATAATAAATAATAAATAATTAACTTTTGTTTTTGTGTTACATTGAGTTGTTTTACAGTTCATTAATAAACGTCTAACGTCATTTAATTATTTAGTGAAGAGTATTTATGAGATTTAAGAATTACGCCTTCAATTAACAGGATCGTACGTACTTAGTGCTTAGTACTTTGAACAGTATCTAACGTTAAAAAATAGCTTTAATTTTTGGGATGATTACGAGGGAGGGTGGGGGTGGGAGCTGAAAAAACCGGACCGATTTTGAAATTTTTTTTTTACTTATTTTATATATAAAAAACCTCGTGTTTGTATAAAATATACGAGGAATGGAAGAAAAGTTTAAGCGATTACGTTTTATTAAATTGATTATTGACGCAACCAGTACAGAGTGCGTTCAATATTTTCAAACCTTTGTGTTTAAAAAAATTAACGATTCGTTGTTTATTAGTTTGAATTTAAGTGAATTTAATAAGGTCATCCATGTAAATTTAAGTATACTGTTGAGATTCGACGCAAATGTTTTAGGACATCAAGATAGTGAAAATGTACTTTACCTACCTTATATTTTACCTCATGCAAATATTAGCTAGCGTTGCTAATAGTTTTAAACTTTACGTTTTTAAAACTACTTTAAGCGGTATGTTAATTATTCCGATATAATAAACTTATTAACCTTACCTACCCAAATCTGGTCGTACTTTATAAATTGGAAGTGGATTTTAAGAATTTGTTTCAACTTAAATTAGTTATTTACATACTGAGTTTTTATCTTGATTTATGTGATCAGTCACCTCGCCAAAGTTATTTTATCGCCATATTTAAACTGGAGTGGCGGCAATGGGCTTTATGGTATAGTATGGTATCACAAGCCTAAGGTGTTTGAAATATTATTTCAGCTAGTTGCTGCTACTTACTATGAACCCCTCCCAATTTTCGACGTGTTCAGCCACCAACCCGCTTATTTTAATGAGCATACGCGACGCCTAGTGCGAATTGACCTTGTAACGAAATTTTGCAAGCGTGGAAGAATTTAAACAGTAGACGATTTGCTATATTATATCAAAACGGGACTCCTACACACAATGCCCTCCACGTAAGGACATATTTAGAATAAATGTATTCTGGGGATTTAAAAAAATATTACATATTCTAAACGAAGGCAAACCGTTCAGGAAGTATGTGATTTGATTTTAGTACACTTAAACCTATTTATATAGCAAACACTTCAAACTGTGTTAGAAAAAGTTGGCAAGTCATGCATTTAAAATAACAGAAGACATTTTGAAAATTTATTATATTTTAGCATAAAGTTTTGAGTATGTTATTCTTATTTTGTTGTTTATTCGTTAAACATATTTGATGAATTACTTAAAATAAAATTTAGTTCTTAATTCCTTTGTTTCTTTCAATTAATCACTGTTTAACTACATATACAAACTTTTCAAATCACAAGTGTCGCCAGCATTTAACAAATAATAATAATAAGTATATCTATTCAAACTATTTCCTCTATAAGCTTATGTTAGTTGCTGAACGTTTCAAAAATTAAAAGAAATAATAATTGGTAATTGACTGTAGTTGAACTTTCCTTTTTGCTTTCAAGTAACTTTAATAATCACATTTCATCACCCATGTGGCATGTGTGCACATACATCTTCCTATGTGAAAATTTTACACACTCATTTGTTATGGTAAATTATTCAAATTTTATCCCACAACTTTAATTCATCGGATTAAGTTTAAGTTAGATGTTTTAAAATCAGTGCTATGAAATAATCAGATCTACTCAGATATTTTTTCATTATAAGGAAATGTTGTTTTGTATTGCTGGGTTAATTCATAGATTGCTAGATTTATACTTAACACATAAATACACGATTGACAGTTGAAGTAATCGAACTGGACTGTTAAAAATTTGCTGGTTATGTTGTTAACACACAATGGGCATAACCTTCTATGTAAAACTGCAAACTAGACCTAATTTGGCAATAGCTTCCATGGTTTTTAATATATTAAATTAAAATTAATTAATATATTAATGTATAAATAAAGAATATATAAATGAAAAGACCATTATATAAGCATTAAAAAGAAATACAAATTTATATCATATCTCACAAAATAGATGAAAGTTGACTAAAAATTTGAATCTACGTGAAACATTACTTTAGGAAGGTTTTACTATGTTTACAAATCCTTGGGGATTTGTCGAAATTTTCTACCTTCCATTTTTGGTCTGTACTTCAGAAACGGATGCAAAGTTAATTCATAACTACCTAACTCCTTCTTTGTAACTGCCTTAATTATGAACTTCCCCATTTAATACTAAGCAATTATGTTCACCCTGTACATGTAGTTATGTATGGAAATAACAATTAGTTACTGAAAACAGATAGGGATTCCAAACAACTTGTTTTTGTTATCCTAACATTGTTTTTGCATTATAACGTTGGGATTGTTCAACGTTTTTAAACATTCAAAGTAATAAAAGATACTTTTATGTTACCATCTAGAAGCTTTTGGATTGCCAATTTTTAAAAAATAACTAATTATCTTGATGCTTTTTTTTCAGCATTGCTAGTATAATTGAGTCTACTGATGCCAAAATATTTCTTATTTTATCAACAGTAGGACACTATTCCTTACTGCCATTACTATTTCCAGAGTCGTTATTGGTACTTAAATCCATTTTACTTATACTGTATTGTTGGTACGCATTTTATAGTATATCAAATTTGTATCCTTTTCATATGTGCAAATTTAATTTGCCTCTACTTAATTTGTTAGAGAGTTTGTATCTAATAGGTCTATTTCCATTGTTTTTATATGACAATTTTTTACATTATAGGTTTACTATAGTTTCTTTTCCTTTTTTGCCCTTGTTATTAACTTCTCTTTACTGTTCATTTGGTGTAACGTATTGTTGGATAAAATATTATGTATATTTTTTTAGAACATGTAACTCAAAGGTTAAGATACTTAGGTAATGTATCAAAATATACCAATAAAGAAATTATTTCATCTGGGATTATTACTTTTTGTTTATGTTATCAACAGTAATAGTATTACATTAAGTGCATATAGTGACTGGCCGATAATACTGACTAAGGGATGCATAAGGTAACGAAGCAGGACATCAAATTTTTTCTAGCAACAAGCTTGTAGGCACCTTTACCCAGTATTATTGAAGCAAAAGAACTATGCACGAAATATATTTTCCGTGACTATTGCATAATTTTACAAGTTATAATAACTGTATATATAATTTTAATAAATAATTCATTTTTTGTATTTATTTGTTGTAGTTACCTGCGCTTTTTTAATAACACGAAAACGATAAGTATTATGTAACACTTGTCAGTTAATTGAAATGTGTTTGAAAATTATTAATAATAATAATAATAATAATTACTTACATAAAGACAAAGTTTACATCGATTAGGGCTTGAATCTCGATAGCGCAGTTGGTTAGCGTGGTAATCTAGCAAAGAACAGGTCGTAGATTCAAATTCTACTCGATGTAAACTTTTTATTTATGTATTTAATAAAATTAATAATAATTTTTGATTACATATTTACCTTTAAACTTATTCGTTCATAACAAAAACTTATAATAATGAAATGTGATTGGTTCATAATTTGAAATTTGTGTTATTACATTTGTTGATGACGTTATGTTGACATACGTATGCAATAGTCTAGTTAACATTCAGTGGACAAGGTAAGGTCAGAAAGGAAAAATTCATTTATGGCACAAATTTTAGGAAATAAGCATACCATTGGTGCAACTATTTTATTAATGTTACTGTTCCACAAATTATAAAGTGCTTACAGTTATTATTAATATATAAAAGTGTTATTATATAACAAAACTTTTGAGTTGTGTTGAATGTAATTGAATTAAAATGTATCTAGATCTCATACTTAATTTACAAATACAGTATGACGTTTATTTGTGGGACAGTACTCAGCATATTCTTCCCATGTACAACCTGCAGAACTGCAACATTCGGATGTAATGGAAGACCCTCCTCGTCGATTACGAACTAATTGCCGAGCCTTCATTGCTGTTATCCACGGAATTGTGTCTATATCTGTAATACAAAAATTAATGTTCAACAATTCAGCATTACAGAATGTAATCATTTATATTTATATCTGGCTATTAAAGTATTCTGGATATGAATTTTTTTTTAAATAATAAGAATTATAAATTAAAAATGATAACACATGGTACAAAAATGGTCACTATTGCACTTATTCCAATACATCAGATTAACTTAATAGTACGACCACTACGTGACAACAGTGACATCAATGAAGCCAGTTTCACTTAGAATCTACCTCTGTGACGTCATTAGGGTTATCAGTCACTTCATTAATCAGTAGAGGTAAGTCATTGTCAATACGAAAAGATATCTCTAAGCCTTGTACTGTTTATACAGGTCTTACTAGCTCTCCTGTAGAAGTCTTAACTTTAATGATTCTAACAATACTATCTTTACCAGGATACAATTCAACTACTCGTTCCAGTTTCCCATCAATGCGTTTCTTGTCTAACATAACCCGTACTACGGAACCTATCTCTAAGGTATTCGTATTGGAGTGTTTAATGATTAGCGCTCTCAAATACTCCTTCCTCAATCTTTTTTTCACCTGCCTTGGGATGTCCGCAATATGTTTAACTCTCAAGTCAAGCCTAACTGCATCTGCATCCTTATGACAGTCATTAGGAATGCTTCTGTATTTAGAGCATCCACTATCTCCCAAGTGTACGGTTCTATAGACGGCACAAGTCAATAGAACGATATAAACTTTACATTCATTCAACTATATCACATCCAAATACCTGGCACGCTTACCCTAAGTTCACTCTATTGTGTGGTAAGTCAATTGCTGGTGTATCAACAGTTTAGTTTTGTGTAAGCGACAACATTTCATTCTTCTCAACTTCTCAAGAAGACAGTTTGGACTCGCAACATCCTCATCCTAGTACCTTTAACGTATCGCCATTGTTCACTTTTTGTTAAATCTCATCTCTTTTACTCTGTTTCTTACAAAAGTATTCTATCTACCTTGATGAATCCAATAAAGAGAGACCATAGAATTTATACATTATGCAACGTCAGCAATTTCGAGATTTTTACTTATATTCCTTCCAAATCTAGCTGCAAGTAGTGCCGCAACAAGTTCCAGTCGCGTTGTTGGAGATTCCAGTGGAGCAACTCAGGTTTTACTTGTAACGAAGGATGCATACGATGTGTGGGCGAGTTCATGTCTTAATTAAATCTAGTTTACTTGAAGCGCAAAAAACATGAATTTTAATATTAATTGCACCATTTTTTCTCGAACATCTAGGTATTTTATGGTATCAATAAAATCTAATTCATTAAACCACTGATTAATTCGAAGTTGTAAATTAATAGGTACTGGATCAGTCAAGCTAATTTCAGCTTAGAACATTCTTGGAGAATGAGTTTTAAGTATAATAGAGGATCATAAATACGTCCAACAATAGATAATAATTTCTTTCTTAGTACATGACTTTAAGTTAAATGTAGGTTTACAACAACCGATTATATCGAACTGTGGAATTCACTTAATTCCTAAGACTTGTTTTTCCCCTGTATCTCCAGTCATAGCCTACTCTTGAGTGGCACCTTGAGTCATAAGTCGGCAGATATTTGCTTAATATTTAAGGCATTGTTTATTGTGTCCAGTGATGATATGTGCAGTCGTCCATGTAACAAGAATTCTTTAATTTGACAGCTACTACGCAGTCAAATTCGTTTAAATGATGTTGTATACTCGCAATTAATTTTAAAAAGCGAACAACTTAGTCCAAAACAACGGAGCAATGTCTAAATGATTCGGTTTCGTACATAAGAATTTCAGCATATCTCTATTGGAACTGTCACTGAGACCGATTATTAAAAAAGCCTTTGCTATATCAACGCAAACGCCTACTTCCTCATCTGATTCTAGAGAGCAACGGTAAAATTCCAGCAAGTATATTACTTCCGGTTCGTAAGCATTGATTCAAGCAAAGTGAGTTAATTTCTATCCACGGCGTGTGGAAAACTGGGCGTATAGTGTGGTCTTATTTTCTCTTACAAACGGTGTATGTCCACGATAACGTCCAGTGACTTCCTCCGAGTTTACTAGTTTGATGATATCCTTAGCTTTCCATTCTTGGAAAACCCTATTATAATCTTCTAAGATCCAACGTGTTGTAGTCTGCGAATAGTTTAAGATTGCGCTAATAATTTGTTTCTAAAGGTGGGTGTGCCTTTATTAAAAGTAGGATTACGCTGTATCTACCGTTGTTAAAACTGTTTTTATAAATTGTTTCAAACAATCTGCGCCTGAAGGTTTTTCGATTCCTACCGTATCTAGTTCCCATAAGTTTAGTAGTCCAGCAAACAATGACGTATACCGTGCGCTCAGAAAGTAACGGATAAATTCATTATTTTCAAATCGTTAATTTGTGGTCAGAATCCTGGGACACGTCGATTTTTTATTTTGATTCCAGACTTTATGCTGTGTCGCACATGTATGTATGCCAGGTAGAACAGGAAGGGCATTTTGAATATTTACGTTAAATTTTGAATTACTGTTTATTATGATTTTATGTTTTCGTTTACATTTATTATGTTTAAGTCTTATTTTATGTTTGTTTTTGTTCAGTTTATGTTTATTTTAATAAATATGGTGCACTGTTTAGTACCCAGATCCTTAATTTAACGCAAACATTGACAACACTAACACCGCATCACTTTCTGAGCGAACTGTATAGACTTACACTACAATTTTGTGCCTTATTCTCAATACTCATAACACACCATCCTAGTTTAGTGGACGATAGCATCAGACCCGAAAGAATTTCTATAGGTCTTTGTTTCCGGTAGTCAGTGATTATAAGTACAGCTTGTAACAATTCTTGCTTAAGATATAGCACCACATATGTTTTGTTGTTCTAAGACTTGAACCGTAAAACTATTGTCGGTAGTTAAGTCATGTAAAGTAAGTTAGCAGACATCGGAGTAAACAACTTGTGTGATCTTTCCACAAAACAACATATATTTAAGCTTAACTTCACCTTCTTTGTTGAGTTTCAGTTCTCTACTAAGGCTCGTTGTAATGTAGCTACAGCCGGTGTCAAGTAATACCCTTACTCTTCTGTGACTCACTTTAGTTAAGAAGGTTTGTAAGATAACAGACAACTTGTTCACAGTTGAAATGGCTGTCACAAACTGTTTCATAACGCCCGCCTTTACACTTTTTTCTGACCTAAATTGTAACCTGGGCGTAAGCAAGAAAAACAATCTTGCAGTTCTCATTATTTATAATTCGTCAAGTTTGTTTATTTGGTTCTCCGTATTGTACCCCCGTTCCCATATCTTAAGCGTTTCTAATGGGAAACATTCTTCAATGAGAGGTACGAGAATTACTGCTCTTTCAGATGTAAGCCTAAAGTCTCAAGAGTTTTAATTTTACAAACTAATTCGTTGTATAATTCAGAAAGGGAAGGTTTTTGTCGAACTATAGTATCCTTATACATGGAGTTCACGATTAAATCGTCACGTCCGGATTTATTTTTAAGATGTTCAATGGCCTTATCGCAATTGTCTGGCGTGTTAGGGTAGGTGTCAATCAAAGATTTAACGGTATCCTCTAATGACATCCTTAAATATTGAAACTTACGTTCCTTTTGCAGGTCAGACTCATGCATTCTTATGAATTACGAAGCTGCGATAATTACTAGGACTAACATTACGATCTGCCTACTTGCCGTGATGTGTTGACTACTTGTCACGCTGTAAACGCCCCCTTCTAAGTTCTGTGTTAATTTTCTCTTCTTCCTCTTCATCTTTGATAATTTCTTTAAAGATTTGATTGTTGTAGTCGCGAAGCGTAATAAGAAATGATTCGAGAGACAGTGGTTTGCTTGTTATGTTGTCCACTTCTTCGTCCTCCAATTCCTTATTTAAAATAGATAATTACGTATCCTGGACGGACGCATCCTTGTCTTATTAAGTAGTTCACATCTTTATAGATACACATACATTAAACGTATCCTGAAGATGACAAGTGAGATCTTGTCGAAACGTCGATCTAACAGTCTTGTTGAGACTACTACATCATCAACACCAACGCGGACCAGTACCTGGAACATCAATTTAACACATGGGGGACGCGGAAATTTTAAATTCAACACGCACACCCACACGCACACACACACACACGCACACCCACACGCACACACGCGCACGCACACACACACACACACACACACACACACACACACACACACACGCACACACACGCACACACACTACACACACACACACACACACTCACTAAAACATGTCCTTTCATTAAGAATGTTTACCATTAGAAACGCTTAAGATATGGGAACGGGAGTACAGTACTGAGAACCAAATAAACAAAGTTGATGAATTATAAATAATGAGAACAGCAAGATTGTTTTTCTTGCTTACGCCCAGGTTACAATTTAGGCCAGAAAAAAGTGTAAAGGCAGGCGTTATGAAACAGTTTGTGACAGTCATTTCAATTGTGAACAAGTTAAGTTTGTTATCTTACAAACCTTCTTAACTAAAGTAGGTCACAGAATAGTAAGGGTATTACTTCACACCGGCTCTAACAGAAGCTACATTATAACGTTTAGTTTAGTAGGGAACTGAAACTCAACAAAGAAGATGAAGTTAACCTTAAATATATGTTATTTGGTGGAAAGATTACACAATTTACCACGATGTCTGCTAACTTACTTTATATAGCTTAACTACCGACAATAGTTTTACGGTTCAAGTCTTAGAACAACAAAAAATATGTGTTAAGCAAGAATTATTACAAGCTGTACTTATAACCACGGACCACGGGAACAAAGACCTATAGTAATTCTTTTGGGTCTGACGTTATCGCCCACGAAACTAGGATGGTGTGTTATGAGCATTGAGAATAAGACACAAAATTGTAGTGTAATATATGTCATTGTTTGCTGGACTACTAAGCTTATGCAAACTAGATACGGTAGGAATCGAAAAACCTTCAGGCACAGATTACGACACAGATTGTTTGAAACAGTTTACAAAAACTGTTGGTTTTAACAACGGTAGATACTTGTGATAAAGAGACACCCCCTGTAGAAACAAATTATGAGATAGCTCAATCCAGACTTAAACTATTCGCAGACTGCAACACATTAGATCTTAGAAGATTTGAGTAAGGTATTCCAAGAATGGAAGGCTAAGGATATTATCAAACTGGTAAACTCGAAGGAAGTCACTGGACGTTATCGTGGAAATAGACCGTTTATAAGAGAAAATAAGACCACACTATACGTCCAGTTTTCAATACGCCGTGAAAAGAAATTAACCCAATTTGCTTGAGTCAATGCTTACGAACCAGAAATTATATCTACGCCATTGGAAGAGATCTACACAACCTGAAACAGCCAAATTAAAGATCTGCGTTTGTTTATTGTTTATGCCAAGTTTTATCAAAATCGATTTAAATTTACATGAGTTATAACCAAAAACTGCCTCTTTAGTTTGAATATCACTGAAACATGTATATATATATATATATATATATATATATATATATATATATATATATATATATATATACAGGGTGGGCCACCAACGCGTCGGTCTCTAGCACCCAAACGACTGAATTTTTCAAAATCTGTTTGGGCGAGAATATGTAAGCCTTCTAGGACTACAATCTAAAATTAGTTTGATTTATACAGGGTGATCTACAAACTTGTTACTTATCAAAGTTATATTATTTTAAATGGAATACCCTCCTTTTAATTTTTTTTGAAATAAGGTGAAAAATAAGGTAGACTTTCATTAGAGTTCCTATATCTAAACCTTACAGTTTCCGAAATATTTAACATTTTTGAAAATGTAGGGTTGTCAAAAAATTCAAGTATTTTTCGATTCAGAAAAGATGAGACAATCTAATCTAGGTCATCGTAATAAGGATATTAGGAAGTACGTATTCTGTTGTTTATTGTTTCAAATCATAATTTATAAAATACAAAGAATAACGCGCAAAGTTAACAAACTGCAAAGTTAAATATCTTTGTTATTTTAAATACAACGCCCAAGAAATTTTTATCGGAATGGAATAGTCCTTTCACAATAGTTCGAACTGTATTAGGGTTCCCTTTACCTAACTTCAATACTTTTCGAGAAATTAGTGTATTTGTTAGATTTTTAGAAATTACGCCATTAACTCATGTTGATCAGTTAGAATTCTGTGATTTACAAAGGTTACAAATGTGTTAAACGGTTTTTGGTTTATTAAGGTTATCAAGGTTATACGGTTGCTGGTCTTGAAAAAGGCCGTTTTACATTATGCACCGTTAGCCTACTGCTGGATTTGTCACTACAGTAAATGTTCAAACTGATGACCGTCTTCTTGAATGCATAGTCTAATTCTTTCTTCCAAATTTTGTCTGACTTTTCTTAACATATCTGGAGTAATTGTGTCCACCGCATTTCTAATTCTCTCTTTCATATTGTCTGCAGTAGTAGCAGGAATATTGTAAACAATATTTTTAATATATCCCCATAAAAAGTAATCCATTGGAGTAAGATAAGGCGATCTTGGTGGCCAATGACATGGTCCGTTCCTTCCAATCCATTTATTAACAAATTTCCTAGATAAATGATTTATAACTCTACGATCAAAGTGTGCCGGTGCCCCATCTAATTGTAGCCACATATTCCCTCTAATGTTCAATGGAACGTTTTCGAGAAGTGTCCAAAAGTCTCGCTTTAAAAATCTCAAAATTTTCTACCATTTAAATGACCATTGAAAAGTATGGTCCAATTACCTGATCTCTAATAATTCCTGCCCATACGTTTATGCTCCAACGATTTTGGCGGTCAACAGTATTAAAAGCATGCCTATTCTCGGTATCATAATAGTGAAAATTATGTCTATTTACCAAACCGTTGTTGTGAAATGTTGATTCATCAGTAAACAAAACGAAATTTAAAAATCTTGTTGATCCCCTATTTTTCAATTGCCCACAAACAGAAATCTATTCGTTGTTGAAAGTCATTGCCATACAAATTTTGATGCATTTCTATGTGATAAGCATGAAATTTGTGTTTTTTGAGAACTCTTCTCACACTTCCTCTACTTAAATCTGTTTGTCTAGCAATTACTCTAGTACTAGTGTGGGAATTTTCAGCAATAGATCCTAATACTAAAAACTCACTATCTTCATTGCCAGTTACCGGTTTACTTTTATTAGGTTTTGGATAGGCAGTGTTACCTGTGGCTCGAAATGTTTCAAAAGCTCTCGTATCAGGATGGTTGCGATCAGGGTACTTTTGGGCATAAACCCTGGAAGCCAAAAGACAATTTTCATGGCAATCTCCTATGGTCAACACCATATCCACTCTTTCTTGCACTGAATATTTCATTGTTATGAAAAAATCATCAATAGTTATAAACACTGTCGTAATTTGAAATACGTCAATATGACAGAAATGTTTATAAATCAAAGAATTCTAACTGATCGACATGAGTTAATGGCGTAATTTCTAAAAATGTAACAAATACACTAATTTCTCGAAAAGTATTGAAGTTAGGTAAAGGGAACCCTAATACAGTTCGAACTATTGTCAAAAGACTATTCCATTCCGATAAAAATTTCTTGGGCGTTGTATTTAAAATAACAAAGATATTTAACTTTGAAGTTTGTTAACTTTACGCGTTATTCTTTGTATTTTATAAATTATGATTTGAAACAATAAACAACAGAATACGTACTTCCAAATATCCTTATTACGATGACCTAGATTAGATTGTCTCATCTTTTCTGAATCGAAAAATACTTGAATTTTTTGACAACCCAACATTTTCAAAAAATGTTAAATATTTCGGAAACTGTAAGGTTTAGGTATAGGAACTCTAATGAAAGTCTACCTTATTTTTACACCTTATTTCAAAAAAAAATTAAAAAGGAGGGTATTCCATTTAAAATAATATAACTTTGATAAGTAACAAGTTTGTAGATCACCCTGTATAAATCAAACTAATTTTAGATTGTAGTCCTAGAAGGCTTACATATTCTCGCCCAAACAGATTTGGAAAAATATCAGTCGTTTGGGTGCTAGAATCAAGCGTTGGTGGTGGCCCACCCTGTATATATACAATATTTTAACTATATTATATAATTTTGTTATTATAACAGCTACAGAGTCGATTAAATTAGCAATATTGGGCAGAATTTCAAGACCAATCAAATGATGTTTTGAGTTTTGACCAGTGTTGCCAGTGTGGTTATTTAGAAAAAACTAAAAATGAGCCGAATTTTCAAACTGAAATATCTTTGAAACCGTTGCAAATAAAGCTAAATTACAAGAGAAGTGATTGATAGATATTTTTACGAACTTTAAGATACACCTATTTTGAAACTTATTTTGTATTTCATTTTTGAGGTATAACACAAAGTTACTTTTTTTTAAATGGAACGTATAGTCCTATTAAATAGAATATTTTTTACTGATTTCAAAAATGTATAGTTTGCCTTATTTATAACAAGTAGTTTTCTTGTAATTTAATAAAAACTATAAGGTTAAAATCGAGTATCAGTTTTAAAAAATAGAGAACCTTGGAATGAAATAAAACAAAAGAAATTTGACACTTACATTTTTATTTATGTTTATTTTAATTAAGGCAACCTGCTAAAAGATACTAAAAATTTTATAAATTTTTTAAATCCTAAAATTATACAAGGTAAAAAAAAAATTTAAAAGTTTTTGTTGAAAAATTTCCCAACAAAAAAATGTTTTTAGAAAGAATTTTTTTAATTAAATTTCCCTTTGTAGGTTAAATTAAACCAAGGAAAAAACATAATTTAAAAACTTAAAGTTTTGTAAATTTTAAATAATTTTCCTGCGTTTTAAAAATTAAATTACTACCTGGTTTATTAAAACAAAAAACAATTTTTCTAAATCAATTTTTAAGAAAAACAAAATGTTTATTTTGAAAAACAATTTTTTTAAAATCCTATTTAACTTAAAAGCATAATATGTTTTTAATAAAATGGTGTTATTTTTAAAATCATTATTTTTTTAAAAAACAAAATGTTAAAAATTTTTTTAAGAAAAATTAAAATTGATGTTTCCATTTTTAAACCGTTATTTTAAAAGTCAAATTTTTTCAATTTTAACAAAAGATTAAAAATTGGTAAAAATTCCAGGCCGTAATTTAATATTTTTTTTTAAACAAAAGCGTTTTAAAATCCCAAATGTGAAATTAAAAAAAAAAAGTTTGAATTAATTTTTTAAAATGTTATAAAAAACGTAGTTTTTTCAAAGAAAAATTTAGAAATTTTTTTTTTAAATTTAAATTTTAAAAAAAACTTCCTTTAAATTTGCTAAGTTTTTAAACAAATTAGAAATTTTTTTTATTTACCAATTCTATTTTAAAATTATTTTTCATATTTTTATTAAATTAAAGAAAACTTGTTATAAATAATAAAAATATATTTTTAAATAATAAAAATTTTTATTTAATAATAAAATAAAATCTTTTTTTAAAAAAATTTTTGATACCAAAAGAAATGCAAAATAAATTTAAAAATTTAAAGTTGAAAAACTTACTTTCCTTTATTTTAATTTAAAGGTTTCAAAGAGATTTGAAAATTGGTATTTTAGTTCTTTTAGGTTGGAATATGGTCAAAACTCAAAACGTCATTTGTTTTTGAAATTTTAAACAATTTAAATTTGGTTTTAAAAATTAAATTTATTAAAAATTTTTTAATTTTTTTATAAATTTAAAAAGGGGATTTTTAAAAAAAATTTAAACGGAAAACAAAAAATGTAATTTAAAGGGTAACAAAATTTTGAACAAATTGAAATTAGATAATTAAAGAAATTTAATTTTTTAACAAAAAGAAATGCAGTTAATATTAAAAAAAAATTTTTTACTGAAAAAAAAAAAAATTATTTTAAACTTTTTTTTTAAATAAATTTTACAAATTTAAAACATTTCAATGCGTTTTTCTTTTTAAAAAATTTTTTTTAACCTTTTCAATTTTTGTTCAAATTTTACAATGAATAAAATTTGCTTTTACATTTGCTGTGAAAATATATTTATTTTTTCAAAGTTAAATTTTTTAATAAATTTTGAAATTAAACAATTTTAACCTAAAAGAACCAAAGTTTGTAAAGCTTTAAATGTTTAATGGTTTTAAAAATAATCTTTACTATGTTAAATTTTAAAATATCACATTTTTTCATTTCATTGATGTAAAATAAACGTTAAAGGTTAAAAAAAATACTTTAAATAACAAAATTATGATGATGTTTGATAAATGGTAGGTTAAAGGCATTTTAAATTATCAAAAAAAAAATGTAAAAAAATTTAATTTTTAAATTTATAAATTATTTTTTCCAGAAAATTAAAAAGTCAAAATTTTAATTGAAACATAAAACCAAAAAAATTGAAAAAAAACCATTTAAAAAGTTATGGTTAAAACAAAATATTAAATTTTTGATCTTTATAAATTTTATTTAAAAAAATTTTAATAATTTTTTAAGTTTAAAATTTTAAAACAAAATTTTGATTTTGTCAATTAACAGTTTAAAAAAAACTTTTTCATTATTAAAATTAGAAATTATTTATTTGGATTTTTAATTATATTTTTACCAAATTAAAAGGGTTTTTAATTTAATAATTATAATATAATAAATTAAAAAAATAATCATTTTACAAATTTGTGTCCACTTTGTAAAATTAAACCTATTCCTAAAATATTTTTGTTTTGGAAATTTTAAAAATTTTTCAAATTTTTAAATTTTTTTTCTGTTTATTTCGGTATTTGTTAATTGTAAACTTAAATTACATTTTAAAATTAATACTTAATTGTAAAAAATTTAATAAAAATTTAATTTAATTTTAAATTTAAAAACCAAAAGAAACCAAAATTTTTCCAAATAAATGAAAATTTTAAATATTAAAAATTTTATTTTCAAAAACAAAAATTACCAAAAAAACAAGAAAAAGATATTGGTTTATTTTACAAAGTTTTACTCATTTAAAAATGAAATAAAAGTTTTAATTTTTAAAATTTTTTAAAGTAAAAAAAAATTTTTTTCTTTTAAAACGATTAAAAAATTAAAATTTCTTAAAATTTTTAAATGAAATTTAATTTTAAAAAAACAATTAAAAACAAGTTTTAATTTTTAATTTGAAAATAAAATTTATTTTAAAGCTTTTTTATTAATTTAAAAAAATAAGGAAAAAATTATACATTAGAAGAATTTATTAAACACAAAATCTTATTAATTAAAAAATGAAAAATTTTTCTATTTAATTCAGAAAAAAATGCTAAAAAAAAACCAAATTGTGAAATCGTTTTAAAAATTTTTTTCTTTTTAAAAATAAAACATTTTAAAAATTTTAATTTAAATGTTTTTAAAATTATTTTTTTGTTTTTTATTTAAAAATAAAATTTGGGGAAAAATAAAAATTTAAATTTAATAGGAATTAAGTAAACTTTTAAAAATTAGCAAATTTTTTTCAATTTGTAAATATACAATTTAAATAATTTATAAATTTTAAAAAATCCCAAGTTTGAAAATTTGTTTTGAACAAAAAATTTGTGTTTATTTGATAAAATTAACTATTATTTTTTAAAAAAATTTAAAAAAGGAAAATTTTAAAAAGAACCAAAAAGGTTTAAATAAAAAATTATTGAAAACCCAATTTTTTAAAAAAAAAAAAATTTAAGAAAATAAGTTTGTCATTTGATATTTAAAATAAAAAATTCCATTTATATATTTGTTTTAAACCAAAAAAAATTTTTAAATTTAAATTACAAACAATTGGTTTAAAAATTATTTAAAAATGTATTAATTGAAAAAATAAAACAAAAAAATTTTAATTTTTTAAATTAAAAGCATTAAAAAAAAAAAATGAAAAAATTATAAAAAGTTTTAAAATCTAAACATTGAAAAATTCGAAAAAAAAATCCAGCTAAAGAAAATAAAACTTTTAAAAATTTCTTTTACCCTAACTTTTTTAAAAAAAAATTAAAAATTCAAAAATCTTTAATTATTTTTTAAAACTTTTTTAACCCATTAAAAAAATACACAAAAAAAATAATAAATTTTGTTTTAAAATTTAAAAATTTTTCTAAATAAATTTATAAAAAAAAGTAAAAAAAAAAATTATTCAAAAAAAATTTAATTCCAAAAAAAAAATTTTCTTAAAATTTAAAATTAAATTTTTTTAAAAAAATTTAAAATGGAAAATTTAAGATTTTAAAATACAAAAACATTTGGAAAATTTATTTTTTAAAAATGTTAAATAAAAAATTTTAAAATTTTTTAAAATTTTTTAGATTTATTATATATTTTTTTGGTAAAAGAAATAATTTAAAAAATTTAAAAATAAATGAAAAAAAATTTTAAATTTTAATGGAAAATACCATTAAAAATTTTTTAAAAAAATTTTAAAAAGATAAATTTTAAAAGAAAATTAATTTAAAAAAAATTTAATTTTTAAAATTTTTCCTTTTAAAAAAAAAAATAATAAAAAATAAATTTGGCAAAAATGATTTAAAAAAATATTTAAAAATTTAATTTATATTAAAACTAATTTTAATTTTAATTTTAAAATTATTTTTTTTTAATTATTTTAAATAAAATTTTAAAAAATTTCAAAAAAAACATGTAAAATTTGAAAATGGTTTTTTAGAATTTAAAATTAAATTTTAAAATTTACATTTTTAAAAAATTCAATTTAAAATTACAAAAAACTTTAAATTTTAAAGTATTTTTAGAAATTTTTCAAAACATTTTTTTAAAGAAAATTTAAAAAAAACAAAATTGTAAAAAAATTTGATACATAAAAAAATTTTTGTTTAAAAAGAAAATTTTAAGATAAAAAAAAAAATTTGTTTAAGATTTAAAAGTTTTAGGAAAAAATCATAAAATTTGTTATAAAAGTTTAAATTTTGTTTATGTATTTTTTAAATTTTTTTTTGTTCTTTTTTGTCATTTTAAATGAAGAAAACGATATTCAATTATTATGGTTTGCCCAAGGAATGCAGTGAGGCTGAACTATGCAGCTGCTTTCCCAAGAAGAATTCATCCAGAAAGGGGTGGATCTGAGATCTTGGAGGCCACGCCACACCACCTCCCAATCCAACGTTGGGGATATGTTCGTTTAGCCAATTTACACCCCCAGTGGGCAGGAAACCAGTTGAACCCACATTCTGCTCTTGTTGCCAATGAAACCCTTATCAATTCAGGGAGGTTTTTGAAGGCAATTCAAAAATTCACCGAATTGATCTAACTGGCAGAATATATGGACCAATAAGTTGATTGTTGAGTAAACCAAAAACATTAACTTTGAACTGGTGTTGAAAGCTATTTGGTCTCATAGTATGTGGGTTCTCGTGCCCAGACGTGGTTTATGGATATTGAAGATGTGACCTTGTAAAGGTGGCCTCATCCGTCCAAAAGATTGCTTTTAAATCTCATTTTAACTGAATTGAGATACCATTGGCAAAACCCGGACCTAGATCTCCATCTAAAAGTTCTTGAATGTGGATACGCACGTCTTCCGTCAGCCTTAAGAGTTTGTATTTTTCCGTGGCATCTGCAAACATTGGATGACCCCAAGCTAGTCTCAGGATTTGGAAATGCTGGATTACGTCGTCAATCCTCTCAACATTATGAAATTCCTTTGATTCTTAGGATCCTAAAGATCCTCTTTTAGAGCAGTGTTACTCTAGAAAAACTCTCCTTTCTGGATGAATTCTTTTGGGAAAGCAGGGCATACAGTCTAGCAGTCACTGCATTTTAACACCATAATAATAATGAATATCGGCATATTCTTCATTTTAAAAACCAGGAAAAAAACGAACACGAACAAGAACAATAATAATAACAAGAAAAAATCAAAACTAAATTACAATATCACTACAACAGAAAGAACTTATTGAAATCAAAACTGTAATAAAACAAATTTGACAACTAACTTATAACAATCGTTGCTTATGAAAAGATATCAAAAGGAACGTATTTTTGCCGGGTTTTAAAAAGTAACAAATGAATTTAAATAGGGAAGGTAATTTTACTCTAAAATTTTTGGGATTTTAAAATTCGTTTATCGTAACCATAAGTTTTTTCATATCGTTTGGAAGCTTATGGGAAGTTTTCCTTTATCCCTGTATCAAATCCATCTCTTTAAAAATATTCTTTAAATTTGTCAAAAAAAATCATTTTGAAATTATGTCATTAAAATGTTGAATGATGAGTTTGTCTCGAATGAATTCAATATTCTTTAAGGCAATTTCATCTTCTACAAATTTCTCCTAATGTTTTTCTTTTCTTTAGTTTGGAAGATACAGCGGATTTAAAAATAAGTCCACGAAATAAAAAAATTAAAAAAAGTTAACATCTTGGAAAATAAAATAGAAATATTAAAATTTTTTTTGGCCAGGGTTTTGTTTTTTTGGATATTCAAACTAATAAGATTTCAAAATGAAAAATTTAAGTCAAACCCTGATCCCGGTCAACTTAAAAATAAACATATTTTTACAGATTCTAATTATGGCTCAAAAAAATAACTTTTATTTGAAACTTTTTTCCGGTTTTTGTATTATATTGATTTATTAATAAAATAATTTCAGGAAGGGAAAACCATTAATCTAAAATTTAAAATACATGGAGCTTAATTACATAAAGGCAGCCAGCAACTGTTCAAAACTTCATGTTTTATACTAGTTCAAGACGCCTTGTGAATTAAGGCATAAAAAATGCGGAATTTTATTTTTCAAGGTCGACTACATTTTCAATTCGAAACATAATATTTTTCATTACAGATTTTGAATCTACTTTGTTACTGACAAATGAAATTTAATTTAGGACTAGTATCAAAAAAACAAAACAAATAGTTTAAATGAATTAAATTAGAAATTGAAACATAAACCTTTTTTTAAATTTTCATGTATATTCATAAATTAAGGGGTTCAATTGTTATTTTGACTAATATAATTATAATTCTAAGCAAAAAAAATTTAAATAAAAGTTTTTTTGGTCCAGATTCAGAATCCCTAATAAAAAATATATGTTTCCATTTCAAAAAATGAAGTTGACCTTGGCGTAACCTTGAAAACGTTATGATCATTTAAAATGGATATGAGCATTTGATCAGCCTCTTGTTGGCTTAAACTTTCATTTGAAACATTTTTTCCTCCGGACTTTAGTTCTTGAGATATTCCAAGTGACAACTTTAAATGCGCCCGATATTAAATATTCAAATTGGATGCCAATTTTCAAGGAGGAGTTAGATTTATTAGTGATTATTTCATTTTCGGTTTAAATGATTCTGTAAATTGATTTTAAATAGTAATTCCAGTTTTCAATGTAAATATGTTTTCATTAAAACATAAAAATATAAAAAGAAAATTGTAGATTAAAGTCAGAATTGAAAGAACCAAAAATTTCTTTTTCTGTTGGTATAACTTTTAAACTATTTTCTTTGAAAAAGTCAAAAACTAACTCACGTTTTAAGATAATACCATTTTTGTCAAAATTTGTTCGATAACAACCTTTTCAACCGCGTACCTCTCGAAAATTTTAAATTTAGAAAATAAATCATTAAGCCTGGGTTCCAAACGAGAATTTTATTCAAAAATTTACATTTTGGTTCAAAATGACCACCACCGTCTTACAAGCTCTCTTTTCTTATTTTTGACAGGAAATTTTCTTTCAAAATCATTCTTTTCCTTCTTGTATTTTCATTAATTGCTCACGAGTATGAATTTCTTTAAACCAATTTTCAGTGTCCTATATGTGAAAATCTAAATGTGTTAAATAAGGACTTCCAGTAAAATTTCTTTACCTATACCGGTTTGAAACCAATCATTAAAACCACAAACATTTAGACAATAATTCTGGACAAGTGTAGGAAAATTGTTTGTCATCAATGATAGGTATGTATATCATAAATTATGTGGTTTAGAAATTTACATATCCTTTGTCAAAACGTAAGGAAGAAAATATAATTGACACTAAAAAGAACGACCCATGTTTTGATTCCAATTTGGACATTTTAATGGAAAATTAAAATAAAAATTACCTGTCAAGGTATAAGAAAGAGATCTTCGAGCAAAGAGACGGGGTATTTTGAACAAAATGAAAATTATTGAATAAGATTCTCAGTTTTACAATCAAAATTTTATTTTTCAATTTTTTTCATACGTTGAAAATTTTTCTGATGGAACCATCGAACGAATTTTGACAAAAAATGGTTTTATCGGCAATTAAAAATTGAGTGTTTTTAGACTATTTTAACACTACATGTAAAAAAAGTTTAAAAGTTATAATCAATGAAAATTTGAAAAACGATTTTGGTTTTTTCAACTGATTTTATATTTACAATTGTTCAAGTATTTCATACTATTGCATTTTTTAACTGAAATACATAAACTAGACTAAAATTATTTAAAAGGACAATTACAGAATCGGTGAAACTGAACGAAAATGAATTACAAAAAATCTTAAATATCTGGAAAACCGTTGATTTTAGATTATAAAATTCAATCAAACACAAATGAGCCAAGTAACATCCTTATTGGAAATATGGATTGCGTTCCCAAAGTGTTATCAAACGGATAAACGAATATTTATGAAATTCTAGGACAATATTGTTTTGCATCTTTAAAGTAAATGTCAATTATTTGATGTCAGTTTATGTACACGCCATCTTGATTTTTAAATGGCAACCTATCAGTGATATATCCAAAAAATTTATTTTATTTCCAAAAATATTGGTAATGTACCACCTTACTGCGAAATGTCTTATAAAATCTCAGTTTTATTAATCTAAATTAAATTGTTCTCTAATAATGATTTTCCCGTGGTATATTTTTTAAATTAAATAAAAAACAACAAGTATGCATTAAAAACGTCAACCACATGATTATTTGTGTACAAACTGATACTCATTTCAAATACATTAGCATAGAGTTTAAAAGTAAATTAAGAATAATTGGAGGAAGTCCATCAAGGAAAATTTAATGTGTAGGCGGGTTTTGTGAGAAACCATTTGATTGGTCTTTTTTTATTGAAGGTACGCTTACCGGTGCTAAATATCTTGATCTTCTCCAAAAATAACATTATACCTGAATTAAACCGTTTATTTCCAAATATGAACGTTACTTTCAACAAGATGGTGCACCTCCACAGGATCGAAGAGGTGTCAGGGAATATCTAAATACAATATTCCCCCAGAGATGGATTGGTCGATGAGGTATAATTGAGTGGCCGGCAAGATCACGCGACTTGACACTACTTGATTTTTTCTCTGGAGTTGCCTGAAAGAATTTGTTTATGTTAACAGACAAACTAACGTAAATAATTAAAAGGATCGCATACGTCTCGAAATGGAGGTTTACTCCACAAATGATCAATTCTATTTGTAGCTTCAGAAAGAGATTGTATCGTTGGCAACAAACAAATGGCCTCCATTTTGAACACTTATTGTAATGAAGTAACTGCAACTTAGTAAATTGTTTAGTTATAATTTTTGTCAAATAAAATTACATTTTTTATATTTTTGGTAATTTCTCTCATGATTTCATAGTAAAGTGGTAAAGAAAAAAATTAGCTTTTCTGCTTTACCTAGGTTGCCATTTAGATGGCGGCGTTACGTTGCTGACGTCAAACAAATTGACATTTACCCTAAAAAATGCAGAATAAAATCCTATTCGTCGTCCTAGAATTTCATAACTACCCTTTTATCCGATTCTTAATTTTCAATGTTCAGGTGTTCTAAAATACATAGTTAACTGGGATAATTTGCCGATTTGACTAAATTTACCTTTAAAAGTCAATACTAAAGTAATTTTCAAATGAAAACAAATCACATTTCCTTTTTTTTGAATTTAGTATTTCTGAATTTTGTATTTTCAGTTAAGGAAGGTATACCTTACTGAAGTTAAATATTTGAGATAAAACGCATCTAAAAGAATTATGTACGTCCATTTGTGTTACTGGGTTAAAGACCCATTAAATCTTCGACTATACCAAACCAGACTTTTTAATTTAAATTCAACCACTGTATGTTCGCATTTTCTTTATATATGACCATTTTTGTTTAAAATTGTTGGCTTGTTAAGTTGAACATTTGCATTGTTTCATCTTGTTGAAATAATATTGATTTAGATTTTTGTCAATAAAATTGTATTTTTATAATGCATAATTTTCAAATAATGAAATAACATGGTAAAATTTACGGAACAAGATTTTAATGCACCCAGCAAAATTATGAAAATTTATCCTAATCAAGACGAACCATAAATTGTTTTGAATTAGCAGATCAAGAGAAATAAGTTTTCGAAAATTTAACCTATTTCTAGTTTGAGCAAGTATTAAATATTGTTAAGATGACAAACAACAATATGCGATATCTACCAATGGGATAAAGTCAGGGATTTTTAATATTTTAATGAAAACAATAATTATGACCATTTTTCCAGTTCAAAATGAAATGTGAGAAACATTTCTGTCAATGTAAAATCAAGATAGACAAAATCTTTTGTGTAAAATTTTCACTGATGACAACTTTTAAGAAAATTTTGATTATAAAATGGATACTGGGAAGAAATTCAATACATTTTTAGCATGAATTTAAATTGAATTTGGTTTGGTATAGTCGAAGATAACATAATTTAATTTATAACAGGAATGGACATAAATACTTTAATTTTTAGATAATTTATTCGAGATGATGTCTTTTATTACAGTTATGTTATTTATATGAACCATTTTAACCAGAACAGTACGAAATATTAAAATAACGTAACACTTATCTGGAGTCCAGATTTAAATCCTTTTTATTTTTGGGGATTAACGTTTATATTCACTTTAATAAAAATAAATTAAAGAATAATAAATAAATGTTATTAACAGAACCATTTTCTTTTGTTAGAAGAAATTTTAAAAAGATGTAAAAATGTATTACAAAGGCGGACATTTTGAAGACCAAATTTGAAATGAATTTCTATAAAATATAATATTTAATCCCAAAAAAAAAAAACAATTAAATTTTATTTTCTTCTTGTTAAATAAGGTGGTTTAAAGAAAATACATGGTAACTGAAATTAAAGTTGAAATGATAAATTTGTAATTAAAATTATTATTTTTTTTAAATAAATAAAATTTACCTGTAATTTGAATCATGTACTTTCAATACCGCGAATCAACTGCGCTATCGAGATTCCCCAAAATCATGTAAATTTTATTTCAATGTAGAACTGATGTAAATTTAAATGTAATGGATTAAATCAAATTTGATATTAAAATGTAGCTTAATACCGTTAAACATATCAAAGCAAAACAATATTAATTTTTACTTTTGTTAAAAAAATTCAAAAAAATATGAATTAAAAATTGATTTTGATCTAATAGAAATATTTAATTTCAAATTTTAGGTTATTTTTTTTCGTTAATAAAATTTTGTTTCTTGAAACAAAAAAACTTAAAAAATTTTAAAAAACATTTTTAAATTCAAAATGATGTTTAGAAACAAACAAATGTTATCTAAATAAACCCTACTTTTTCATTTTTTTAAAACCACCTTTTTCTGTTATTTCTACTTCTTTTATTTAAAAAAAACATTTTTTATTAAATTTTCAAACCCATTTCATTTCCCATTTTTTTCACTGACCAATTGTTTTGCATTTCACGCAATTGTTATCTGCTACTTTGTTCCCAAACTGCACTGTTATCTGTTCAATTTCTATCTTGCATTGTTTTCCCACTGCATCTGTCTATCTGTTATTCACTGTTATCTGTCTATCTGTCATCTGTTCATCTGTCTATCTGTCTATCTTCATCTTCCACAACAAAGTGTCTGAAGAAATTTTCTAGAAAGGTTCTCTTCGACACCAAAAAAACTTCATATTGGATAAGGATACCAGTAACTACCTCACCTTTTGGAGCGCAGGAGGTTGTGTCGCAAAACCATACCACTGGTGGAAACACGGTGTAACCCGGTACTGTCGACAACAACAGAGCAGTTTTTTTTACCGGGCCATCAGGGTTAAACCGCAACAATGTGGAACACAAACGTGATAGTGATTCCTTTGCGAAACCAGGGCCATCACGTTTGAACAACCCAAAGAAGCGTAAGTTAGATCAACTCAATGACTCTGTACAAAAAAAGAGTAACATAAGTGTTGATATTGTACACTGCACTGATTGTTCAATAGGTGTACCGGGGTATGTCTTTAAAGGACACAGGAAGCAACAGGCATAAATCAAATGTATGCCTACTCGTTGCTACTGAGGTTGAAGTTATTCGTAATGCGTTTAAACAACGGATTGTTTCGTATAGACTATCCCCAAGCAATACTCACACTGGTGTGCAAACGATTATGGGGGACATGAAAGTGAATGTTTTGAAACTAATACAAATTCAGTTGCAGAAACACTTCTTAAAGTGTAATGTTGAGTTATTTGGTTTGTACTTTTTGAACAGTAGGGAAAGCACGGAACTTAAATCCTTTCAGACTAAATATGATATTCTAAGTGTTGGGATGGTGGTGGAAGATTATTTCAAAGCTATTGAAATGTTGGATTCCAAACAATCTGAATTTCAGCATAAAGATTCGGTAAGTGTGAGTCATAGTAGAGGTAGTGCATTATTAATATATCTGTTTTGTAAGGTGGTCGCTGGTGAATTTCGTATATTTAGAGGTAAACATGTTGAAATTTTCCCCACTACGGGTTCATCCTATATGAATGTCCCGCCTGAAACTTCGCAGAAACATGCCATAGTGACTGTGGAGAATAGTAATAATTGCTGCTTTGCATGGGCTATTGTATCAGCTTTAGTGACACCGAAGGGTCTACCACAGCGGACAACTTCTTACCCTGATTTCAGAACGTTATTCACCTGGAATGGTGTAGAATTTCCTGTTAAGTTGACTAACATTGCTCGAGTCCAACAATATCTCGATCAATGTTTATGGACTGGAGGATACGTATCGTGATGGTCATCGTATTCCTGAAGTAGTGGGTCCTCTCTACTATACTAAAGCCAAACAGTCAGTTCATGTTAATTTACTACTATTAGTCAGTAACCAAACGGATAATCAGCATTATGTATGGATCAAAAATTTTTCTCGTTTACTTAGCAAACCAAATAACCCGACGGAATGGGGCAAAATATTTTTGTGATTCATGTCTTTATTATTTTAGAACGCAGGAGCAATTAACTCGACACGTGTCTCATGAGTCATGACTGTAATTTCGTATACACAAAATTACCTGGCGTAATGCAAAGAAAATACAAAACCGGGGAGTGATGTAACACGGATATATAATGAACATTTCAAAACTATTGTTCCAATGTTACCACTAACTGATGAACAACAGGTGATACATGAACAAAGTCGAAATTGTTATATATACAACAAGATTTTTACGGACGATCTTACAAATCCAAAAGTATGAGATCATTGTCACGTCACTAGTATATATCATGGGGGGAGGGGGGGTACATTCAAATTGCAATTTAAACTATCAGTTACAAATATTTATCCCAGTTTTTTTTCCATAATCCCAGTGGTTATGATGTTCACCTGTTTATCAAACAGTTAGCGAGTGAAACTGAAGAAATTAACGTACTTCCTGTTAATAGTAAAAAATATATAACGTTCGGTAAGCATATGTTTGTAGATGAATTCGTAAACAGTCGCGACCATAGGGAAAAGAAGTGCATAAATTTTACGAATCGTCGATAGTTGTAGGTTTATGGCCGCATCGTTAGATGCGCTATCCCAAACTTTGTCAGACGAGCAATGTATGAAGGTAAGGAAATATTTTAGTGATGATAATGAAAGAATGGTAGTTTCCTATGCGTACGTAGACAGTGTTACTAAATTGGATGATGTCACGGTTCCATCCTATGACAAATTCTATAATAAAATGCGTGATGCAAATATATATATATATATATATATATATATATATATATATATATATATATATATATATATATTCAGCATAATCACCGAGTGTATTACATTTAAAGTGATCCCATACCTGTAGTACGCGACAGTATTCTTGATCGGATATATTTGCATCACGCATTTTATTATAGAATTTGTCATAGGATGGAACCGTGCATCATCCAATTTAGTAACACTGTCTACGTACGCATAGGGAAACTACCATTCTTCATTATCATCACTAAAATATTTCCTTACCTTTATACATTGCTCGTCTGACAAAGTTTGGGATAGCGCATCTAACGATGCGGCCATAAACCTACAACTATCGACGATTCGTAAAATTTATGCACTTCTTTTCCCTATGGTCGCGACTGTTTACGAATTCATCTACAAACATATGCTTACCGAACGTTATATATTTTACTATTGGAAGTACTTTTCTTCAATCGCTAACTGTTTGATAAACAGGTGAACATCATAACCACTGGGATTATGGAAAAACTGGGATAAATGTTTGTAACTGATAGTTTAAATTGCAATTTGAATGTCATGATATATACCAGTGACGTGACAATGATCTCATACTTTTGGATTTGTAAGATCGTCCGTAAAATCTTGTCGTATATAAACTTTCGACTTTGTTCATGTATCACCTGTTGTTCATCAGTTAGTGGTAACATTGGAACAATAGTTTTGAAATGTTCATTATATATCCGTTTTACATCACTCCCGGTTTTGTATTTTGCATTACGCCAGGTAATTTTGTGTATACGAAATTACAGTCATGACCATGAGACACGTGTCGAGTTAATTGCTCCTGCGTTCTAAAATAATAAAGACATGAATCAAAAATATTTGCCCCATTCCGTCGGGTTATTTGGTTTGCTAAGTAAACGGAAAAATTTTGATCCATACAATGCTGATTATCCGTTTGGTTACTGACTAATAGTAGTAAATTAACATGAACTGACTGTTTGGCTTTAGTACAGTAGAGAGGACCCACTACTGGAATACGATGACCATCACGATACGTATCCTCCAGTCCATAAACATTGATCGAGATATTGTTACGAGCAATGTTAGTCAACTTAACAGGAAATTCACATTCCAGTTGAATAACGTTCTGAAATCAGGGTAGAAGTTGTCCGCTGTGTTAGACCTTCGGTGTCACTAAAGCTGATACAATAGCCCATGCAAAGAGCTATCACTATTTCCAACTTGGCATGTTTCTGATTTCAGGCGGGACATTCATATGATGAACCCGGTGGAGAAAATTTCAACATGTTTACCTCTAAATATACGAAATTCACCAGCGACCACCCTACAAAACAGCATATATTAATAATGCACTACCCTACTACTCATGACTCACACTTACCAGAATCTTTATGCTGAAATTCAGATTGTTTGGAATCCAACATTTCCAATATGCTTTGGAAATGATCTTCCACCACCATCCCAACACTTAGAATATCATATTTAGTCTGAAAGGATTTAAGTTCCGTGCTTTCCCTACTGTTCAAAAAGTACAAACCAAATAACTCAACATTACACTTTAAGAAGTGTTTCTGCAACTGAATTTGTATTAGTTTCAAAACATTCACTTTCATGTCCCCCATAATCGTTTGCACACCAGTGTGAGTATTGCTTGGGGATAGTCTATACGAAACAATCCGTTGTTTAAACGCATTACGAATAACTTCAACCTCAGTAGCAACGAGTAGACAACATTTGATTTATGCCTGTTGCTTCTGGTGTCCTTTAAACGCATACCCGGTACACTATTGAACAATCAGTGCAGGTACAATATCAACACTTATGTTACTTGTTTTGTACAGAGTCATTGAGTTGATCTAACACGTCTGGTGTTAAATGAGCCCTGGTTTGCAAAGGAACAATACCGGTTACAGTTGGGTTTAATATGGCCCGGGTTATGAAAAAAACGCCGGGTTTGAAGACCGGTTACACCTGTTTCCATGGGAGGTTTTGGAAAATCGTAAAAGGTGAGGAGACGGCCTTACCAATTGAAGTTTTTTGGAAGTAAATCCTTTCAGAAAATTTTTGTTTCACATTAAAACCTTTGTTGGGCTGCAAAAGATTTTGTGGGTTGGTTGGTTTGATTTCCTTTGGCAAGTTGACACCTTTGCTTTTTATTTATTTGTTAGTAAACCGATAAAAGCTACCAGGTAAGGGGCGCAACGAACACATCGCCGGTGGAATTTGGCTTGGCTGGGTTGGGGGTTGGGTTGGGGCGGAAATTTGGGGGGGCCTATTATTAACAATTCTTATCGAGAGAATATATACAGAATGTACAAAATATTGTGTGATATAAAGAAATAAACATAATAAACATTTACAATTTTTATTTAAAAAGCGTACAGATTTATTGCATTATATGTATCATACAGATAGTATACATTAGCCGGCCAGTTGCTGATGAAAATGATGAAACAAACTGGTTGAAATCAGGAAGGGGGATGTTCATCAAGTTCAATAACGGACTGGACAAAAGTTTTGATGTAATCTGCTTTTCTCTACCACATAGACAGAATCTGTTGGTTGAATCAATCGGTTGAGAATTCTTCGAAAGGATGTGGCTGTATGCCCTTTCCCATTTTAACAGTGCTGGTTATGCATTAACCAATAGCTGAACGGGACTCTTGCATCTAACGTATGCCACGGGTACGGTGATTTAAAAACAGTGAGCAATTTGTTTTCCATTAAAATTGCGAGTTCTTTCTATAAAACTTTTGAAACTTTAAACCCTTGTACATCAACCATACGGGAATTGTATTCAATGTCACTGCTTTGGTTAACGGTAACTAAACGGTCATGGAGTATAACAAGTATGCGGTCGTATTGGCGGGTATGTTGGCTGATTTTCGAATTTACACGAAGAACTACAGCTTTAGAAATCCTCTTTTGATTTGAGCAATCTACCCTATCAATGGTGCAGCTGGTAAATTGGTAAATGTGAGTAATGGTTGACCATCTCTTTGATAATATGACATTTGGAATTTAGAACATTTCATACAACGTAGCAAAGCAATTATCATAATTAACGTTTAAATTGCATACGGATAACGGTCCGTTTAAAACACCGAATATTATTTAGTGCACATTTATCGAATCTGCTCATATTTTGCAGATTATTCTCTCGCCCAGTTTGAAATCCTATAATATCTAGGTGTTTCTATACTAGTAGATGTTTTGATTCCCCATGTTTTATCTGTTCTGGAACCGGGATATATTGAGTTTCCCAACTTTGCTTTGTTCTGGCTGTCAATGCTTTTATAGTTCACCTGCTCTGGTTACATGCCATTATTATACCGCGTCACCATATTTTCTTTAAATGTAGTCCTATTGTTATGACTTTTAAAATTGATGGATCTCCGTCTTGGTCTATTTTTTAAGTGTTATTGGAAAATTGATGATTATGGTAAAATACATTTAAAATTATTTTATATCCACTGGTTTTGGGAAGAATTATGAATTATGGTATGACTACCTTTTTAAAACGCCCTTGTTATTTCACCGATTTAAATTAATTTTTGTTGCTTATAGTTTAAGTTATATTTTTCCTTGGTAAAATCTTTTAAATCCCCTGGTCCAACTTTTTAATTAATTAATTCATGGGTTTTTCATATTTCTTTCATATTAATTCGCTCTAAATAAATTTTTAATTCCTTATCGTTAATATATTTATTCAAACCATTTCGGCCTTATTAAATTCCTTTTCCAAAAAAAGTTTGTTATTCTTTGAAGTAACTTTTGTATTGAAAGTTCAAAACAGTAGCCTTCAATTCCCATCAAAAAATCGGTGGAAAATGGCCAAGATGTTTTTTACCGGTAAATTAAATGTGTACCATTCACCTTTAAAATATGTAATCAAAGAAATCATATAAAATTGGAAAATGCCCAAATTGATGTGTTTTGTTCCCTTGGTAGTTAAATCAATTATTTTTTGTTAATCCTTTTAAAATATGAATAATTCAAAGGGTTTTAATTGCCCTTCACAAAATATGTAATATTCTTTACTTGATGTAAGCTTCATGGTTTTGTACCGGTGGTAAATTACCTAACCTCTAAATAGGGTTTAATTTAAAAATTTTAAGCTCTTTACTTAAGGCGTGGTTCTTCAGTGGGATTTTTGCATACGGTTGAAATATAAGCCTAAACCTCTTTAAGGTTTTAATATAAACCCCCAAGGTTTTTATTTTATTTGTCTTTGGTTTCTTTAAGTTTTTGTCGAGATTTTGGAGTGCCCTTTAAAGGTCCACCAAAGAACCTAAAGTCCTTGTAAAGAAATGGGTTAAACCACCCTTTTGGTTTGGTAATATTTTTCTTGGGCTCATAATTGTTTTTTTTCGGTTAACCGGTATGGTTTTAATGTGAAGCCCTCTTAAAAGGAGCTTTGTTAAAGAAATTCTCGTTTTGAAAGCCCTTGTGCGTTTTTAATCCTTTTCCTGGGGTTTGCCCATTATTGTGTTTTCCTTTCTTTCCTTGGTTAATACCCTTCCCGGAACGGGAACGAAATTGCCTTTTGTTCAAAGTCTTACGGTATTGGCGCTACCTTAATTTATGGGGTATAATATCCTTTAACCTTTCCTCTTAATATACAGGAGCTAATTTTTTTAATTTTAATATTTAATATATTAAATTTATTTAATAAAAATCCAACCTTTTCATTACAAATTTTTTTTTTTTTTTTTTTTTTTTGGGGGATGGGTAATCCGTTTCATTCCACAAGATACAGAATTACCTATCAAAATATGACATCACTTCGAACAAGGAAACCTAAACATAGCGGTTTACTAAAAGGGGATGTAAATGAGGCATAATCTGGTCCGTCCCGGAAAAACAAAATGATTACCTTATTAGAACATTCAAATGGTTTACGATTCAAAAATGATTGTTTCTATCTGTGTAAACTTATTCTTCAATTCCAAAACAGCTTATACGTGATAATGCAAATTTATTCTTTTCAACAAGATAACACTAATCTTAAGCATGTTTATGATGATCACGTTAATGTCGACATGTCATTTGATAGATTTAAAACTTGTGTTTTTTGCTGGCGTAAAATTTATTTCTTGTAATTGATAAAGAAAACGTTAATGCAGGTCGTTACCGTAAAAGATTTGATGTTTCATTGCATTATAAATATTGCAGTAGTACTGTATCCATTTAGTCGTAATGGAGGAGCGCTTAGTACAAGATTTTTGCTCGCAAGAGTGTGCAAAAAAAATATGCTAATTTGAAAGAAGACACTGCACTTACAGAACTGCAATAAAACTTTAAACCAATCCACAACCCAACAATTGATTACTAAACAAGATGGTTCTTTCATCAAAGCTGAACCCGCACCAAAATAGCAAAACTGAAATTGCACAGGTAAATGAAATTCATACCCAAAGGCATTGGATTACCTAGACTCCAACTCTTGTTCCTGAACCATACCACACCTGTACAGGAAACTGATTGCTGATACCACTGACGATGAGGTGGAAATTTCTTTACAACAATTAAAACAGAACTGTTAGCTCTGGATCCAACCCGCCTTTGAAGAGCATCTTAATCAGTATGAAGGATTAGCGAATACTATGTCGAAGGTATATTTACAGATACCGAAGAGAATATGACTTGACATATTGTCATTTTGTTCCGGAAGAAGAAATTTTTAGGGATGCTGAACTAGACTTTATGGAGAAAATTTTCGTATCGCTCTTCCTGATGGATCATCCTTAGACTATGGGGACACCGGGATTATATGAACTACCTTTAAAAAGGTACGGATTCAACAAAGTGATCTACAGCAATACAATGACATTTTGCGTCGTACAAATGTGCCCGACGTAATTATAACCCTGATGACCAAATCAAGGAAATAATAGTAAGAAATACACTGAGATCATTAACCATTACTTCAACCTGAAAACGTTCTGCTACTTTATCACCACCTCCAGCCACCAGGTTCGAACAACTTCTATGTCCAAAAAGGAGGTGGAATGCAACTGTCGTTACAATAACAAATCTATTGAGTTTGTACCTTGGAATAATCCGAATAAGTTATTTGGTTAAGGGTTTTGGATCAATGTCAGCAGGAAACACTAGCAATCACAACGAAATAATAATATAATTGAGAACTACGTAACGCAAAAGTAATAAAGTAACATTCTTGTTATAAACCTTTACTATACTCATTTCGTTTCATTGTTACAACGACTATCACTAAAAAAGAAATAGTACCTTAAATTTGGTCCATCATCAAATGACAATAGATAAATTTGGTAAACATATTACTCACATCACAGTGATGCCCACAGTTGAACGAAACCAGGTGTATATATTACAAACTTATTTTACCTTGCAAGGTTTATTGCAAAGAACAGTAGATTTCCATTGGGTAAGATGGTAAATATTTGTTTCCTTATCAGAGTGTAAACCCCTATATGGTCACCTAAATTTATTAATCGAATTATTCGTTAGGAAGGTTGTAACCTAATACCAAAGGTGTCCAATTTAAGACAATCATTCTCATAGTTCTACTAAAATCCAAAGCGAAAATGAGTAAAGCTGATGTTGTTGGAAGCTAAACCAAAGAGAAATTTTCTGCGGCGTTTGTGTACTAAAGGTTTAAATGATCTATTTCAAGCGATTTAGTGGAAATGATCCCATATGCTCAGGAATAAAGGATTTCGATACATTTTAGTGATAATAAATGCTTTCTTATGTCTGGGCTTCCCCATCAAACGCAAGAATGGTAAACTATTGCAGATGTAATGGATAAACTTCTGTCTGGTTTGCAAAAACGCCTACATATATACAAACTGATATGGGAACAGAAATAATGCAGAATTTAAAAAGTAATGAAAAATTATATCAATCATTAAGTAGTTATTCCACTTTGAAAAGTAGTATAGTGGAACGTGTAAAATCAAACTAATTAAAAATTCAGTATGCAAGGATCTAAAGTGGTTAAATATTACCTCATTTTGGATTATAATTCAGAAAGCATAGAACAATGGATACAAACCGGTAGATGTAACGGAAAATAATGTTGCAGATATTTTGAACCATTTAAAATGTCATAAAGTTCTTGAACTAAACACCTAAATTTAAAGTGGGGGATTATGTGGCATTAGCAAAATAGAAGCATATTCTCTAAGGGTTACACACCTAATTGGAGTTACGAAGTCTTTCAAATATCAACAGTAAACGTTCAAGCCCAATCACCTACACTTTACGGATAGTCGGAGAAGAGTCAAGCCGGTTCTATGGGGAATTCAAAGTGTTAAACATCCGACATTCACCTAGTTGAACGTGTAATCCGACGTCAAGGGAATAAATCTCGTTAAGTGGTTGGGTTTTGATTTTTACAATTCCTGGATTTCCCAAAGATTTATATAATCGTTGTGTACCTTATTTATATGTTGTATATTATTATAATAAAATTTTTTTATTTTTTTTTATTTAAATTCATATAACACTACATACTAAAAGCGTTTGACAAAACACACTGACGGTGCTGATTTTCGAGGATTGGTGAGATTATAGTATCACAGTCTTCTATTCTTTTTAAATCGGGCAGAATCTCTAGCTAATGTTCCCATTCCCTTTTCCCCGCCTTGCGCCACTCATTTATTATACAGTAACTACGTTTTGGACTCATTAATGCACACCTTCTTCACTTGGGAGTCGTCATCTTGACTCAAAATTTGGTAAATACAATTCTATTTCGTGTAAATTGCTCCAAAATTTTCTTTAAGTTCTTCTATTAATCGATTATACAACAAATGCAACACCATCATCATGCGTTTAAGTATTTCCAAACGTATTCCTCCCCATACTTATTAACTAATTATTAAATAGTCATCACTAAACCTACCCATCCCCATTTTTCATGTTCAGCATCAAATTCTAATGATTGAAATTGCATATTAGTCTTTGACTGCACTAACACAATCCCAGCTTTAGGCCACGACTCTGCACTATAACACATCCACATATTGACTAACATAATTATATATCCCTTTCTGCTCTTACCCCCTTTTACTTTTCCGTTTGGCAACTTCCATCAATATAGTTTTCCTTGGCAAATTCAAATTTCCATAAAACATACTATTTGGGATTAAATATCCTGCAATGGCTATTAACCTGTATTCAATCAGAATTTCCCTCTGCCTTATTTTTATAAAAAATTGAAAGTTCATAGAGGTATTAGATCCAATCGATAATTATTATCTTAAGAAGTTCCATAACTGTTCTATAGACTCCCATCCTAAATAGATTTCATTCTTCAAATCAGATGCGAATAATTTCTTCTTTTAATATTTCATCGATACAGTTTTCGACCCATTTTTGGGTAGAGTCCTTCGGTGTAGAAATAATTTTAATTATTCCCTATTGTCCATAAGTAAATGCCATTTGTTATCAAACACCCTCTCTTAGTCCACCAAGTTTACGATAAATTTACTAAATTCAACACAACTATACAAGTCTATAATCTATCTTTACTGAAAATTCAAAATGCAATATGTGCACTGTATTTAATAATAAAACGTATACTGACCTACGTGAACAAATATTACAGTACTATAGGTTATGAACTCAAATCTTTTTATCTTAGAAACCGAACTCAGCTGTTTCTTTTGTAACGGTATCAAAACAACACTACACTGATTTGTTATTTCTTTAAACGTATTAACCCTTTCAGACCTGGTGTCCATTACAGTGTACATTGCTTTTAATGTAGTTTTACGCAGAGATAAAATATTTAATTTTAACATGAACCTCATGTCCATTCTACTGGACATATGTTAAACCCAAAATTAGACCCTCAGAGACATCTATTGACGAATGGACGTAAAATAATCATAAATAGTGCAAAGCGTCATGGCTACCTCAACACGTCGTGGTAAAGGTAAGTAAATAAATCCATTTATGCAGTTTATAATCAATTTTTCAATTAAAATCCTTTTGTTTTATAAAATTAAGAATGTGTTAGTATTGTTTAAAGTCACAAACCCGTCTACAGTGTACTAATTTCTTTCTGAAAGGGTTTCAATGTTTGTGTCCACGGTAATGGACACTGGGTAAAGTGTTGATTTTTTCATACTTTACAATCCGAAAATCGAAGATGCAGCAATTATGTTGTCATTTTTGGATGATGATGCATTGAATGAAGAATGCGAAAGAGTTCTACAACAAATTGAGGAAATTTCAGACCTGGAAGACGATTTTGATGAAGAAATTATGCGCGTCGATACCAGTAAATTACCTCAGCGAGTAATAAGCAATGAAATTTCTATGCAACCACCGGAGTTATTAGAAGACACTATCCAGCCAGAATTACCAGAAAATACCGAAAATGAAACACAGGCATTATGTGAAGAACAAACGCAAAGTGATCAAGTTTTAAATATTACTAAAAAGGCAGATATAAAATAGAAACGGGGAAGTTTTTTGACTTACAAGTTTTTGGAAGCTCTAGCAACAAGAAATGAAAACGAGAACGAGTTGCTGCTTCCTATTGATTATTTCTTACGTTATGTGCCCGAAGAATGCTTCATTCAGTTGGCTGAAAAAACTAATTTGTATGCCTTGCAACAGGGAAACACTTTTAAAACTTGCGACTCTTTCGAAATCAAAAGCCTTGTTGGGCTACGTATTATGATGTCGTGTCTCGGATTTGCAAGGGTGAGAATGTACTGGAATCAATCTCTTGGAATGAATTTATTTCGAGACACAATGACAAGAGATCGTTTTTTTTCTACGAAGTAATTTGCACATTGTAAATAATTTAGAAAAACCGGACAATTGTACAGACAAACTATATAAAGTTAGACCACTTTATGAATACATCAGAAAACGATGCCTAGATCTGGAAATAGAGCAGGATCTGTGTGTAGACGAACAAATGGTACCATTTACTGGACATTTATCCATATTGCAGTACGTCAGAGGAAAGCCTTGTCCTTGGGGGATTAAGATCTTTGTGTTGTGTGGAAAAAGTGGCCTAGCTTATGATTTTGTAATATACCAAGAAGCTAGCACCGAATTCAACAAAAATATTCTAGGAAAACTTGGTTTAGGGGCAACAGTAGTTTTAAAACTGTCAGATCGTATCCCCCAAGGCCACTTCCTGTATTTCGACAATTACTTTACTACGTACAACTTACTAGAAATATTGCATAATAAAAATATACACGGAGCAGGAACCGTGAGAGCTAATCGGCTGAATAAACCGCCTCTAATATCTGAGAAAGAAGCAAAAAAGAAAAACAGAGGTTACAGTGAAGAAAGTATAAGCAAGGAAGGAATATGTAAGTGGGTGGATAACCGTTCTGTCACTCTGGCTTCAAACTTTGTCGGGATCGGCAAAGAAGATCAAGTAACAAGATGGGAAAAATCAAAGAAAGAGTACACCCAAATTGCACGTCCTGAAGTTGTAAAACTATACAACACTTGTATGGGAGAGTTGATAAACTTGATCAGATGGTGAGTCTACAGAATTTTTATAAAATCAAAGAAATGGACACAGGATGATGTTTCATGCAGTTGATCTAGCATGCAAATAGTTGGCTTGAATATAAAGAGATGCCAAAATCCACCAGACACCAAAGAATCAACAAATGGACTTTTGGACTTCAAGATGCGCTTGGAAAGTGTCTAATAAAAGTAGGACAACCAGCTTTCTCCAACAAAAACGAATTGGACGCCCCAGAAGTTCCACGCCTTCTACCATTATACCTCCACCGACGAAAAAGTAAGAGTAAGTAGACCTTTTCGTGAAATCCAAACAGATAGGTTGATCACCTACCAGAGATGGATAACAAAAGAGGCAACAAGATGTAAACATAGATTGTAAGGAAAGACTCACATTTTTGTATAAAATGTGATGTTCATCTTTGTTTTGTGAAAGGGAATTGTTTCAGAAATTTTCATAAATAAATTGTAAGTTTATTTTGTAACACCAAAATGTTAGTTTGCATGTTCAGTTAAGTGACCCTGTCCATTAGAATGGACATCTTTTTTATTGAAAATACTAAAATGATTCACTGTTTTTCATGTTCAGGAGTCCTAATATGTTAAAAGACAAGTCTAAATAATTTTTTCAAGCAGAAGGAAAAAGTCGGGTTTGAAGGGGTTAAAAGGATACGTGCTTACATGTACTCAAAATAAATATATTAACTTCGTCTTAAAACGAACTGCAGTATGAGAGTTATTTCCCATTCATAAGATAAACATACCGTAAAGTAAGGTAACGTCCATTTGTCCTCAACGTACAAATAAACGAAATGTAGACCATATATTAAGGTAACGTAATATTCATAATATCATAAACGTACGGTCAGGTAAGATAATTTTTATTCGACTTCCACATACAAATAAAGGAAATGTAGATCAAAGGTATCTCTATTTATAATTCGTGAATATGACATTGCATTATCACCCACTCCATCTTATACATTTTTTCGTGACGTCATTCACTACGCCTTTTGCAAAGATACGAAATTCATTAACTTAAGAGCTTTTCCTTAATGCAAGCGGATTTCCATAATGTAGGGACTTATATTTGTTCCCTACTTGTTTGTTTCTTTGTTTGTTCCCTATTAAATATAATACACTCAAAAATGTAATTAAAAGCCATTACATACCTTATACAAGGAAAGCAAAACTTAAGATACGATATGCATTAAAACGCAGAAGAAACGGAAATGAATTAAGTGAGTTCGCGTTTGCGCAAAAACAAAATTGATGTGGCTAAAATAGCCCTTACAGACGATCAAAATATATACACAGGGATTCGTAATTATATACACTAAAAAGAAAATATCGACATATACCCAAAATTTAATGATTGAAAGGAAAAAGATACCAACGTAATGTAAATATACTTATCAATACTAATACAAATTCAAAACTTAAATTAAGGTAGCGATAGCTAGGAATTGGTACGTTACAATAGATACATAAATGCCAAATCTCATCATCCCGCACAGTTATTAAAACACTAACGTATAGATCTAGGAAGTTAACCGACCAGGACCACATCAAGAGAAAACTGGAAAAAGCAAAACCTGGTCCAATTAAGTATGGATTCAGAAACAACAATATCCGCACATGTGCACATCCACCTAGAATGAGGTCAGAAGAAAGAGAACCGACTCTCGCTAAGGCCTTTTTGCCATACGTAAAAGGAACAACGGATAAGAGAAGTAGGATACTCCAAAAACATAAAATAGAATCTGTATTACAGCATATCGTAAAGGGACTAAGGTGTTTCGGAACCCTACGGACTGCATCAACTTAGAAAACCAAGGAGTATACGAAATACTATGTTAGACTCCGGTATGTCCTACATTGACCAACCTAATAGTACGTGCAAGAGAAGAGAAGAGCACATCAATGCTGTGAAGATAAACCAGCCTACATCGTCAGTTGGACAGCATGTATAAGCTATAGGATATGCTATCAACTGCGACAATACCAAATCATTGGCAAATATAAGTAATAGCTCTCATAATGAGAGAGCCTATAGAGATAGGAAAACAGTATGGACACAAAAGCCTACACACTCAGATTACGAACAGCATAGAACACATGCAAAACAATAAACAAGACACAACAGAAAAATCAAAGATTGATATAAAAATAAATATTACACTCGTTTTATTATTAAATGTGGGAAAGTTAATCCAATCCATTCAGTTGTGAGTGTGTGAGCGTGTGAGCGTGTGAGTGTGTGTGTGTGTGAGTGAGTGTGTGAGTGTGTGAGTGTGTGGGTGTGTGAGTGTGTGAGTGTGTGAGTGTGTGAGTGTGTGATGTGTTGTGTGGTGTGTGATGTGTGAATGTTTGTGGTGTGTGGTATGTGAGTGTGTGTGTGATTGTGAGTGGTGTGATGTGTTGTGTGGGTGGGTGGGTGCGTGCACGTGCGTGCGTGTGTGTGTGAGAGTGTGTGCGTGAGTGTGTTTGTTTGTGTGTGCGCGTGTGTATCGTGTCTGCCTGTAAGCGTGTATGCGTGCGTGAGTGTGTGTGTGTGTGTGTGAGGTGAGTGTCGCTGTGTGAGAAAGTGATTGTGTGGTTGTGAGTGTGGTGTGGTGTGTGGTGTGGGTGGTGTGGTGTGTGAGTGTGTGTGTGTGTTGAGGTGTATGTGTTGTGTGTGTGTGTTTGAGTGTGTTGTGAGTGTTGGTATGTTGTGTGTGTGATGTGTATGTGTGAGTGTGTGTGTGTGGTGTTGTTGGTGTGGTGTGTGTGGATGTGTGAGTGTGGTGTGTTGTGTTGTGTGTGTGGTGTGTGGTGTGTGTGTGAGTGTGGGTGAGTGTGTGATGTGTGTGTGTGTGAGTGTTGTGGTGTTGTGTGTGTGTGTGTGTGAGTGTGAGTGTGGGTGTGTAGTGTGTGTGTGTGGTGTGTGTGTGTGTGTGTGTGTGTGAGTGTGTTGTGTAATGATGTGTGAGTGTGTGTGTGTGTGTGTGTTGTGTGATTGTGTGAGTGTGTGAGTGTGTGTAGTGTGATGTGTGAGTGTGAGTGTTGTGGTGTAGTGTTGTGAGTGTGTGTGTGTGTGTTTGTGTGTGTGTGTGTGTGTGTGTGCGTGCGTGTGTGTGATGTGTGGTGTGTGGTGTGTTTGTTTGTGTGTGTGTGTGTGTCGTGTTGTGTAAGTGATGCGTGTGAGTTGTGTGTGTGTGTGTGTGTGAGTGTGTGTGTGAGTGAGTGGAGTGTTTGTTGTGAGTGTGAGTGTTGAGTGTGTGTGTGTGTGTGTGTGTGTGTGTGTGTGTGTGTGAGTGTGGTGTGTGATGTGTGGTGTGTTTGTGTGTGTGTGTGTATGTGTCTGTGTGTGTATGTGTGAGTGTGTGGTGTGTTGTGTGAGTGTGTGTGTAAAGTGTGTGATGTTGTGTGTGTGTGTGTGTGTGTGTGTTTGTTTGTTTGTGAGTGTTTTGTGTGTGTGTGTTGTGATTGTGTGAGTGTGTTGAGTGTGTATTGTGAGTGTGTTGTTTTTGTTTGTTGTGTGTGTGGTGTGTTTGTGATGTGTTGTTTGTGGTGTTGTGTGTGTGTTGGTTTGTGTGTTGTGTTTGAGTTTTGTTGTGTTTGTGATTTTAGTGTGTGTGTGTTGTATGTGATGTGTGTTGTGTGAATGTATATTTATTGTGTGTGGAGATTGTTGTGAATGTTTTGTTTATTATTAGTGTGATTTGTTGATGTATTTTATGTTTGATTAGTGTTTTATGTGAGTTATGTAGTTGTATAGTGTGAGTATTTGATTGTTGTGAGTGTTAGTGTATGGTGTGATTTATATTATGTAAGTATTATTTATGTATTTTTGTGCGTGTGCATAGTGTTTTACTGTGTGATTGATTTGTGTGTGTGTGTGTGCGTGGTGTGTGTGTGTGGTGATTGTTTGTTTGTGTGTCGTGTGTAGTGTCTGCCTGATATGATGCTGTCATCTGGTGTGTGTGTGAGTGTCGCTGTAAAAAGTGATTGTAATTTGAGGTTTTGAAAGTTGAGTTTGTGTGTGAAAATTAGAAATTGATAGTTGGGATTATTTTAAATGTATTTAATTCTGAAAATCTTATGTGGAGCCTTTATAGGTTGTGTGAGATTTTTGTATGTGGATTTAGTTAATGACTGTTATGTGAATTTAGAGTTGGTTCTATGTTAAGGTGTGGTTTGTATGGGTAAAATAACAAAGATTTTGTTTTTGATTTTATTTAAGTGCAATTTAGAAGTTGTAAATCAATTTTATTTATTCTACGAATATTTTGTAAGTTTTTAATGATGGTTTTATTTTGGTGGGTTTGTGGAATTGTATTGTACCATTTTTTTTCAAAGTAGAGTAGTGCGGATGTATTATGATGTAGGTTTTTCCTGAGTGCTCGTATTTCCGTATAATTTTTAATGTGATATTCAAATTTGGTTGGGAAGGTTTGTTGCTGTAGTCCATTTATAAAATGGTTTAGTTGGGTTAGTAAGAAGTTTATAAAATCGCTACAAAAGGAAGAAGAAGTTAGTTATGAATTTTAAAAATTGTGTTGAATTTAATTTAAGTTTGGAGTGTTTGTTGTTTTTAAAGGGGCATTTCGAACATTATGGTACGTTTTCTGTTTCTGTATTTTCTGTATTAGTTCGGTGTCTTAGGTGTAGTTTATGATTAGATTAGGCTATTGTTGAATCAAAAATATTGTCTTTACTTTAAGTTCGTTTAATAAAATAATTATTTATATGGGTAATAAATTGTAATATTTCGTATCTGAAGTGCTCGATTTTTTGGTTCTGCTCGCCGCCAATAACCAAAAACAGCGTATAGCCTTTTACAATAAAAATGTTAAATTGTCATTATTTCAAAATAAATTTGAATATACACTTAAACAAAGTCACCTTATTTTTAATGCTAAATAAGATAGAATTAAAAATAGGGGTTTCCATTAAAAAAGACTTTATAGGTTTTAATCTATTTTATTGTCCATTTTGATCACCCTGTATGAATGTATTACAAAATATCAATACACCCATTAGAGTAGGTCCCCATTTCCAAGGAAACCAACCATAACTAATTAATAAAGGCTTCGTTTAGAAAAGATTTCCACCTATGTTTTGGCCTCAAACGTCATTTTGACAAAAATTTGAAATTTGTCAAAAACGGTTAGACTTAGGTTAGGACATTATACAAAAATGTGTCTAAAATTGTATGAAATCTAAATATGTAATAATATATAGGGTTTTCTATTTAAAAATTTTAAATTACTTCTAAGATTTATGATCTACCCTGTATAATTAAAAATATTTTGAAATACACCAGAACATATCTTACAACTTTTGTATTTAATTTTTTTTGTATCTCTTTAAATAAAGGAGATATGGGACTTTGTCATAATATAATATATATATATATATATATATATATATATATATATATATATATATTATTATATATATATATTATATATATATATATATATATATTAATATATAGGATTATTTTAACACATACACATAATAAAAATAATTGAGAATTTTGGTTTTGTTTCTTATATATCTACTTCTCAATTTTTGAGCTATGGATTTATCTCATTGTCCTATTACTCAATTAATTTTAATCAATTTTGAATAAAAATTATAATTGTCAATTTTATATTTTATTAATTGTAGAATCAAAATAAAAATAAAAAGACTATTTTATTTTAGGCCTAAAACCATAATTATCGTTATTTAAAGATGGATATTTAACTTAAATACAAATAATTTTATTTGTAGTTTTTAAAATTAAGCCCAAAATTATTTTTAAAAGATAGAAAAGTTATTTCAGTTAAACAAAAGGGAAATTAAAAAAAATTAGTCCTATATTTAAAAACCAAAAAAAATTTAAAAACAGAAAATTTATTATTATTTAAAGTTTTAATAATAAAGTAATTAATTTAATTACCAATTTCAAATTTTAAAGTTTCACACTACATAAGTTGCAATGCTACTTTACAAATGGAATTTTTTAAATTATTTTCCGTTTAACATTGGTGGCTATGTTAATCCCAGAAATATTACATTAGCTTTTTGTTTTAAAACCTAAGAAAATTATAAATTTCAAAAAGAAAAATTGGATTAATAAGTATCTTAAACGTGGTTACGCCATACTTGATATAATAATGCAACTGAAAGAAGGCATTTGAAAATCTTGGAGCGTTTTGAAAGAACCAAAATAAAAAATACTGTTGAAACAGAAACCATCTAAAGGTTTCAAAATGTAATTTTATTATTCATTACAAAATTTATTTGGAACAACTAAATTTTAGGTTGGTGTATTGAAAACTCAGACATGATATTATTTTAACAGTTTACCCATTCGACTTCAACTTGAATGCGTTATGCTGTTGGACCTAAGATTCTAATTTTCCGCCATTTGACGTATTGTTCATTGCTAAGCAAACCACTGAATATCTACCTGTTTCGATAAGAATATTATTTAAGATTGAATTGTAAAAAGGTCACTGATAGCTATAAATTTTGTCTTCTACCGAAATCTACGATTTTGTAATTGAAATACAAATCTAATTGGTTACTGTTCAACATTTTGGGTACGATACTACGTTTTATAATAAAATGAAATTACCATTTTATTGTAATTTCACATAGTAAGAAAATGTTATAACAATGACACAGGTGGTTTTCTCCATTCATAAAAATTCTAATGTCGAAATAGAATATTGGTAAATGAATATCAAATATATGAACTTTAATTATAACATGAAACAAGATAGAAGAATTCTGAAAATTGCTACAATACGGTCTTAATTAAACTACAAGTTATTTTCCAGCTCTATTATTCCTGCATGAAATAAATATTCTTGAATTGAAAATAGAAACATGAGTGTTATCATTATATGACATTTGAAAACGTAAATTACATTTATATACTTATGGTTGCACGATCCGAAGATTGGGCAATTTTTGTAATATAATTGTATATAAAATTTGTAACATAAAATAAAATCGCTATTGAGGCATCTAGGTATATAATAAAAATTATTTTACAATGTTAAAAATTACTCATCTTTCATTTCAAAGGAAGGTTTTGAATAGAATACGGCTATGGTCATCACCAAAATTGACTCAACGAATAAATGGATAGTGCCTAGATTTGTAGAGTTTTTTTTTTTTTTTTTTTTTTTTTTTTTTTTTTTTTTTTTTTTTTTTTTTTTTTTTTTTTTTTTTTTTTTTGGAAAATTTTCCCCTTTTTCCCCAATTTTTTTAATTTTAATTAAACCTTTTTTTTGTTTTTTTTTTTCCCAAAATTTTTTTTTTTTAATTTTTTCCCAAAAGGGGTATGGGAACAAAATTTTTATTTAAAATTTTTAAAAATTTTTTTTTTAAATTTTAATTTTTTTTTTTTAAAAATTTTTAAAAATTTTTACCAAAAAAAATTAAAACAAATTAAAATATTTTTTAATTCTATCTTATTTAGCATTAAAATAAGGGTGACTTTTTATTAAAAAAATTGTAGTTTTGAAATAATGACAATTTAACATTTTTTAAAAAGGCTATACGGCTTTCAAGTTTTGTTTTAGTTGGCCGTGACGGCGAGGCGGGCATATAAAATAATAGAGATCATCAGAAACGTCATTATTTATTGTCAGTTGATAATTTGTGTGATGCATTAGTGTATTTTTAGCAAATTGATTTAAAACTTGAATTAAAATTGTAAATAATGAATTTTTCCCCGAGATGGTTGATATGATTTTTGTTTTGGGAGCTAGTGATAAGAATACGCTCTTAGCAAGAAACTGTATCAACAACGGTTTCCAGAGAACGGCAACCTGAAAGAAGGGCATTTGAAAAGCTTTTGGAGCGTTTTGAAAGAACTGGCAATGTGTTATATGAAAAAATACTAGGAAAAACGTGCACAGACTGAGGAAAATCAATTAAATGTACTATTAACAGTTACCGAAAATCCATTTTGGACAACGACCCATTTCTCAGCAGGTTGGTGTTGAACGACGTACGTACAGCGGATATTGAAGTCTCAAAAATGCACCCCTATCACATTCAACTACTTCAAGAGTTGGTTCCTGAAGATTATCAAAGACGACTGGAATTTTGTCAATGGGCTCAAAACAAAATAAACCAATAAAAAAATTTTGTTCATTTGATTTTATTTACAGATGAGGCGACATTTCACAGAAACGGAAGTGTAAACAGACACAATTTTCATTAGTATTCTACCGAAAATCACATTTTGTAAGATATACTTCTCAAACTAGATGGTCTTTAAATGTTTGGGGAGGTGTTGTCGGTAATCATGTAATTGGACCATATTTTTTTTATCAACGAGTAACAGGGGAAGTCAAGTGCCATAGGATACGCAACAAGAAATGTGGTTTCTTCATGATGGGGCCTCAGTATATCATACAGGTCCGATAATAACTTTTTAAATGCTAGATATCCAGAATGTTGGATTGGGAGGGAGGGCCTGTTGGGCCTGCTAGATCCCCAGATCTTACTAAAATGGACTTTAGCATATGGGGGTACGTCAAAGAGCAGGTTTATAAAATACCGCCTACAACAAAGGAAGACATGAAGATTAGGATTAGAAACTGTTTTCAAAACATTAGTGTTGAAATGTGTAGAAATTTAAGCAGCGAATTTGAGAGACGTATTGCATTGTGTATTCAAGAAAGAGGCGGACATTTCGAACAACTTATTAGGTGGTACGTATTTGACGTGTTTCTAGTACTTTTATCTGTATAATTAGTTACAGGTTTAGTTACATTAGAGGTGTTAAGTTCATGATGAGGATTAGGACATAATTTGTTGAATCAAAAAAATATTGTCTTTACTTTAAGTTCGTTTAATAAAATAATTATTTATATGGGGTTCAATAAATTGTAATATTTCGCCGCGCCCCGCCGTCACGGCCATCTAACACCAAAACTTGAAAGCCGTATAGCCTTTTTACAATAAAAAAATGTTAAATTGGCATTATTTCAAAAAATACAATTTTTTGGAATATACATTCTTATACAAAGTTATTTTTAATGCTAAATAAGATAGAATTAAAAAAATAGGGGGTTTCCATTAAAAAAAATTACTTTATAGGTTTTTTGAATCTACTTTTTATTGTCCATTTTTGATCACCCTGTATTACAAAAATATCAATACAGCCCATTAGATTAGGTCCCCATTTCCAAGGAAACCAACCAACCACAACTAATTGATAAAGGCTTCGTTTAGAAAAGATTTCCACCTATGTTTTGGCCTGCAAACGTCAGGTTTTCTATTTAAAAAAAATTTTTAAATTACTTCTAAGCTTTTATTATCTACCCTGTATAATTAAAAATATTTTTGGAATATGCACCAGAACATATCTTACAACTTTTGTATTTAATTTTTTTTGTATCTCCTTAAATAAAGGAGATATGGGACTTTTACTAATGTCACCTATATATATATATATATATATATATATATATATATATATATATATATATATATATATATATATATATATATATATATATATATATATATATATATATATATATATATATATATATATATTATTTTAACTACACCTACACATAATAAAAAATAATTGAGAATTTTGGTTTTGAGTTTTTCTTCCACTCCATATCTACTTCTCAATTTTTGAGCTATGGATTTATCTCATTGTCCTATTAATCAATTAATTTTAATCAATTTTGAATACAAAAATTATAATTGTCACCCCAAATTTTGACCTATTTTCATTGGTGATTATAGAATCATGAAATAAAAAAGTAAAAAACACTATTTTGATTTTCTATTGGCTCTCAAAACCATCAGATTACCGTTATTTAAAGACGCGATCATTTATTACTTGTAGCAATTGCAGAGAAATAATTTACATTTTGTATGTTTTTGTTGGAAAATAACGCCAAAATATAGTGATACATTTTTTAGCGAAACTCTCAACCCCTTGTTTAAATTTTGTAATATTTTTAACCAGCTAGAAAAAGTCATGTTCATGTTGAAAGCAAGAAGTGAGAAATTAAAAAAAATTATGTCCTATATTTAAAAACCAAATTAAAAAATAAAAAAACAGATGATTTATTAGCTCGCTATAAGTTTTAATAAATCAAAGTAAATCTATAATTTTATAATTACCAATTTACAAATTTTAAGTTTTCATCTTACATTAAGCCGGTTTCAATGCTATTTCTTTACACAATGGAAATATTTTTTAAATTATTTTTCCGTTTAGACACTTGGTGGCTATCAAGTTAATCCACAGAAAGTATTACATTAGTCATTTTTTGTTTTTAAGAACCGGTAAGAAAATAAGTTTCAAAATTTCAGAAAAAAGTGGATTAATAAGTATTTTAAACGTGTGGTTACGCCATACTTTATATAATAATGTTACCTTTGTCGAAAAAGATTTTCCAAATCATTATCCTTTGAAAGGGTACCGTCGAGCACCACACAAATAACAGCTACTGTTGAAACAGGAAACCACATCTAAACAAAGTTTCAAAATGTAATTTTTATTTATTCATAACTATATTTTGATTTATAAAACTCCAAATTTATGTAGGTGGTTATTGTAAAATCATAATAAATTATCTTACTTTTTTAACAGCTTTATAGACATTCGACTACAACTTGAATGCGTTATGCTGTTGGAAAAGCACTAAATATCTAATTTTCCGCCATTTGACGTATTGTTCTTTTCCTGTAGCGCACGCTCTCTGATATCTACCTGTTTCGATACAAGAATAATATCTATTAAATTGAATTGTAAATAGTGGTCACTGATTGACGCTATAAATTTTGTCGCAGCTGTCGACGTCTACGACTTTTTTGTGAATTGAAATACAAAATCGAATTTTGTTACTGTTCAACATTTCGGTGTACGATACTACGTTTTTAAATAATAAAAATTAAATTACCCCGTTTTATTGTAATTTCACATACAGTAAGAAAAATGTTATAACAATCGTACACAGGTAGGTTTTTACTTCCATTCATAAAAATTCTAATGTCAGAAATAGAATATTGGTAAATGAATACCTGCAAATATATGAACTTTAATTATAACATGAAACAAGATATGAAGAATTCTGAAAATTTTGCATACAATACGTGTCTTAATTAAAACTTACAAGCAATTATTTTCCAGCTCTATTTTCCTTCTGCATGTAAAATAAATATTTCTTGAAATGGAAAAATAGAAAACACATGCAGTGTTATGCATTATATGCACATTTATGAAAACGCCACAATTACATTTATATACTTATGGTTGCACGGTCCAAAAGATTGGGCAATTTTTGTAATACGCCATTGTGTATAAAAATTGCGTAACATAAAAATAAAATCGCTATTGAGGCATCTAGGTATATAATAAAAAATGATATTCTTTACAAGTGTTAAAAAAATTCTACTCATCCTTCATTTTTTTCAAAGGAAGGTTTTAAATGGGAGAATACGGCTATAGGCTCACCTCCACCAAAATTGGGACTCTTAACGAATGAAAATGGGGATAGTGCCTAGACTTGTGGAGAGTCTTCGTTGTGGTACCTGCCTTTAGGCTTATCACCAACTAAATCGCACCAATTTAGGTGTGGCAATTAATGAAAGCATACGTAGCTATTGCGAGTGAGTGCATTTCTTAAAGCGCAAATACCCTTAAGACGTTGAAATTTATTATTATGCTAATGTTGATTTGCTAACAGGGTACATTTTTTTTTTTGTGATTGTGGACCTGAACAGGCTAAATTAGGCCTATCGTGCTAAAGCACTCAGGAACACTTAGGAGGATGGATAGAGGGATAATGAATTGCCAATAGATGCCTATGAACAGCTACCTTAAATTTTCTCATATCATAAGTGAGAGGAAAACAGGAACTGGAGATCATTCCAGAGTTTAGAAGCCGTGTAAAAAAATGTGGATTGCGCCCGTTTGGTACGACAAGTGGAGATTTGTACTGCATACGGATGATGGGAATGAGCGAACCGAGTATTTCTCGCAGCACAATAGCCATTGTAATAACGATAATACAAAGAAAGAACTGAAACCATCCTTGGACTGTATGTGAGAAGTTAAGGACGGGTCATTTATAAGCCTAATGCTCTCTTTTAAATACGATTAACGATATCGAGCGTATTAGCACTAATCAAAGTGAGAATTATATTCCAGATGAGGTCGAATTTGGGCCTTATACAGCAGAAGGAGTTGTCGAGAGGTAAAGTACTGCTTAGATCTGTACAAAAAGCCTATTTTACGAGCAGCTGTTTTGGTAGCTGACAGAAGATGTTCAAACATGATGAAAGTTCAAAGAATTGTATTATAAAGAGGCGGATCACTGAAAAGCGATCTTGAACGGATTATCCGCTTTTCTATAACAACCCCAAGGATGGTACTCCAAATACTTTTATTAATTATTTAAACGTGTTATCATTCACTGCCGTCGATAACTGTGATTGTTATTAAAAGGTTTAAATTTGTAAAAAATATACCTCCGGCCGCCCCGAACCGGCCGGGCCCTCATTTAAAAGTACGAATACGTGTAATCAAATGGGCGCCCGCGCAGCATACACCGGACCGCACCGGCCCGCCCTCTATCGTCATCGGCCCGGACCGTCCCCGGTCGCCTGTAGGGGTGACTAGAGTCGGAGCCGGTCGAGTGGGTGAACCGCGCTTTTCTCACAGATGAGTCATTTCCACCAATATGCAGGTGGCTTCTTTATTTAAAGGAAATAATCAGTTGTGCGGATAATTAAATAATTAATTTAAGGATTTTGGGATCTTTACACGATGTACACGCATTGTAACCCTGAAATAAAAAAATACACTTTATATGTAACTTTTTCTTGGTCATTGGTCATTGACACTACCTGCGGCATTGTCGATGTTATTTGAGAACGCCTTTAAGTTAAATCATATCTGCGGTTTTGAAACGGCTGATTTTATTAGAAAATGGTTAGAGGAGTTTTCTTTTACAGATTAAATTTGTTAATACTATTTTCCTAGTTTAAAAAATTTGATTTCCATCAAAGTTCTAGACTTTAAAATCTAGCTGAATGTTCACGTCTGTATGTTAGTTACGTCCATATTGTGCGTAAATCAAATTACTTCCCAAATTTCGTTGAAAAGGGATCATGGCTAAAGGGCTGGGGCGGGCTGGAGCGAGCCGGTGTAGTGCGCGGGTAAACGTCCGGTCCGGGGCGGGCCGGAGTTGCTGAAGTGCGCGGCCAGCTTTAGAATGTTCTATATCTTTTTTAATCATGTTGACATACGAAACAGCATCATGAATAATTAACTGAAACTAGTCATATACAGTAGAACGGAGTAACTTTAGGACACTTTTTTGGTTTTTTTTAAGTCCCCTGTCAATACGTCCAGATAATTCGCTGAGACTGTGGTTTTATATTAAGTAGACCTTCCTCTTTCCAAATGTAGGTATGTCTTTATTCTACAAAGAATGGTTTTGTTAGTAACACTCTTTAATTTTGTTCTACACCAACGTGTATGGCATTTTGACAATAAAGCTATTATTTAAAAAACGGTGTCCCACTCTTACCCCATTACGTGGGGAAACTTTGCGTGAATACTATTTTTCGCTTTGAAAAACTTGGAAACATTAATTTGACCCAATGTTACTCATCAGTCGTTTATTATGAACATCTAAGACAAAAATATAACGTACATAATAAGTTTAGCAGACGTTCTTACATGATAAGATCTTACGAAAATAACAAAGACTGATTTTGAAATTCACATTAACGCTACATTTTCAAATTAATTGCTTTAAACACTTAACAGGTATACGCATTGAGCACATTCACGATGTAAATACCCCGACGGCCAAGTTGTTTAGGCTGATAGATCGGCTGCACTATTTAGTCATTCGTGTAGTAAATTTTATCGGGTTTGTTGGCTATTTTCAGCGGACTCCTGACTTCATAGCAGTGATGAGTATTTTGTCATTGTTTTTCATTTCAATGATCGGTCCTGGATAAATTGCACCCTCGTAACTTACAAGGACGTACTGTCCCACAGTCAGTTTGTGAAGGCTACTTTCAGATTATGCGCGTGACGTCGAAGAAGTGGGCTCATCATCCAAACCATTACGTTCCTTGTTTAAGGTCATACTATCATCAGTGTCGATGATCGGGGTTCAGATGATACCTGAGACGCAAGTTATCCAGCTGGAATGCTCTTTCCAGGGGGAACATTCCGCTTTTTTCTCTTGATTTGACGACGGCCTTTGGTTGCTTCTTCCCGTAAACTGTTCTAAGAAACTCTCCCCAATGATGCAAGAAAGGAACGAATGCGGGCTTTGTGAAGGCAAACTTTTCAGAGGCGCCTATCTGTCAATCGGGTAAATTCTCGACTTGCGGAATTCGGAAACCAAATTTTCTGAACCACGCTATCCGAGAGTTTCTTCAGGAGACTAGGAAATTGCTCTTTGGGCAGGAGTGTGCACCGACTTCCACTCTTATAGTACTTTTCGCCAAGAATCTTTCATCGGGCGAAAGTTTGCAAGGTCCGGTGGCTGTAGGCTATGCGTGGTGTTAGATGTAAGCACTAGGAATTTTATGTTGTTTTTATTGCAGTTGCTCAATATTAATATGGGAACTATGGTTATCACCAATAATGACCTACGGTCATGCCTGATGTTTGAGGATAGGCAACAGTAACGATATGAATCAGTGCTCGAAGATGTGTCCATCAAACCAACCTGATTTCGTTCGGTTGTAACGACCTTTGACGGAACCGTTTTCGGTGCAGGTTATCCAAGTTTTCTCCGCTTTGTAGTTTACAAAGGCGGCACCGTATCTCCCACTGCATTGCCGCACACTATGATTCCAATAGTTCTTTGTGCTAACACTTCCTGGGTAGTTGTTTTGAAAACACACCTCCTTCTTCCCATAGCCATCGAGGTAAGACCTTACAATACACAGGGACTGATTAGTTTGCCATGGCAACAATGTAAGCTATGATTTGTAGCTCTTCCTCTTTTGTGAAACAAAGAATTTTTCTTGGCTCTTCAGGTGCAAAGTATTTTTCGAAATGCCAAATTTGATGCTGGTTGGCGAATCGACGAAGTTTTGTTTTTGATTGCCTCATTCATACTTTCTTATGTATAATTATGGCCATGTTCCAAGAGCACGTTTGGATTTTTTGTCATGGTTGGTGATTTTTGATTAAAAAAAAGAAAAAAACATGAAATAATAATTAGGACAACTTTTGGGGTAACTTTGGCATAGTCAGGGTCGACTATTTACAAAGTTGAGGTTATTTACAAAGTAGCATGCACGTGTTGAAAAACTATTGCGAAAGGAAATGGGTGTCAAAATATGTTTTTTTCCAATTACATTTCTGTCGACATTGTAATATGCACAGGTTTTTTCCTGACGGGTGAAAGTTTCCACAACAACAATGAAACTGATAATGTGAAGTGAAAAACAAGTACTTTGTCTTCAGAGGACTGTGGAGCAAGAATATCCAAGCGATGCCGTGAGGTTGCAGCACATACCACCGGCTATGGTAGCGGTGATTTTATGCCAATTCAAAACGAAATGTGTTGGTAGGACATTCAAAAGTTGAAAATTACGCGTTGTCCCAAAGTTACAACTGCTGTCCCAAAGTTACCCCGTTCTGCTACAAATGAAGGACAGCTTTACCGCTAGAGGGCATAATCTTTATAGAAAAATTTAAAAACAATATTTTTTATAAAATATGTCCAATCGTAGTAGGTAGATATTAAATAAATAAATTAGAATGATGCATAATTTCTGTACAAATTTTGTTAAATACTTTTTCTCTATTTTTTTAAATAAAGGGCGGGGGAGAGTAGGAATGTTTGTATGAATAAATGCCCATAACTTTGGTTTGGATCAACCTATTTTAACGAAATTATTCTCATTCGAAAGAGCATAGATAAACCAATTACATCTACTATAAAACAATTGCGTTAGTTTTAATTGTCGTAGATAGAGGGCACTTTCGAATAAAAAAAAAATTAAAATTTGTCTATGTTAAAATTTTTTAATGGAAACATCTAAGTACTGTAAATTACAACGGAAACCGAGTAAATTCTTAACAAAATGGCGTAAACCGCATGTCGATATCTTTTGTCTAACTCGAGATATAAGTAAAAACGCGTAAACATACGTAACTATTATTGGCTCACTCTGTATTATAATTTAAAATAACAAAATATGTCAGTATTTTCAGAATGTGTTAAACTAGGAAGGCTGCGAAGTTGACAGGGCCTTCAAATTGTTTATTTATTGACAGTAGTCAAAATATTGAGATCTTTTTAAGAAGTGTTAGCATATAACTCGAATATAACTTTTCTTAATTAGATATTAATAGTACTAATATCAGTAAATAATCAGCATTACTTCATAATGAGTATTTCAAATGCCGAATTGTATGATATGATTGGAGTTTATTTCGAATGCCATCAAAATGCCGCTATTGCCTCACGCATATATGCCATGAGATATCCTAACAGGAGGAATTATGGCAAAGAAGTATTTAAAAGAAAGACAAGAAGATTAAGAGAAACTGGTAGCTTTCATCGTTCTTATTATAAACGACGTGGTGTAGGTGTGATCGAAGATAATGTAATCAATGTTCTTGCTTTAGTTCGACAGAATCCACATATAAGTAGTCGGCAAATCTCTACAGAATTAAACATACCAAAACTACCGTTCTAAGGATTTTAAAGCATAACAGGTAGGTTTCTTATAATAATATGAACTGCACGTTTAAGTTTGAAAATTGTAATTCTTTTTAAATTTTGGATTCAACTGTTTTATTTTCATATTGCGAAAAAAACGACAACATTGCACTTTAATCATTTCATTCATTCCTTAAAAATATTTGTTTTTCTCCACCAAGCTTTACATGAAAGGGATTTCGATGCAAGGCTGGATTACTGCAATTAGATGCTAGGTATGCTGGAAGAACAACCGCATATCATATCAAATATTTTGTGGATAGACGAAGTCACCTTTAGTAGTGTGGGTGGTGTTAATCTGCATAATATGCATTATTGGGCTGAAGAAAATCAGCACTAGATGGACGAAGTGCAGCTTCAAGGTAGGTGGAGTCTTAATGTTTGGTATGGTATAGTTCATTGAAAAATCATAGAACCATATTTCTTTGAAGAAACTTTAAATGGCGATACATATTTAAATTTTTTGGAAAATGAATTGCCTATTTTATTAGGAGATATTTCCTTACAAATAAGAAGAGATCTGATATTTCAGCATGATGGGTGTCCTGCGCACTTTTCCAGGCGAGTTAGAGATTACTTGAATTTAAGACCATATAAATGGATTAGAAGAGGAAGTATATTTCCATTGCCAGCTAGATTTCCAGACTTAACATGCCTAGACTTTGATCTATGGGGAAGATTGAAGGGAGTTAGTCTTTCAAACTCGACCAACCACGCGACAAGACATGAAACAACGCATTAGAAATGCAATAAATAGTATATCCATAGCTGAGATTGAAGCAGCTGTTACGTCTACCCACGACAGACTACGTCTTTGTGTGGACAATGATGGAAAACATTTTGAACATTTAATTGTTTTAAGTTAAGTTTTAATGTGTGTGGTCTTCTCTTCATATATTTTGTTATTTTAAGTTATAATACAGAGTGAGCCAATACTAGTTACGTATGTTTACGCGTTTTTACTTATATCTCGAGTTAGACAAAAGATATCGACATGCGGTTTGCGCTATTTTGTTAAGAATTTAATAAGTTTCCGTTGTAATTTGCAATACTTAGGTGTTTCCATTTAAAAACTGTTACATTGACAAATTTTAATTCTTTTATTCTAAAGTGCCCTCTATCTACGACAATTAAAACTAAATGCAATTGTTTTATAGTAAATGTAATTGGCTCATCTACTCCCTTTCGAATGAGAATAATTTCGTTAAAATATATTGATCCAAACCAAAGTTATAGGCCTTTATTCATACAAACATTCCCACTCCCCCCACTCTTTATTTGAAAAAATAGAGAAAAAAGTATTTAACAAAATTTGTGCAGAAATTATTCATCATTCTAATCTACTTATTTAATACCTAATTACCTACTATGATTGGACATATTTTATAAAAAAATTGTTTTTAAATTTTTCTGTAAATATTATGCCCTCTAGCGGTAAAGCTACAAATTTGGAAGTTATTTCCAGCGATTTACTTTTTCCGTTTTTACTAAGTAAAGTTTTTTCCCAAAGCTGTACGGTAAACAGTTCCTGAGATATAGCCGGAGGATCGCCTTACATGCTTTCTTAAGTACATCTACATCGGTATGCAGTAACTCGATCAGAACGCGCGGCATACCAAACTCATTTCTATTACTTTAGTATTTCCAAAAGTGTTGCCAGAGTGTTTGGTGGGAGACTTACATAATTACCGTTCGCTTCAGTATTGAATAGGTAAGAAAGCTAACTTTTAGGTGTCGATAGTTTAAAATCAGATGATAGTAATGTTGAAGAGTCAATAAAAGTAAGTTTATTAATTTCTAAGATTAAAATCTAGTAGGTAAGATTGGAGACTTTTGGAACACACCACAATTCCAAGGTCCCACATTTCCAAGGTTACTACAATTTTAAGGTCCCACCGGCTCAAGGTTGTGAAATAAGTAGACCATGTTTATACACAACTTTCCCAAGGTCGCATATTTCTAAGATTACTGCAGCTCCAAGGTGAAGCAACACATTAAAAAAAATAATGATATGCTAATATATTTATTTGTTGTATGTACAAATGTAATCAGTGTATTATTCAGATATATGATTTTCTATAGGAATAAAACATTTTGATTTAGTACAAGTGCAAAAGGTCCTTACCACTTCTATATCATTACACCTACGTGGACGTGGTGCAAGTAATTGAGCGTACGTGCAGTGTGGTGCCAGATGACCGCCATTGGTTTATTCGAACGCCACACATGAAGCATTCAACCGTATCGTCTGAAGATGCTCCTCTAGAGGACTAGCAGATGTTGATCAGCGGTACATGATGGTATACCACATACACCGAGTGGTGTGTACATGTCTGTCTGTCTGTTCATCTGTCTGCATGTCTGCCTGTCTGTCTGTTTGTATATCAACCTGTCTGTTTGTCTGTCTGGGTAGTAGTCGCCACGCTCAGTCAGTTAGTGTCGGTCTGTCTGGTCTGGGGTCGTACTATTTGGGTTGACGTTTTTCTAATAAAAAATTATAAGTAGGAGAGCTCTGTCAGTTACTTACTATACCTGTCTCGATTACTAGCAAAGACCACTTATCCAAGAGCTGCATTACGAACTCGGATGAGTTCGTAAAGTCCGGCAACCTCTTCGACAGTTTCCAGTATCATCTCCAGATGTACAATGGTGTGATCATTCGCACTTAGTATAGCTAGGTTTATAACACTAGGCCAGTCAAGGTATAATATTACACGCCTAGTGTGGGCCCGGTCGACCTGCTTTTCTAGAGAACTCTCCGTAATCACGACATTATAATTCCGGACGAATGGCACTATGGTTGTTAGCTGTAATGAAAGAAACAGTTATTAATATAAACAAAGTAGTATCAAGACAATACATACCGTGAACGTGAGACGGTCCCATGTGATGATGTGATGTGCGTAGAATATCCGGTACCACCCAGCGATAATAAGGAACACAGAATTGCGTTGAGTGGTACTGTCTCTCGATAACATCGCACATATGACGTTGTATAATGGTGGAAGCATAGTGGGACCAATCGTCATAGGGATGTGTGTAGCACAAAACCAGCCACCGTCAATTTCTTCGCCGTCATTGTCGTGCATATCGTCGTCACTGTTTTCGTTATTTCCGTGATCCTGGACCTGCGTAGCGGTGTCTGGAGCCTGCCATTGTCATTGGTCTCGTCCTGTATGCTGTTATGTAACTGTTTCTGTGCACTTAGTTGTTGTATTACGCCTGACAGTTCTTGAGAGCTACGTTCCAGTTGTTGCATGTTGTTAATGAAAGTGCCCATAAAGTTATCCTCATCGCTACTCTCTTCAACGATGATTTCGTTACAAAAGGCAGTATATGCTGACGAAGTCATCACTATAATCGTTATGTTCGTCTATGTCAATGGGTAGTGGTGTGTCCTCGACACTGATAGTAATGATTTCGGCATTGGTCATGTCAAGTATTATTATATCCGCATCAAGATTGTAATATTGTAGAGAGTCCAGGACTACGGTCATTTCGTCGTCCCTGGATTGGGCATTCACGGTAATAGGAGAGGATGCAGAGGGCGGGATATACAGAACCTCAGGTGAAGAGGGTGAGGAATCCTGAGGTGTGGGAGTTGAAGGGAGGTCAACGTCAATTGGATAGGAAACCTGAGGTGTAGGAGTTGGCGGGACGTCGGGGAGAGGAGTTAAGGAGACTAGCGGGATGAAGTCGAAGGGATACAGGAGTGCCCCAGGCGATGGAGAACGGGGGTAACAACAACCTGTAAAAAAAGAAATAAACCGTTAGAAATGTATCAAGAATGAAAAAATATATAATTAAAAAAAACATGACTTGTTGGTTCTTACCTGGAAAGATGGGGAACTTGCACTTGAAGTCATTGTATGTTCAGTAGTGTTAACTATAGAATCAGTTGTACGAATACTTTCTACTGTTTTCGTTTCGCTAAATATAGGTGTTTCCCCTACTAAAAACAACGTTTTTCATTCATTTTTAGAGGACATTTTTCAAGGTCTGTTGGGAGGGGCTCCACCCCCCTATATATATATATATATATATATATATATATATATATATATATATATATATGTGCAGGTGACTTTGACCTACTTTCCCACTTTTGCCCCCATTCCAGTTTCCCCCACTCTCACCACCACCCAAAATTTTGTTTAAAAACTTACTTTATGAACTTTAGGACTTTTTCAAAAGTTATTTTGTGAACTTTCCTAATTTAAACTATGCCGTTACAGCATTTACGAAGTTATGTGTGCTAAAACATACTTCTAACAGAAAACACACTTTGATCGTGCTTCTATTATACCGAAACGAAACAGGAAGGGAAGAGTCATTCGGGGAAACATTTTTTCTTGAATTGTTTGGGGACAGATTATCTGATGCCAATTGCCGGAGAGAAATTATTGTTTAGGGACAAATTGTCCGTGAACCGTACATTTATCAATTTTACTTTACTGCCTGTACTATCTCAAATCATTAATTATATATTGTAATTTGAATTTAAGGATATAATGTGAATTCAAACCTTATCTAGGGTAATAAGTTTTCGTCAACAAATTCTTGGTTTCTTAATAGTATCAGCCATTGACATATGTTGTAGCCACTCTCCTTTTAAACAAGTTAAAATAAAAACAGTTTTAGGTAAATTTTAGTTCCATTTTAATGTTTCAGAACAGCTTTTAAAAAATACGGTGTTCTCTTTAATGATAGGCTTTGTTACTGCCAATTTACTTCAAAAGATATGAACTAACCTCGGTTTTGAGATGCAATGTTATTAAGTTACCAGTAAATGTTTCGGACAAATCGTTAAAAAAACTAATCGCTTTAAAATGTGTGTATGTGTGCGCCTGCGCGCACGTGTTCTTATAGTTTGCATTATACTTTGATTTTTTTATTTCTGTCCACCTTTCTTGTTCTTGTACATCCCCGTCCCTTCTTCTTATGTCCATTCTCACTTCCACTCATTCTCCCCCCACTTCTTCATTCGCGTACTGGTTTCTTTCATTGTATTATTTTTTGTTTTCTTGTCCATATTTAAATCTCTCTTCTTTTGTTTCCAACATTCCTGTAATAATTGTCCGTTCTTTTTTCTCATTTCCTCCTCGTACTTTATTGCTCTACTTCCCGCCTCTACCCTTATTTTTTCTTCTTGTACTTTCTATCTGACGATATACCCCGGTGTTTCTCTTTCCAGTCAAATAGTAGCTTCCTTTTTCCTAGGTTCATCCCAAACAATCCTTCTCGCACACTCCACACTTGCCCTATTAATTTATTTCCTTTTCTCACTCTTTCCGTTACGCGTTCTCCAGCTTTGTTGTCCTACCTCGTCGTGTATCCCAAGTATGTGAATTCCATTACCTGCTGTACCTCCTCCTTCCTGCATTTCCACTCCTTTTTCCTTCTTCCTTTCCCCTTTCTAAACACCATTACCTTCGTTTTTTACATTTACTTCCAGTTCTTTCCTTTCAAGTATCTGTCCATCGTCCTTATCATCTCCTTCATTTCTTTTTCTTCCTATTAACACAATATCGCCCGCGTAGGCCAGCGTCCACACTTTCATATTCTCCACAACCAACCCTCCCACTTGCTGCCCACTTAATGTCTCCTCCATGTCCCCTTTATATACTGAGAACAGACTCGGGCTCAATAAACATCCTTGCTCTTCTCCCTATTGAATGCCGCTTGCTAGCTCTCTACGAATACAGCCACCATTTCTCCCCTTTTCTTTTCTAGTTCCTTGTTTGCCATATGTCTCAATATGTATATGTTATCTATCGCTCTTCTCCGTTTCTTGAATCATGTCTGTCCCTCTGGTAGCAATTTGTTTTCCTCTATTTCCTTCTAGCACTGTCGCATGTATTTTGTATGCCGTGTTTAACAATGTAACTCCTCTGTAATGTCTCACTTGTTTTTTGTTCCCTTTCCTGTATACTGGGCATATTCGTCCTTCCATCCATCTCTCCGGAAAACCTTCTCCTCTCTATATTTTATTATTACTGCCATGCGTTTTGTTACCTTTCCCCCTCCATGTATCCACTTCTCTCCTTGTATCCCCATCTTCTCCTGTTGCTTTGCCTTTTTTTCACTTTCTTAGTTGCTTCTATCACTTCCTCTTTTTTTATTACTTCTTCCTCCTCGTATACTTGCATGTCTTGTTTTACTTTTCCCTTCTGTCCCTTTTCCCTTTCAAACAATTTTCTGAAGTATGTCTCCCATTCCTTTATCTGTATTCTCATTTATGCCCCTCTTCTGTTTCTTTAAATATCTCCGTACTTCTTCCGTTTTTATTTCCTTAATCTTTTCCTCTTTTTTCTTCCTCCTTTTTTCTCTCACATGTCTCCATATTTTGTTAATGCCTCTATGTACTCTTCTCTTCTGCCTTCCTTTTTTTCCATTATCTTATCTTGTCTTCCTCTTGATCGTCTTGCATTCTGTATCCCACCACTTCTTCCAACCCAGTCTATCCCCATTCTATCTTGTTAGTTTGACTTTCTCTGTTGCTTCCTCCATCTTCTCTTTTATTTCCACCACGCTTTTCTCTACGCCTTCCTCTGCCCATATTATATTTTCTATTTTTTCTTTATAACTCTTTATGTCTTCATTCGATCATACTTTTTCGTTATGTGCCTCTCTTACTTTTTCCACTCCTTCCTTTCTCCCCCTTCCATTATTAGCTCCATGAGTTAGTGGTCCGATTCCACAGTCTCTCCTATCTTAAATGATATCACCCATTTTCCCGCTTTTGTGTTCTTTACTATATAATCTATTGTCGATTCACACCCCTCTCTCCTATATACGTAAACTCCCCCATTTCGCTTTTTTCCCTATTCTCGTTCAGTATCTCCCATCTCAATCATTGCAGATTTCCCTCTCCTTTTATTCTCTCATTGAAGTGCTCTCCCAGTATTATCATGTCCTCCTCCCACTCTTCCATAATCTTATATAGGGTTTGCCTTGTTACCTTCATCCCTTTTTGTTATTATTTTCATCTTTCATCCCCCCCATTGTATATTTCTTTCTACTATTCCTTTTCTCTGTTGTCTTTTCTCGTCTTCCTCTTTTTACCTCCATTTTATTCCCTCTTTTGCTCTCCCTCTTATACTGTCTCTTTCAGAGTGCTGCACCACCCATTCGAAACCCTGTGACATCTCCTTTTTCTATGTCTCTCATTCTGTTTCCTCTATCCATGGCTCTTGTAATCCCACCATATCTTATTCCCTAATGAACTCCCAAAAATTCTTGGTCTTTGTTCTTTTTTCCCGCTATCCATTGTTCCATTTCTTCGCTGTTTCGCCATACTTCTTTCCTCCCCGTCTCCTTCCTCCTTCTATAGTTTTGTGTTTTTGGTTTCTTCTCTCCGCCTCCCTTTCTCTGATTATCCCCCCGTTTCTCTTGTTCCAAAGGTATCTTTCTCCCTCAATCTTCAATTCTTACTTTTTTCCCTTCCCTCATTTTTGCCGCTGTGTTCATTATTTCTCGTTGAATTCTTCTTTCTTCCCAAGTTAAGTCATGATCTATGTATATTCTTGTATTTTTCAGCTTTCTGCCATTATTTTTTGTTTCCCTTCCCAGTTCTCCTTTTCTACCATCACTATCTCGTATTCCTTCGCTCTATTTATAACCATCACTTTTTTACATTCCACTTGTACGTTTAGTTTCTCTTCCAGCGAGTCTTAATTCTTTCTCGTGTTCCTTGCTCTTGCATCCCTTTATTACTATATTATTCTTTATTTTCCTTCTTTAGTCTTCATTCGTTTTTGTTTCCAGCTTCTCTGTTTTTCCTATTAGTCCTCCTTTTTCTTTCTGCCGCTCCTTTTCCCTTTCTCCCATTGATTCTTTCATTGATTTGATTTCGTTCCTTATTTCCCACGTGTTTTCTTCCATCTGTTTCATCATATATCGTATTCATTCTTTTACTTCTTCCATTTTCTCTCTTCCTTCCTTCTTCCACTTGCCGTTATTGATCAGTTTCCTTCCTGTTTCTCTCTTGTATTTTTATGTCCGGCGAGCTTATCTTCTTTCCTTTTCCAAATATTCTTTGCCTTTCCGCTTCCTCTTCTTCCCTCTCCCTTTTATTTATTTCCCCTTCCCCTCGTTTACCCTACTCTTTAAGCTCTTCTTTCTGCTTCAATTAACTATTTGCGTTTTTTAGTCCATGTATGAAACTTTTCTAATTTCTCGTTTTTTCCTTGCCCTCTACTTAATTTACTCTTTTTTTTGTTGAGCCTGCTTTTTCTCCGTTTGTCATAAAAACTGAAATTTATTTTAGCGTCCTTCGGCGTTTATAAAGTCCCCATTATATTATTGTATTATAAATCAGTTAAAATTAAAATGCAATATTTTATACACAAATGTTCAGAGGTGAAAGGTTATTTGCTATCTTTAACGTTCACGGAGATAAATGTTTATATAAATGTAAAAATATTACCTATTTAAATTTGTCATCACTATTGCAAAAAGGTTTAAAAACGAATTGATTTATTGTCCTCTCGTATTTGCATCGTTACAGATACCACCTACTTTTCTACTTCACATTAACTAAGCTTATTAATCACTCAATTAGCGCCCAACTTTATAAGCAATGTAAAACTCGTCTTTATACAACCACATAAGAAATACGAATCCAAAAATATTTATTGTTTTGATTGAAATTTGCTAACTCGTCGTCGTTTGGGCGTTTTACTTGTGATCTTTGAGATGTTTAGGATATTATTTGAATATCAATGTTTTCGTCACAATCAATCACGGTTGGGTTAGTTTCCTCAGCACGGCAAGACTTTAGAGTTTAATTTCTATTTTCTCGTCATAGTTAAACTTTTTTACTGCTGCCCATTTGCAGGAAAGAAGGCACTATTGTGGAGCATGAGCGCTATACTTAGTAATTGGAATCAAACCACGAGAGGAAGCTTTCCAGTCTCAATTTTTTCGGTTACACCGTGCATCAATTGAACTTTATGGTACGTTCTTAAGGAGTTTTAATACGCTGCTACGTCAGTTAGTGGCAGTGATGACAAATTGCATCCGTTACATTAAAAAAACTTCGTAAGAATTTCTAACCTATTATCATTTGATAGAGGTTGGTCGGACATTATTCTGTACAAAGCTTTAATCATTGATATTCATGTTACGGGAATAATTTTAATTTATAAAAATGTTCACGGTCTTTCTTTTTTGGAGTACTTTTATGAATTTTAGTTTTCATTTAAAAAGAAACGATGTCGTGTCGCAACCTCTAAAGGTATAGATGAACACACAATACGTGTTCGGCAACTGCTAGAAAGTTGTTAGGTGAATAAATTGCTTCCTTGATCTTTTCTTTACCAGATTTCCTAATACGTAAGTAAGGATTAATCCATGCCAATCAAAAGTACTAGCTAGTCTTTCCAATCCCCTTTGACTGTACCTGAAACTTTATGCTTCAAAATACCAAATGGAAAAGCACAAAAAAACAGTTAGTACTTACATAAACCCCTCTAATCGAATGTAACTCTGAGTGCTGGTGTACTTCGGATTCTAACTCTATTAAACAAATATACAATAAGTATACAACCCCTGCATTCACAGATACCTCTTCGATTTTAGTGATGCATCTAAGAGGTATCTTTACATACAATATTCCTACAATAAAGAAAACAACCTTTAAATAACAGGTAGTCTTCTAATTTAAATGTGCATTTGAAAACGAAACTCTAGTAACTATGTGAATTTCACCAAACGGCGAAGTCAAAATTATAAACGAATGATCTCAAATGTTCATTTTGCATAGCTTTAAATTTTTCCCCCTTGAATTCTGCAAAAGCGCTTTACGAAAACGGGAGGAAGACACGGGCCCATTTCTTAGAAATACCCTTACTTAATATTACACACGTCGCTGTTTGGTAGAATAATTTTGTTCACCAGGTTAAATTAATAATTTTTTTAAAAGCGTGTGTTAAATCTAAACGCACATCAGTTGCTAATATAAACAAATGGACAAAATAGTTTGAATCGAATCTGACAAATTTATATCAATGTCCGTAGCTAAACTCTACCATTATATTCTACCATCAGATGCTGAGATAGATTATTCCACTTCCCATATATGGATCTCATAGGACACCGACCTCCAGAGTTAATTTTTTTCCTCAAGATTGACTGAACAACACTCGACAAGTCTTTTTTTTTGTTAACTTCTACGAACGAAACGAACACCTTAATTAAAAACAAACATTTCACTTGCCGGAGATAAAGGCTTTTAGTCTCTTAGACCGTTACACTACCTTTTAATAGAAAGCAGAAGCATGTTTCTGTCTCAATACTAAACCAGTCCCGACTTACTTGTGCGCCTTACAAGCACGGGGCCACCCGGGCCGCTTAGTCCGCTTAACGTATAATCCACCACTGCTAACAAAGGGCCTTCGATAATTAGGGTACAAGCTGATTCTTGAAAACTTCTTCTTCCCAAAACGTAAGTATGTGAATTTTGCCAAGAACCAAGTGTGATTGTTTTAAAGGAAGATAAAATTTTAGCACAGTGACAAGCTAGCATCGCGTCCTCAAACGCTACAGTGGCTAAAGTTTATCTCTGACATCTACGGTTACATACGGCGAATGTCGTACAGCTATTGTTAGCGTCTTCTGGATAACCGTCGAAAACAATTATACTCTTAGCATGATAGTATTTTTGACATTCTACTTAGTTTGACTCTGCGAAATGGCGGGGAGCATGAAAGTAAGGTAACATTTAAATGTAATAAAACATACACAAGTTGTGTATAAAACATGTCAATGGTGACGTTACGTGGATAATATACACGAACCTAACATTTCCACAATAGCTTTAAAAACTTACAAAATTGGCGCATAGATCTGCCTACCCTGTTTGTTACAATCGTCAAGCGAACCAAAATGTCTAATGTAAATAAAGCAATGTTTGGACGTAAACTTAAATTTGAGAAAAAATTATCGAAATAATTTAATGTAACTTCAAACCAAATTCCCAAAGTAAATGTTATTTTTAGAATTTTGTTTGAAGCTACATGAAATTATTTCGATAAATAATGCAAATTGGTAACCGGGTGAAGAAACACGCATTATGTTCCATTAATGGATTAATATATTTAATGAAAGATCTTTCATACGTAATCCCTGAAAAGGAAAATTTATATACATAACAACCGTAATAGTTGACGTTAGAAACGTAACAATACAACTTGCCTTTCGTTTCACAATATACAAGTACAAATCCCTCCTTTAACCATGACAAATTCAAGTAGGTATACAAAATAATCGTAAAAGCTTGTTCAGTTCATTCTATTAATCCTAGCATACATATACGAGTACCTTATCCAGTAAAATTAGATACACTCTTATCCCTAATGACAGCAAAGTTATACTTAAAAGCTAACAATATAGTATATAAAAAATATATCGAAATAGACAACCGGTATACAAATATACACAATTTATGCTTTGGGTTATTACTACTGCACCACGATAGTGTAAATAGTAGTTAACTGTTAATAAGATAACCTCCAAAATGGAAGCTAACCGCTAGAACATCACTGTGTGTTTTATTTAAAAGTTCAGTAGTAATTACCTTGAATTTGGTTAAGTATGTGCACAACTTATTGGCTAATGGATTGATCCAGTTATAACAGTTCTACTTTAGTGAAGTTTTTATAAAAATTAAATGGTTTCGGATAGCAATATGCCAGTGAAATTTCAACACAGGTAAACAGTTCAGTAAGAGTAATAGGTAATATGGTGAATTTAAATGCACCTAATCTTTAGTATAAGTTGCAGTGATCCCAGCTGAATGCTGTGTATGAAAGGTAATAGATTCGGGAGTAAACTTGACAATGCAATATTTATTTATAAAAGCGATAAGGAAAGATCTAACCTGATTGTTGAACGAGTACGTGTACTTCGTTTAGTACAGTTTAATTTCCATCCTCGTCATTGCATGGCAGCTTCCAGTAGCCCGTCACGTTCGTTTCCAGTTCCGAGCACATCGTAGTAATATCAAAAGCGAGACGAAAGGTACATAATGTATAATCTTAACAGCAACCTGTACACGAAGAAGGAAAACGCAAATGAAAAAAACCCAAAAAGAAAAACTAGAAAAAGGTAAGGGATATAACATCAGTTTATTCATATAACGTTGTTTTACCTCTATAGGTCGAAGACGAGCTATATTTCACACTTTACCACGAACTGGTTAATATATTTCCTTAAATTTATATATCGTAGTTTAAGCCTAAAAGAAAGATTATAATTATAACGAGCTTGACAAAAATTGAGCCAACTCACCATGTGTAAGTAACGTATTTTTTTTACATCTGCGTTAATGCGATTTTATTACTTCACAAATGAAGAAGTAATTTTTGAAGCAAAACTTTTCTAGAAATAGTGATTTACACCGAGAAAACAACTGAGAGAAATTTTCTAAAATATAATTTTACACCCCAACAAAACGGCCATGTTAAAAGAACCACGCCTTCTAAAAAAGGTATTCAACAGAATTGTCCTTATCAAATTTTGTAAAAATATTAAGCAAATGTTAGCAAAGTGGTAGGTACCTATAAAAATATAAGAATTTTGAAAATAACCCAAATTCACGTATAGATGCCACTAGCAGGTTTATTTTAAGAATTTTGTTACGAAATACAAAGGTAAATACGTGAAGAAATAATTCCTAATAACGTAGAAAAGTAAACGCAATAAAGTAAAATCATTTAATCCATTATAATAAATGGTAAATGCAGTAAAAACAGAAAAGTTAAATCATTAAAGTAGAGAAATAATTAACGAGTAAACTTAAGTAAATAACAACCCTAACGATTCAGGCTACAGATAAATTTTGTTTTTCCAAACAGTAATAATCAGAGAAAATTTATAGAACCGAACAGAAAGTATCCGATATTGATTTTTATACGTTACGGATCCCCCCCTAGGAAAGATAAAGACATCAGTAGAGGAATCACACAGACAAAGGTAACACGGGAAAGAAAACAAAAAAAAAACGGTAAAGGAAGAGAGAGAAGTTCGAGTTATAAACTCAGGACAAAAAGCCCTAAAATCCAGATAATCCCAACCCCGCTTAACGCCCAACCCCAAATATATAAGCAAAAACCAAACCCCAAAGCAACCAATCAAAGAAACCCAACCCAAAAGTAAGAATAAGAAGAAAGAGAGAAGAAAGTTACATGCGGAGCGATAATGACGTATATACTACCAGAAACATCTACCAAGCACACAATTCAAGCAATCCGCAAAAGAACAACCTGATTCCAAACTCCCATGTGAGTCCTTTGGCATTCAGCCGGTACGGGGAAAAAATAATAAAATAAAAGCAAAAGGGAGGGCATAGCCTGAAGTTGTAATTCTTCAAAAAAAAAAACTAGGTTTATTACTACAATTAGGAAACGAAGCGGATAAGGATGAGGTGATTTGGGTAGGGTGGTTGTCTTCGTTCCATTTATTCCAGTAATTTAAGTAATCGCGTGATATACACGGAACCTAAAGGGACCAGAAAGAACAGTAGAAGAGGAAGAAAGAAAGGAAACCCAACCCACAGGATAAGTAACCCACCCTCAGCAGAACTTAAGGGCAGGCAGCCTAAAAACCCAAACCCCAGAAGAAACCCATTCCAACCCACAGAAAAGAAAGTCCAAAGTTTTGTCCCCGTTGCCCAAAAGTTAAATAAGGTGCCCATTATAGACCCCAACTCAACCCTATGACATCATGAACTAGCACAGATAAAATGCCATAGGTGCTATTAAGAGACAGTAAGAGAGAAAGAGGGAATCTTATTTACGGCGAAAGTTTAACCCCATCGACTCCGATTCCCGGGATTCCGTGGTCGTCGAAACTAACACGGCGAAGGTGAACCCATCCCGTTCCTTTTAGGCCCATTTATGCAATTATTCAGTTAGTAAAGTGAACTAGGAAGCTAGTGTACATTTAGGTGAAAGGTAGTAGATAGGAAAGTGAAATAAAAAGGGCAAGTCTCCAAATATCCCCCTGAGGAAATTAGTAGGAAAGACACTTGGAGAAATGGAGACAGGAGGAGCGAAGGGACCGAATGTAAGGTCACGGATGGCAAAGGAATAGTCTTCGTATAAGTGGCCTCCCTGCTACGCCCAACAAACCGCCCAAAACACACACAGAGAGAGAGAGAAACCAGAACGATAGTTGTCATCAACAACCAGAACGAGAAAGGAAGAAAAGTTTAAACGTGAAGTTTGTGTTGTTTGCCGCGTCTAGGATAGCGAATTAGAGAAGTCGCGTCAGCCGGTATATGTGACTGCAGATCCTTGACGTGGTGAACCGCTAAGAATTTCCCCAAGTGATCTTTCAATTCGTAATATCCACTAACTCAAACTTAACAGGTCTACGTCACAGATTGTACCGTAGATTATGAGCTTGATAGGCTTTAGCCAGTCTTTGATTAATATCTGAGCGAATAGAGTCAAACTGACGAACAAGTTAATTGTCAGGAGGTACAGTACGGTTTGGATCCACCAAACAAGATATGTTCTAGTACAAATAAGGCATAGTAAGGAGAACAGCAGATAACTTCATGCTTTGCAGGACGAATACCACACCCAATCTTAGCTAAATTAACGTCCCACTTACGTTGATTCTTAGTGGTATAGGAAGATATAAGGGTTTTTAAAACTCTTGTTAATTCTTTCTGCAGGATTCGCTCTAGAATGGCATTTGGCGTTAAAGAGAATAGTAGTTCGATAATCGGAGCACAATTTAGTAAATTCTTTACTGCGAAACTTTACACGAGTATCACTAATGATATACAGTGGAGTACCGAACATCAGAAAGATATTGTCTTCCACCATTTGACAAACAGCAGAAGCGGTAGCATGACGTAAGGGAAAGAATAGTCAGAAGAAGAAAATTGGGAACGTTTATAAAGTAAACAGAAAAAAATGTTTGTAAATCTGGACGAATTTAGTTAAATAATGTCAGAAGTCTTAGACGGCAAACATAATGAAATGACAATGAAATCTGAGTTGTGGTATCAATATCTCTAAATATACCAAACTTATAGCATTGTTGAAAAGTAAAAATGTTGGATACCAACTAAATGAATCACCAGTGTTTAAAGAGAACAACATACATTTCTAACGGAAGCTCCTAATGGTTCAAGTTGTATGCTAGAAAATTCAGTACTTAATAATTCAGTTGAAAAATCTGGAACACTGGAACTGTGGCAGGATCTGTAACAAACAAAATACACCCACGTACCACACAAAATTAAAAAACACCGAACGCGTTTCGATAGCTACGCTATCATCATCAGCAGTCGACTGCTGATGATGATAACGTAGCTATCACGTGTTCAATTTGTAGATAGTATTAATAATTCAGTGTTTAATAACGCCACAGTTATGAACAGTTCAGATGGAAGTAAACTTGAAAACATTTAAATACCACTTATTTTTAATAATTATGGTGCTAATTGTTATATACATTTTAAGTTTGATAATTAATAATTTGAGTTGACAAATAGGCATTATGAGAGAAAGATTTTATTATTTTGCCATCGGCGGTAAGTTGAACTTACCCCCTGTGAGCAAAGCTTGTAAATGAAAGAATACGGCCGATCATGCCAAAAAAACTAAAATAATGTTACCTACGTATTATTTGGATAATGATCAAGGGTGTGTGAAAGGTCAATAAAATAAAGCATTTCTTGTGACTCTGTTATTTTTCAATTAAGTGGCTAACAAACAAACTAAATAAAAAATTACAGTATTAGTATGATTGATTGAATTAACTATACTAATAGTTTCATTTTGTTGTCACTACTTACAATAATCGTTGCAGTAGCTAATTTTAGGTTTTGCTTAATTTGTATTATTTTGTTTTTATATAAAATATACACTACAGTTAAATTGTACTTTTAGATTTTAGTTTTTAAAATTTGACTTAAAAATAATTTCTTAAACCATTTTATTGATTTACTCAATTTCCAAGTTAGATATGTAGTTTTATCAAACCCTGTACTAGTTGATGTGGGTGTTCTATATATTATTCGTCGAAGCTATGTGAATGCTCCTCGACACAAAAACAAATAGATTCCTTTGGGAACCTTTATATCGCTGGTGTCGATGCTTCTTACATCATTACAACAAATTGGGGAAGAAAAGCGAAATATGCGACTAAGATAGAAAGCAATCGACTGCGCAAATTCTTATTAAAACAAATACTTTTAGTGTGTTAGATTTATACCTAATTTGATGATTTATATTTTAGATATTAATAAGAAATCTAATAATAATATTCAAATCAAATTGATTGTTATTAGTCTTTAATGTAAAATAGGGTAGATACGTTGTCCCACACATCATACCCCAGAAGTAAAACTAAAAGTAAAAAAAACTGTTTATATTTAAATATGACATAAGTATAGCACCTAAATGTCTCAACCCAAGTCTTTGGTCCTTCGGGTTATTGAATTAAAAGTCCCGATTTTATTGAAATTCGAGATAAATTGACGCGTAAATATGTCGACCTCAATGATGTTTGGTGGTGATTGACCGATAGGGTAATGGGGTACAGACGGCACTCTTATTTTATCTCGACCCAACTAGCTCAAAAACAATAAATAGCGAAACAATCGATTCGAAATATTTATGCATGACTTAAATATCTAGGCCCCTGTAAATTTTGATTAAAAGAAATAAGTACTGTGGACATGAAGTAATAAGGGTGCAAATATTTACATAAATACAATAAAATCTGTGCCAATTACAAGTGATATGTGCGTTTGTAGAGTAGCGGACAAATTCAATTAAAATTTGAATGGGAGTTTAGCCCTCTCATGTGCAACTTTTTACATTCATCAGAAAATAAAATATAAAATTATTTTTGTGTTTGTAAAGTCAGTTACCTTCAAAAATTGTAAAAAAAAAATTAAAATTCAAATTAGAACATTTTATGGACATTTTTTTTGTGTCCTCATATGGGAACAAAATCCCTGAACTTTACTTTACCGACGTCCTCATATGGGGACAGATAATTGAATGCAGATTATTATAAATAAATAATTAAAACAGTATAAATGATTTTATTATTATGAAATAAGTAAACTAAATAAAATAATCTAAAAAACACTGAAACTTAAAAATATATTAAATAGTCAAATTATAATCAAAATGCGCAAAATAGACAAGAAGTGATATCACTTTCGACTATGAAATTCTTGGAAACATTCTGGGCAGAACGCGGTATCACCCCTTATGCATATGTACCTAGTTTTACTTTTACAGTAGGAATTCTTGCATCGACTTGCATTTTTTTCTTCTGTCTTCTTGGGGTAATGTGGTCCATTATCAAATTTTTTCTCTGTCGGTACAATTTTTCTAGGCCTCTTTTTTACTTCAGGAGGAGTTGCACTTCTAGGACGTCCTTTTTGTCGTTTCATTTGAAATATGAGTGCAGTTGATATTCTACTTTTAAAATGCAAGAGATCTAAAAATTCCTTTTTCTGGTGGCCATTCAATTTCCACAATACCCAAGCATTTACCACTGTCACATTTATAAAGTGGTAAAATATTCTCATATACCAACGCTTATCTCTTATATAGTTATTACACAGTCCAATCAAGGAGTCGTGGATTCGTGAAATTAGCAGGGATATTCTTCGTATTGTAACCGAAGGAAATGTTGTAAGAGACATGTGTCGCTGAAGAAATATCTGATATAATGGTTGATGAAGAAGTTGGTCCATTCATAATTTGATTAGCAACTGCGCATTTCTTTGAAATAGATTGGTCTAAATAACCTTCTGCAACCGTTGTCGATCGCCAGGCCCCATGTTTTTTCACTGTGAGTATGTCTCCACCGGCTTCAACTAATAGTGATGCAAAAGTCCTTCTTAAACTGTGTCCTGTATAAAGTTCCGGATTGGATAACTTCAAGTATTTAGCAACTTTTGTGGGGTATTTTGGACATGGTGTTCTTTCCCACCACTTGCACTGAACATTTTGATTTACCATAATAAATAAAGAAAAGTGAATGGTCCGTTTTAGCCGGTCTCGGAGAGGAATATCTTCTAATCAGTTAGAACGTTACTGCCTCTAATAGTACTATTTGTAATTATAAATACTTACATCTTTAAGAGCCATTTGGCACAACTCATCACACCGGCAAGCACCACAGATAGTAATAATTAAAGCAAATTTTATATCCAAATCTTCTTTTATTAAAAACAGTTGATCGAAGCATGGACCATTTTGACCATAGTGTTGAAGATCCTAAATTTTTTGACAGTTGTAGAAAATACGCTAAAATTACCTCTTCACTTATCCTCTTAACTTTTCTTTCCCTCGTCCAACATAACAAGAGATCGTAGTCTTTTTCATACCGTAGTTGTGATTTTTCTGGTAATAAGCTTAAATTTAGTATTTTCGCCTCTTCCATGATGTCTTCAGGAACTGAATTTTCATCATTTTCTGCAATCTCTGCATTTTCTTGAGAACGCAACGTTTTTTCAAGACAAAATTGTGGATCAATCAAAAATTTCTAAATTTTCGAGTGTTTGTTGTTCTGACTCCTTGGTAACGATAATAACTACTAGATTCGACGCTAAATTTCCAAATTCACATTTTTATTTATTATTTACAGTTTTCATGAAGGTGTAGGAAAAAATCATATGTATTACACTGGATGTCTTTTCCTCCCTTCTGCAGTTGCTGCCCTCGTCTACGACTCGGGCAGCAAACTCTACAGTCGGAAGGAAAACCACCACTTTCCTCCGTAGCAATACAAATAGCTATTTTTCGAGATCGTATGTAGAATATACTATGTCGAGCGTGTTCATAGTAGAAGTGTCGTTTTTCAGCTCAGCGGAACAAAATAATTACAGGTCGCTAAGCAACAGTTCTTTTCGCTCCGATTATCATTTTTGATAGATGCGGTTGTCAGTTAGTCAGCATTATTACAACGAAGAAACGGCAATTTAGTTAGCTATTAAAAATGGAATCTGATAATTGAAGAAGTATTGCAAAGCACGCCACCAGAATTAACAAAAGTTATAAATTCAGCTGTATTAAATTTACTACCAGTAAAGTCACAAGAATATATAACATTGCTTATAAAAAATTTAGAGGCTACCAAAGAAACAAAAAGACCGAATATTTCTCTGAAAATATAATGCTGCCATATTTCATTGAATTGTCCGAAAAGTATGCTCCTGCGAGTTTATGGGCAACTTACTCAATGTTGAGAAGTACAATTTCGCTTTGCCATAATATCGACGTAAGTAAATATGCAAAATTAGTCATGTTTATAAAGTAGAAAAAAAAGGAACAATGTTTTCAATTTATTAAAAATGCACCAGATGGGCAGTATTGAACAACTAAAGTAAATAAGTAATTTATTATTTTTGGTTATTAAATTAACAAAAATTTGTGTTGCTCTAGTATTTGGCATAGCTGGTGCATGTCGCATTGACGAATTGGCATATTTACAAGTAAGTGGCATAGAAGAAACGAATTCTAAATTGTTGGTTCATTTAAGGGAAAGAAAAAACGATAAACAAAGATCCTTCACAGTTAAAAGAATACTTAGAACTTTTAGAAAATACAATGAAAATCGTCCAAAAAACTTTCCAACAGAAAGATTCTTCTATAAATATAGCAACGCAAAATCATACAGACAATTTGTTGGAAAACGTACATTTGATGGCATGCCAAAGAGGAAAATTAGAGGAAGCGTCAAAATACACAGGGCATTGCTTTAGACGGTCACCCGCTACACTTTTGGTAAACTCAGGAGCTAATATGACTACTCTTAAGCGACATAGAATTCCGATAAAGTAGCGGAAGGCTATATCGATGATTCCATAACCAATAAAATACAAATGGCAGAAAACATTCTGAATAACGATAGTTCCGCATCAAAAATATACAAAACTACAAACAATTCAACAATTGTATCTTCTCCTTACATTGCAACGTCCACAACAGTGAAAATCATATCGAAAGACGCATTCGCACGCATAATAAAATTGACAATGATGAAAATTATATGGAAATATTTAAAAATTGCACTTTTCATAACAGTTCCATTGTAATAAATGTTAATAAAGATAAAAATTAATAAATGTCTTGTTTCCACATTTGTATCTTTAAATTTTGAGTTAAAACGATCACGAAAAAAATAGTATACATCATCAGGGGTAGAAGTGCGTTTTAGTGCCTTACAATGCTCGGTGGCTTCGGCTACGCCAAAAGCATCGAAGGCACTAAAACTCTTACTTCTATCCCTAACGCTGTAATGTACTCTTTGCACAATACAGCCCACTTTCGAACCGGATCATTTATACGTTCAAGTTTTTGGAAAATTCCAATTAGTGTCTACAAGAAAGAAGTCGCTAAGACATTTAGCAATTTATAGTAGTGACTGTAAAAACTGACAAGTGCTGAAGACAAAATAGGTATATTTCATCACAAACGAAATCAAAGAGCTAAAACATAATCGAAGGGTTTCCAAAGCAAAATTAGTGCGTTATATACAATTTTGTAATAAATCAGACAGTACAGAGAATAATAAATAATTTTAAGAACGTATACAAAAAATCGAAATTCCACTGAATTAAGTTGTGTTCGGAATTTTATGATAATAATGAAGAAGGTTTAGAGCGGAAATGGAAGACTTACTTGATAGTATTTCCAAATACTTTCAAACCAATACACCGCACAGGTCATTTTGATAGCATTTTTCCCTAGCGGATTATGGTAAAACTAAGTTTGTTTACATCAATACGTTTTAGTTTTCCTGTTTTCATATATTCGTTCGCTTGACGAAAATTTCATTTGGATGTGTAGTAATGGCTTCAAACAAAGGAAAAGTGTGTGCAGTACACGACTACAATAACTATATGAAACGCACATAATATATAAACAAACTTAGTTCCACCATATTCCGCTGGGGAAAAATGTGTTGTTAACAAAATGTATGGAATGACATCTGAGTGCGGTGTATTTGTTCTAAATAGGTTAGGCAATAATCTATGTCAAACAGACGTTTAAATCTTCATGACAGACAGAGTTTAATAGACATCTAGATACTGACTTACATGAAAAGAAATGAAATAACTTTAATTTCAATTTTTTTAGGATAACTATGCATCTCCTTTTTTATACGTTCATAACGAAAACAGGCAACATTGTAAACACAAAAACAGTAATCTGTGTCAGATTGACGTTACAAACTTCATGGCAGATAGAGATTCAGATTCAACGTAAAAAAAATTCCAAAGCCGCCCGCTACTATAAAAATATCAATAACACTGCTGCAGCATTTTCAATCATATTTATTTAATTTTTACATTTATTACGCTTTACATTAAAAAACTATGTAACGAAAACTTATGTAAAATGAAATTTTCTTTAAAAATTACGTCTACACTTTTTCTTATCGTTATTAAGATAAGACAAAAATTTTAACCAACACTTAAATTCTTCGTTAGGAATTCTTCTGCCACTAAATTACGCGTCATATCAAAAAATTGCATAGAACATAGTTAATTGAAATATTTAAGGTCTATATTCAGGTATTTTTATATCTTTTAGATATACAACTTCTTTAGAAATATTTGATAAAAACCAAAAACCACCCCTAATAAACGGTTTATTACACACACAGACACAGACACAGACACAGACACAGACACAGACACAGACACAGACACAGACACAGAGGCAGACGCAGACGCAGACGCAGACGCAGACGCAGACGCAGACGCAGACGCAGACGCAGACGCAGACGCAGACGCAGACGCAGACGCAGACGCAGACGCAGACGCAGACGCAGACGCAGACTGCAGAACAGTACACGACAATTTAAGGCAATCAGGACTTTACGTTGACACGGACTCTTAGACACATTGAAAACACAGACACAAGAAAGACAGTTATCACACAGACACAGACACAGAGACACAGACACAGACACAGACACAGACACAGACACAGACACAGAACAGACACAGACACAGACACAGACCAGACACAGACCAGACCAGACACAGACACAGACACAGCATACAGACACAGACACAGACAGCAGACACGGTACACAGACACAGACACACGCAGACACACGACACACGACAGACAGACACCAGACACAGACACAGACACAGACACAGACAGACAGACACAGACACAGACTCAGACACAGACACAGACACAGACACAGACACAGATACAGACACAGACACAGACACAGACACAGCACAGACACAGGACACACGACACAGACACAGACACAGACACAGACACAGACACAGACACAGCACAGACACAGACACAGACACAGACACAGACACAGACACAGCAGACACAGACACAGACACAGACACAGACACAGACACAAGACACAGACACAGACACAGACACAGACACAGACACAGACACAGACAGACAGACACAGACACAGACAGCAGACACAGACACAGACAACAGACACAGACACAGACACAGACACAGACACAGACACAGATACAGACACAGACACAGACACAGGACACAGACAAGGACACAGACACCGACACAGACACAGACACAGACACAGACACAGACACATACACAGGCACAGACACAGACACAGACACAGACACAGACACAGACACAGACACAGACACAGACAAAGACACCGACCAGATGGTAGATAGAGATTCAGATTCAACGTAAAAAATTCCAAAGCCCCGCTACTATAAAATATCAACAACACTGCTGCAGCATTTTCAATCATATTTATTTAATTGTTACATTTATTACGCACATTAAAAACTATGTAACGAAAACATGTATTAAATTTTCTTTAAAATTACGTCTACACTTTTTCTTATCGTTATTAAAATAAGGCACAAATTTTAACCAACACATTCTTCGTTAGAATTTTTCTGCCACTAAATTACGCGTCATATCAAAATTGCATAGAACATAGTTAATTGAAATATTTAAGGTCGATATTCAGGTATTTTTATATCAGATATACAACTTCTTTAGAAATATTTGATAAAACCAAAAACCACTAATAAACGGTTTATTACACACAGACACAGACACAGACACAGACACAGACACAGACACAGACACAGACACAGACACAGACACAGACACAGACACAGACACAGACACAGACACAGACACAGACACGACACAGACACAGACACAGACACAGACGACAGACGCAGACGCAGACGCAGACGCAGACGACAGACACAGACACAGACACAGACACAGACACAGACACAGACACAGACACAGACACAGACACAGACACAGACACAGACACAGACACAGACACAGACACAGACACAGACACAGAGAAAGAGGCAGACGCAGACACAGACACAGACAGACACAGACACAGACACAGACACAGACACAGACACAGACACAGAACAGGCAGACACAGACACAGACACAGACACAGACACACACCGACACCGACACAGACAGACACAGACACAGACAACACTGACACAGACACAGACACAGACACAGACACAGACACAGACACAGACACAGACACAGACACGACACAGACACAGACACAGACACAGACACAGACACAGACACAGACACAGACACAGAACACAGATACAACACAGACACAGACACAGACACAGACACAGACAGCAGCACAGACACAGACAGACAGACACAGACACAGACACAGACACAGACACAGACAGACACAGACACAGACACAGACACAGACACAGACACAGACACAGACACAGACACAGACACAGACACAGACACAGACTCGGACACAGACACAGACACAGATACAGACACAAACTCGACACAGACACAGACACAGACACAGACACAGACACAGACACAGACACAGACACAGACACAGACACAGACACAGACAGTCTCAGACAAGGACACCGACACCGATACCGACACCGACACCGACACCGACACGGACACGGACACAGACACAGACATAGACACAGACACAGACACAGACACAAACACATACACAGACAGACAGACACAGACACACACAGACACAGCTACAGACACAGACACAGACACAGACACAGACACAGACACACACAGACAACAGACACAGACACAGACACAGACACAGACACAGACACAGACACAGACACGAGACAGACACAGACACAGACACAGTCACAGACAAAGACTGACCCCGACACAGACACAGACACAGACACAGACACAGACACAGACACACAACACAGACACAGACACAGACACAGACACAGACACAGGCACAGACACGAAATCTCAGTCGCAGACGCACGAAATGTATAAGGTCTATATTCAGGTATTTTATATCTTATGGATATACAGCTTCTTTAGAAATATTTGATAAAACCAAAACCACCTAATAAACGGTTTATTACAGACACAGACACAGACACAGACACAGAGACAGACACAGACACAGACACAGACACAGTCACAGACACAGAGATAGACACAGGTTCAGACGCAGACGCAGACGCAGACGTAGACGCAGACGCAGACGCAGACAGACACAGACACAGCCACAGCCACAGCACACACACAGACACAGACACAGACACAGACACAGACACAGACACAGACACAGACACAGACACAGACACAGACACAGACACAGACACAGACACAGACACAGACACAGACACAGACACAGACACAGACACAGACACAGACACAGACACAAACACAGGCACTGACACTACACAGACACAGACACAGGCACAGACACAGATGCGGACACAGATACGGACACAGACTCACAGGCACAGACACAGACACATACACAGACACAGACCCAGATACAGACCCAGACCCAGACGCAGACGCAGACACAGTCGCAGACGCACACGCAAACTCAGGCGCAGACGCATACGAAATGTTTAAGGTCTATATTCAGGTATTTTTATACCTTATAGATATACAGCTACAGAAATATTTGATAAAACCAAAACCACTAATAAACGGTTTATTCCAGACACAGACACGGACACAGACACAGACACAGACAGACAGACACAGAAACAGACACAGGCACATACACATACACAGACACAGACACAGACACAGACGACAGACAGACACAGACACAGACACAGATACAGACACAGACACGACACAGACACAGACACAGCCATAGACACAGACACAGACACAGACACAGACACAGACACAGACACAGACACAGACACAGACACAGACACAGACACAGACACAGACACAGACACAGACACAGACACAGGCACAGACACAGACACAGACACAGACACAGACACAGACACAGACACAGACACAGACACAGACAGACACAGACACAGACACAGACACAGACACAGACACAGACACAGGCACAGGCACAGACACAGACACAGACACAGACACAGACACAGACACAGGCATACACAGACACGGACACAGACCCAGACCCAGACCCAGACGCAGACGCAGACACAGTAGCAGACTCAGTCGCTGTCGCAGACGCAGACGCAGACGCACACGCAGACGCAGACGCAGGCGCAGACGCAGACGCAGACGCAGACGCAGACGCAGACGCAGACGCAGACGCAGACGCAGACGCAGACGCAGACGCAGACAGATGCAGACGCAGACGCAGACGCAGACGCACGCAGACGCAGACGCAGACGCAGACGCAGACGCAGACGTAGAAGCAGACGCAGACGCAGACGCCGACGCAGACACAGATACAGACCCAGACACAGACACAGACTCAGACACAGACACAGATACAGACGTAGACACAAACACAGGCAAGGGCACGTATCCACACACATACGCGTATACACACACTCACGTGTACACGCTCGCACGCGCACTCGCATGCACACGCACGTACACGCACATACGCACCCCAACACACGCACATGGACGCACGCTTGCACGCAAGCTCGCTCGAAAGCACGTACGCACCCGCACGCACGCACACATACGAACGCACAGACATGCACGCATGCGCGTACACGCATACCCACGCACACGCACGCGCAGCACATTCACACACGCACACACGTACATCGCGCGCGCAAGCACGTACATGCACAAGAACACGCACACGTACACACACGCACGTACGCGCACCCACGCACACACGCACGGGCACGCATGCACATCACGCTCAAGCACGCATACGCACGCCACGCACACACGATCGTGCACGCCCACGCGCGTGCAAGCACGCAGCCCTCGCGCACGAACGCGCACCTACGCACGCACGTACGCACATGACGCACACGCACGCACGCGCACGCACACGCACGCACACGCACTTCACACTCGCACACACACGCATACGTGCTCACGCACTCTCGCGCACGCACGCAAACGAATGCACACGTACGCGCAAGCGCACGTACACCCAGGCACGCACACACGCACACTCGCTCGCGTGCATACGCATACACACGCAGGCACTCGCACGCAAACGCACGCAGACGCACACACACGCACGCACACGTACACACGCACACACACTCATACACACGCACACACACCCACGCACACGCACGCACACACGCATGCACACGCACGCACACCCACCACGCCACCACACGCACGCACACCACGCACACACGACAGCACGCACACGCACGCATCACGCACGCTAGCACGCACACGCTCACCGCACTGCGCACTCACGCACACATGCGCGCACGCACACTGACGAGCACAACGCCACCCACGCGCACACACGCGCACTCACCTACACGCACGCACGCACGCACGCACGCACGTGCACACGCACGACACGAACGAACGCACACGCACACGCACGCACGCTCACACAACGCACCACCGCACCACCCCACATCGCAAACGCATCGCACGAGTAGCCGCACACGCACACGCACCCACGCACACGCACGCACACTCCCACACTCACGAAGCACGCACGGACCCGCACACACAAGCACGCGCACATACCACGCACAACCAGGCACTCGGCGCGCGCACACGCACCACGCACACGGGCACGCCACAAACGCACGCACACGTACAAGCACACATACGCATGCACACGCACGCACACCCACGCTCGCGCACGCACACGCACTCACACGCACGCACACTCGCGCACAATTACGTACATGCACGCACACGCACGCACGCGCACGCTTACGCACGCACACGCGCTTACACACGCACAACCGCGCGCGCGCCCACGCACACGTAAACGCACACGCACACTCGCTCGCACACGCACACGCACACACACCCACACACGTACGCATGCACGCTTGCAAAACGCATGCTTCACACGCACGATCGCACACGCACACACACTCATACACACCACGCACGCTTTCACGCATGCACACAACGCACGCTCGCACGCAAGCACGCACACACACGCACGCACACGCAGACACAATTACGCCCACGCACGCGCGCACACGCACGCACACGCACGCACACGCGGTCACACACGCTCCCACACGCACAAGCACGCAGGCACAGGCACGCACATGCACGTACACGCACGCACGCACACGAGTAGTGATTAAGGGCCGGTTCTAGACCAGTTCAAGGTCACTCGCCCTCTGGTGGTGAGAAATGTAAGCTTTGATTCTTTAAGGTCAAACTTTGGCAAATTTAAATTGTAGGAGCGCCTAAAATTTGTCATGTTACCATCCTCATTTTGGCGGTAAATTTGTCAAGGTCAGAAGCTAAAAAGAAATTGCAATGTCATCATGTTACAATTCTTAGAAGTCTAAAAATAGTGCGCAAGGTTATTGACCTACGGTGGTGTCATATTTCTTAGAAATATAAAAAGTTGAAAAGCTATAAAATAGAAAATCTAAGAATAGAATTTCAGGAAATTTTTGGCGAGAGATATAAATTTTCAAGCTGGTCAAGGTCAAATCTAAAAAAGTAGCAAGGTAATCATGCTTAGAAATCTAAAAGTTTTTGAGTAGATAGCAGTTTTGAAAGGATGCATGTTTATAATAAAAGCTCTCCGGGAATGCATGATTCAGTAAACTTTTATTGCTAGAAATGGTGAAAGTAATAAGAATGATTAGAAGAAAAGAAAAAACAATTATTAAGTATTGATGAGAAAGAAAAGACTCAAGGTGTTAATCAAAAAGTAAAAGATTTGCGGATAGATTTAGAGTTACGAGCTGAAGAAAGAAATGAATCAACTTCAGTGAATGTGCCATGAAAAGTATTAAAATCAAGGTGCGTTGTAATTTGAATGAAAGGTGCTTAAAAAGTAAATAAGTAATTACAGTAGTGTACGTTATATTGCATAAGAAAGGCACTTTAACAGTATTCATTTGAATAATAAAATAAAGTGTGTAGGAATCTAAGAAGAAAATGTGGATTAGAAACGAAAAATCCTGAAAAAGAAGTTTCCCTTGTGTTTGAATTTTCATATAAAACGAGTTTCTTATGATTTATTAAATTATGCAGGAAGAAATGACATTGTAACCTTATAATGATATAAAATGTGATATGTTTTAAAATAAATATACTCTTTTATCATAGCAGTTTAATCGTTAAGTCAAAATTTGAATTTTTGTATAAGTCTAAACAATAACAGCGCAAAGATAGCAGTTCCAAATTTTCTCAAAACTAAAAAATTGAAAAAAATTATACTTAATAATAGAATTGTCGTTTATGTAAACGATGTTAATTGTTAATAAATCACAACTGATAGTCCTTTACCCAAAAATTCTCAATTTTGTGTATATAGCTAAACAAATAACAGCGCAAAAGATAGAGTTCCAAATTTACTCAAAACTAAAAAAATTTGAAAATAAATTATCGTTAATAATAAATTGTCGTTTATGTAAACGATGTTAATTGTAATAAATCACAACTCGATAGTCCTTTACCCAAAAATTCTGAATTTTGTATATAGATAAACAAATAGCGCAAAAGATAGCAGTTCAAATTTTCTCAAAACCAAAAAAATGTGAAAAAAATTATATTTTGTCAATGAAATTATATGTAAGTAAACGTTGTTGAAATAAATCACAACTCGATAAGCCTTTACCCAAAATTCTAAATTTTTGTATAAGACTAAACAAATAACGCAAAAGATAGCAGTTCCAAAACTAAAAAAAAAAAAACTTTAAGGTCTTGTTTACTACTAGGATATAAAACGTCATTTTAATATTTTCCAAATAAAGTGAGCATCAATATGAAATTTGATATAGTAAAACAATAGTTTAACAAATTTATAAACTATTTGTAATACGGTTTTTTTCTAAAATAGATTCTAACGATTCTTCATGAAATAAAATAATAATAACTCTCACAATGCATCTTTGAATACATATATATATATATATATATATATATATATATATATATATATATATATATATATAAACACACAATTACAACTCATGTTAAATGGATTGTACTCGTAATGAGTAAAAAGCATAATTGCAAAATGCACCCATAGTATTATGATATTTGTAATATATTTCAAATTGAAAACTGTACTAGAATGGAATATAATTGCAATTATTGTTGTGTAAACAACGATAGACGTGTACTCAAATGTTTTGAATTTGATTAAGTATAGATGTATTGATATTATGAAGAGATAAAAAGATGTTATTCTTATTATGGGATAGGGAGGATTATAAAGTCTAGAAAGATCGTTGAAATTTAAATTTGCCAATTCCGAGAAATTTTTAAGAGTTGGTTTATAAGTGGAATTTATAATTATGTATAAATATCAAAATTGAAAATGTTAAATTGCCAATTCCATTTGAAACAACAAAACTTAAATACAACCTTTTGTTTAGTAGTAGAAAATGATGCAATTTATCCATTTATGTATCGAAATGCCTTAAATTACCAATTCAATTTTAAAAAAAAAATTAAACATGACTTGTTTTTAATTTTCGATGGAGCTTATTACTACATTAATAATTGTAGGATAATGAACGCAAGTTATTTTGCTTTGAAAGCATTTTAAGCATTTAGCGAACATTCTATTTTTTTTCATTCAATTTACATTACAACTTTAAAACGGATTTGTAAATGTATGAATGCAATTGTGTCATTTGTAGATTTTAAAATTCGAATTTATTTAACTGATATTTGCGCTGTTTTTGTTTGTTATATCAAAATTCGAATTTTTGACCTAACGATTAAACTGCTATGATAAAAGAGTATATTTTTTAAAACATAATTTATTGTTTTACATTTCATAATGTTATTCACCTCTTCTTTGTAATAGTTTTACTTATGTGATAATTATAAGGTTACATAGCAATTTAATGGTTAAGTAAAAATTCTGAATTTTTGATATAGACTAAACAAATAACAGCAAGATAGCAGTTCAAATTTTCTAAAAACTAAAAAATGTGGAAAAACTTTAAGGCATTCTTTTACTGTAAATATTACTATCACGATATAAAACGTAATTTTAATTTTGCCATAATTAATTGAGCATCAAAATAGTATAACAAAACTTTAACATACTTGTAAATTGAAACAGGATTTGCAAATGTACGAATGCAATTGTGTCATTTATATTGCATAAATACATGGTTAAAGCTTAATTTACATGTTTTGGAACTGTTTTGACTTTTATTTAACGCAAGCTTTTTCACTTTTAACTGTACTATATTTTCATACTTTATTTATTGCATGATATTTTACAATACATAAATTTGTAACAACATGCATTAAAATTTGCAAAAGGACTGCTTTACTTTGATGTAGAAATTTATACATGAGTAAGTCAGACTTCCAGATGTTTTCAATTTTTTCCTTAAAGTAGATCATTTCACTTTTCTAGCGCAACTTGGACTATCACTCATTTTTTAGCAGTAGTAAAATTTTTGGATAATGAGAATAATTCACGAAAAATAATAAAATATGAAAACAATTTACATTTATTTTTACAATGAAAAAATACAATCAATTCCACAAAAAAACATATTAAACACATCACACATCCAACCCTTCCAACGTAACTAATATATTTTCAGTCTTTAGTATATTTTGCCGCACACACTAAATATTGATTAGCCTCCTTCAGTTCTTTATTCAGTCTTTCCACTCGCCCCATCCCCACCACCTCACTATTCAAATAGTCATTGTGAAGCTTTCGTAACCACCGAATACTTGTTTCCCTAAAGGCCTGAAGGGTTGGTGAATCCTGCTCATCATCCTGCTGTGTGAGGTGCCCTTCTATAAAAGCCAAATTTTTTCTTCCATATTACAGGTTTCGCAACGGTGGTGATTGTGGGGGTGTTGCTATAACCGTGGTTGCTGGCGTTATGCTGAAAAAATGAATAATTTGTACTAAAAATTCTCTATGAATTAATGAAAGCAAACTATAATATTAATGAAAATTGTACATACCTCTCGAAATACTTCGAAAATTCATCCTCTACATCACTATCCCTGATGGAGATGATGGGGATGGTCTCTTCGAAGGGTGCTGGTTGTGCGGTGTTATTTGATGGGCGCACCAAAACATCATGTAAAATACAAGGTTTTGCCTGTCTTTTTAGCGAAAGTTTAGTTTGTTTACTGGACGAAGCCATTACTAATGGTGAATAATTAATGAGTATTCAATTAAAACTTTAACGTTATATACACATAGATCTGTTAACGTTTACAAAATTGATAACAAGTGGAAGTGGTTAGTACAATGACCTGAGCAAGCAAAGGTGACGAACTCTAATGAATGCAGCATAATCTAGACATGAAAAGACATTTCGCATGATGTCAGCAAGGTTAAGTTAATGCATATTTTTAGTAAACGCCACAAAGTGCAATGTATGACCTCTGCAAGCAAAGGTGATGCAGCATAAGTCATGAGAACAGTATTGATGTCAAGGTTAACAGATGTTCCCAGTAAACGCTACAAAATGCAATCTATGCATCTGTCTATGAACACTGAAGCTCTTGCAACAAGTTATAAGCAGTTTTGACTTTGAATGCTGGGTTTATATTACTATATAAGGAGATAAAGAGCAGTTTTGTACCAGTCAGTATATTCACTCGACTAGAATTGCAATTGTATACCTAAAGTACTTCTATAGTTACTTAATTTTTTAATTTTTACATATCAGTTATAATAAATATAATATTTGTTTCCATTACAGTGCGTGTGCTTCATATTTTCTTGCAGTGTTGGATACAGTTTTGAAGGTAACTATGAGTAAGGGTATACCCAGTAGTAGTGATATTGTTAATTTAACAAGAGTATTATTCCATTGTTGAAAACAAAATGAATTTGTAAAGCACATCCGTATAACTAACACTAATATTAAGTTATTGCAAGATATAATTCCAAATAAAATTTATATAGACATGCAAAAATTTGCTTAAACTCGAAAGTAATTTATCATTGCTAAAGTGTTATCTTATAAGAGTTAAACAGTTAAAGAGCGCTTCAGAGAAAACAGGTAGTGGAAATGTCAATGTCACTAAAAAGCGTACACGCAAATTAAGTTGGTACTCTCTAGATTCATGTTTTAATGGTAGGTTACTTACTGGAATTATAGTCAATATAGCAAACATCAAGGACCCTCTTATTTTTTTACAAAATGCATACAATAGTTTTGTACGAAAGGTTAAATTAATGCTAAGGCAATCGATGCTAAAGGTGAATGTCCTTTTAGTTTGCAATTATGTCCATCTTCAAAATCACGTTACCGAGTGAGAAGACATTTACCATAAAAAATTATGCCATCAACATTGCGACCAATTTACGTAAGTGGTATAATGAAAACGTTTATTATAAATTACAGAAAAAATTAGAGGAGTTTTCCGAAAGGGATTCCGGTTGGGCATTACATGAAGTATTACATTTAAAGGTGAATATTAATAGTATGTCCCATTTAGGGGTCTTTCAACTTACGTTAAAGTTCCTACTTAAGCAGTAAAGCATGCGGTAGTGAATGTTAAAAATGACGATGAGTTTTGCTTCCTGTGGGCCGTTGTTTCGGACTATATCCCGTGCAACATCATTCAGATAGAGTTCAGTTATCCTCATTTTAAGGATGTTTTGAATTATGATTCAATTCCTTCCCCATTAAACTAGATGATGTAAAAATTTGAACAGTAAAACAACTCTCCATTAATTTGTTTTGCATTCAGGGAAAGTTATATTACCATTTGTATTAAGTGAAAATCAAAATAGTGCAAGGGAACCCATAAATCTTTTAGTACTTTCTGCTAATTATTAAGCTGCGGGTGATATTAATACAAAAAATAATACTGTTTATCATTTCACGTGGATTAAAAATATGTCAGCTCTTTTTTCTAAACAACTATCGAATAAGGAGCACAAGAAATTCATTTGTTATCGATGTTTGAACCATTTTTCTTCAGATAACGTTCTACAAAAACACATCATTCACTGTCAACAACTTAATCGATGCTCTGTTAAGCTGCCCATTGAAGCAGAAAAGTTTCTACAGTTCAAAAATTTCACATTCCAGGAAAAGGTGCCGTTTGTAATTTATGCAGATTTAGAAAGTATTTTGGAAAAGTGTACAAATTTAACGGACATAGATAATAATACGATATTTTGCTCCAAACACACCCTTCAGCATTGCTTACTACTTGAAGTGTTCATACAATGATTCTTTATCACGATTTAGACTTTACAGAAGAAACGATTGCATTCAATGGTTTGTTAAAGAGTTTCAAAGTATTGCACATTGGACTACCGAAATAATCAATAAAATAATACCTATGGATACTTTAACTCCCAATCAGGTTGAGCACTTTGAAAGCACCGCGATTTGCCACATTTGCGAAAAACCATTTACTGATTATGATAAAAAGTTAGGATCATAACCATTTTACTAGTGCATTTCGAGGAGCATCACATCAGAATTGTAACCTAAACTATAAAGACTCCACATTCTGCCAGTCGTGTTTCATAATTTGTCAGGTTATGATAGTCATTTCCTCATTAGAGAATTGGCTACTGTTCCCGTGATTTCACTGCTACCCATAAACAAAGAAAATATATTTCTTTCACGAAAGTAATAGAGGCACTAAAATTAGGTTTAGATTTATTGACTCTTTCAGATTTATGAGTAGTAGTATTGAAAAGTTGTCGGACTATTTGGAAAATAGTAAAAATGATTACCCACGCTAATTGTAACAATGGAAGAATTTTCGCTACTAGTTCGCAAAGGTGTGTTTCCTTATGAATATCTCGATTCTTGGGAAAAATTAAGCGAGACCAGACTCCTCCCAAGGAAGCGTTTTTCAGTCATCTCACTAATGAGGGAATCAATGATGCGAGTTTTCACATGCGGTTAATGTTTGGAACAATTTAATATTAAATCGTTAGGGGATTACTCGGATTTGTATCTAAAACGGACGTTCCATTGCTAGCAGACATTTTCGAAAACTTTCGACAAACTTGTTTAAGTACTTACAAACTTGATCCTCTGCACTATTATACAGCCCCCGGTTTGGCATTCGATGCTATGTTTAAAATTACACAAGTACAAGTTAGAACTATTTACAGACATTGATATGCTAATGTTTATTGAGAAGGAATTAGAGGTGGTGTTGCTCAATGTTCTAATCGATATGCTAAAGCTAACAATAAGTACATGGGGAAAAATTTGATCCCACTTCCGAAAGTGTGTATTTAATGTACTACGACGTAAATAATTTATATGGAGCCACTATGTCAGAATTTCTACCATTTGGTGATTTTTCTTTTGTGGATAATTTTGAAACTTTAGATTTAATAAACCATTCCGATGATTCGGAAAATGGCTATATAGTCGAGTGTGATTTAGACTATCCCATAGAATTACATGAGAGTCACAGTGATCTACCATTGGCACCCGAACATATGGTACCACCCGTATCTGATTCCAAAATGAAAAAATTATTGCTTAGATTGTATCCTAAACATAATTATGTAATTCATTACAGAAATTTGAAAGTATATTTAAAATATGGATTAAAGTTGGTAAAAGTACACCGTATATTACGTTTTAAACAGTCCCCATGGTTAAAAAAATATATCGATTTAAATACCACCATGCGCCAGCAATCTCAAAATGAATTTTTATAAATTAATGATTAATAGCGTTTTTGGGAAGCTGATGGAAAATGTACGTAAACATAAGGATATGCGTTTAGTAACGAAATGGGAGGGTCGCTATGGTGCTCGTGCTTACATACAAAACCAAATTTTCATAGTTGTACAATATTTGATAATGATATGCTTATCATTCAAATGAATAAGCTGAAGTATATTTCAATAAACCTTATATGCAGGATTCAGTGTTTTAGACGTTTCAAAACTTTTTTATACAATTTTCATTACGGTTACAGCTACCCAAGTTTGATCATAATGCTAAGCTCTTGTACATGGATACGGAATAGCCTCATATACGCCTTTTCAGTTCCCGATATCTATGAATGCATTAAAGAAGACATTGATAAATTCGATACATCTGATTATAGCCCCAACAATATCTTTGGAATTCCATTAGTAAATAAAAAGTCCCCGGCTTAATGAAAGATGAAAATCATGGCGCGATTATGTTGAATTTGTAGGACTTCGGCAAAATGTATGCTTAATGGTTGATGAAAAGTTGTAAAAAATCAAAGGGTTCTACCGCGCAAGCGTCAAACAGATTACGATAAATGATTATAAACATGTTTTGTTTGATGGTGACGTAATAAGGCGTTATCACATCTGATAAGATCAAAGAAACATGATGTGTTTACAATCAAACAGAATAAAGTAGTACTTAATCCTTGCGATGATAAACGATTAGTAAATTTCAATTTTGCTGATACTACACCTTGGGGATTTAACTTTACATAGCATTTTATTCGTCTTCTGTTTCAGAAAACAATTTTATCATTACGAACAGTCTAGAAGACAAATTGCAGGAAGAGCTATGGTACAGTAGTGATAAAATCTACAGAAAATACCTGAAGCGTTCTTTGTTGAAGTCTTCCTGAAACTATTTATTTGTATGAATATATTGCAAATATTGTTATTCTTGATGAGTGTTTTTACTGGTGTGCTATAAACTCAAAGTGTGCAAATGAAATTATTAAGACATTATTTGATAAAAAAATTAAATTAGACGATACCATTAAAAGTTTTATGAAATTGTGTACCGATAAAGGCTACAATTCATTAACTTTTGATAAAGTAGATAGGATCTTAGACGATATGAGTGTACTTGGTGACATACCGCTTAAAATGTATCTATATGATTTATTAAGGGTTCATGATTCAACAAATGTTAAATCTACGTTAGAAAATATTGCTTACAAGGACACTGTATTTATTATAACTGAATGTATTGAGAAATCAGCATATTATGCTAATTACAAGTGCCTCGATATTTTGATTGAAATATTATTAGAACAAAATATCAACTATAAGTTTCAACCGTGGGAAAACGATGAGCACCACAAAATTTATTACTGGATACTAGACAACCTCAATAAAGGTGAAACAAATTCAAATTCCTGCTTGGGATGGAGGTGTGGGCCAGATTCGGGTATGTGGCCATCCAGTAATTTAAGTGATTATAGAAGTACTTTAGGTTCACTTTATAAGATAATGAAATTTTAAAAATAAATGTAATATTTAAAAAATAAAATACTATTATTTTTTGTGTGTTTTATTTCATCTAAGAGCTACATCCTTTTCTACAAACTATATAACTAATATAAGTAATTTGTTTCGCGAAGTACAGGTTAAATGTTATAAAACCATATTATGATCTTTCATCCAATCCCCATCACTTTACGAATAACTTATTATTCTTGGAGCGAAGCACTTTTTCTACTAGATATACATCGGGATACTTCGTTTTTTGTAATTCATGTTTATAAAACCTTCCCAGTACAGGCTTTCCCTTCATGTCTTCCAGCATATACGTAGTGGGGTTAGTAATGCGAACTTTCACAATCTTAAATAGTTCACTAGACCAATTAGGTGTGTATCCTTTGGCGAAAATATTTTTAAATTTACTGATTCGTACTATGTCACCCACAGAATATCGATTCCTATCGAATATTTTTTATTTAGTGTAAGCCTCTAGCTTTGTATGATTACCAACATCTTTGGGCTTCATTCCGATAATTCTATGCTTACGATTGTTATAATCCATGGTTATGGTATCAATTGTATCAATCCATTTGTATTTACCTTGTAGGCTGAATGACTTATATAGAGCACCTTAATGGTTCTGATAACACGTTCCGCAATTGCAGCCTTCTTTGTGCTATAGGTAGAGTAATGTTGACTCCATAACGATGCATTAGTTTAGTAAAATGCTCATTGTAGAATTCTTTTCCTGCATCTGTCTGCAAATTGGTAGGTTTCCGTCCTTTTTGAAGATTGTTTGCATGGCCTTGGTAACTTCTTGACCTGTTTTCGTTTTTAATCCTTTAGTCCATAAGTATTTCGAAAAACAGTCGATAACCACTAATACATACTTATAACCTTATTTTGTTTGGCATATGTGTTAAATTCAGCTAAATCTGCTTGCCAAAGATCATCAAAACCTCTAATTATTGTTCGCCTTCGTTTAAAATTTTTCGTGCAGTTTGTGCAATTCGTTGACAGTTGTAATTTGGACATGGTGCTAATTTATCCACAATTTCTTTAAGTTGATGTAGTTTTCCTCCAGCGCTAGATAGCGTTAGCGTTTCCTTTGAAAGTTTTCTGAACTGCTTGTAAACAGAAATCAAGGTATCCTTTACTTATAGCATCACCATCTTCTTCAGGGTCCCAACTGTGTCAAACGATTTCCATCCAAATCCCTTGTTGATAAAATATTGCTTAGTGATGACATCTTGAGGATCTATGGATCCCACATTGCTGAGTCTCTTATTCTCAATATCAAATTGATTAGCATCAATCAGTTTAAACTGAGGGTTAGTTTCTTGAATTGATACTGGACATATGAACGTCCAAATTTGTCAAGGGGCATTTTAGTTGTGACATGTCGACATCAATGCATTCTCATTTATATTGTTTAAAAAGCGGTTGTTCGGTTTTTCAATGTATCCATCTTCATATAGTTCTTCTGCAATTGATATTATGTCATTTACAACACCTGTGTTTCCGCAATTTTCTGCCCACAATACCTCAGATCACAAATTAGTTCATGTATATCATTCCAATATTTATATTCAATGGGTCTGTTTGTTAATTCCTTAAAAAACATAGCTCCACCTCCCTTGGTCGTGGGTGATGATGATGATGATGATAGCAAGGGTTTTATTATTTGTGTATACTTTCTGCTGCGGCTTCCTCGAATCTGTGCACTTACGTCATAATCTCGCCTTACTACATTCGTAGCCTCTAAAATAGTTCTATATTTTTTTATATCTGTTGACTTTACTAGACTTAAATCGGGTTCATTCATAATAAGCAGATCATATAATCCTGGAGTTCCTTTATACGTGACACCTTTAATAATTATGTCGTCTCCTTTAATTGTGATGGGCGTATTACCAATTGTCCATTTGTCAGTTTTGGTATCATAGTGGACTCCATACGTATGATCAATATCACCTTCAGCATTCTTCAAAATACGTTCAACATATATACACGGCAATTCATTGTACTGCTCGAGAAATTCTTCTGAGATGGATTCATTATGGGAATCATCTGCGATACTAGACAGTTCTTCTTCTTCCTCCCCAGTATTAATCTCTCCCACGACGGATGTATCTAAGAAAGATGGAAGACTTGGGGGAGGATTTATTTGAAAAAATGGAAGCTGACCTAGTGGACTAGTAGCACCCTTACTTGAATCACCTAATGGAGTGAGGCCTGGGGTCCGTTGAACTTGAGCTAGCGGACTAGTGGGGATAGTAGCGTACTTCCTTGGAAATATGAATACGGGTGGTTTTTTGGGTTTAACGCCAATAGACTCCTTTTCAGTTGTTTTTTTATTGATTTTATTTACTATTTCAGTTAGAGGTTCTATTAAAGGCTTATAAGTACTTTCGAATGTTCTTTCATTATCAATGCGAGCAGTCTTAATACTGTTATACTTCTGCTGTATTATTTTACGAGCTTGAAATTTTTTCTTTAATATCATTTCCTTGTTATCCATTGTAGTAATGCGGGTTTGCTGAACAGATACCGGTTTACCTCGAACAGATAGCTGTTTACACAAACAGATAACTGTTAATACCTAAACAGATCAGTACCTACTAGACTACTGTAAGCAGTTTAAGGTATTATATATTCATCAAATCTTTTCCTATAGCGACCATTATTAACTTCAGCATCCTTGTTTATGACCATGAAACCAAACGGATCTACCCAGCATTTTGAACACATGTCCCGAAATGGTTTCATGCTTATATGATCCTCATACACGTTTTAGGTTTAATTCATCTTGCTCAAATAATATAATTAGATTCGCATTGTCACGAATTAATTGCTTTGGAATTTTACTGCAAGTTTGACCCAAATAGAAACAGTCAATATCGTTATTGTCTACCCATAGAAAAATATGCCCTTATGTTATTTTGCTTTTCACAAGCGATATAATCGAAGATAAAAATGGAGTTTGATTTTGCACAATTAGGCTCAATGACATCTATATCCCTTATTGGAAGTAAGATTTCCTGTAAAAGTTTGTACTTGCTTTGATTCAATGACTTAGAGTATTCGTATACATGTATAAATTTCAAGCCATTCTTCTCGGTAATCAGACTGATCATTGCGTTTGTTTTACCACAATTGGAGGGGCCACATATAATGCCACGTATACTATTAGGAAGTAAATCACCATGTTTTGAAGTAATAGACTTTTCATCAAAGTCATGATTTTGAATTGAGAGTTTTTGTTTTTGAGCAACTACTTTCATCTTTAGTGGATGAAATAAAACTAAACGAATAATTACAACATTTTTTATATACTAGGCTATATTACAATAATTAATTTTCACTTCCCCAGTGAGTGGGCTGTACTACAATAGCGTCATGGAGAATAGACCATAGACAACAATTCCATTATCGAAAGGTGTTGGAGATTCCATTTCCAATTTGATGTCTACTGTTGAGTTTTTTAAGGATTCATTTTGTTTAGAGCAGTCCATTACAAATACTGGACATGATTTGAATTCAGAATAGTTTATCATCTTCACCATAGTAATCACATCGAAATTTCAAAAAATTGCGATAGGCAGGTATATATTGGTTAGCACTGAAGTTCAAATGCATTGCTTCATATGGATAATACTCAGAATTCAGATGTACTTTAAGATTTCTGATGTTAATGTGATCAAAATTTCCGGCCCTTGCTGACCTTGTATACCTTTTACCTTGTTGGAATCCAACAATTATCCAACGTGGTTTTTCCAGTTGCGTTGATGTTTTTATTGGCTATATGTCTGAGGTTGCCTGTTTTAAAGAAGGTAATTCATATAACTCCCATTGACGAAATGGAACAGTAATAATAGAATTTTTATTGATTCCTTGAAGCAAGTTAAGTTTCGCAGCATCACTAAGTGTTAAGTGCGGTACTTTCCATTGAATTTTATTATTGCGGCATCAACTTCAACATAGTAACAGTTTGTATCGCTTCTAGATCGAATTAAAACCAACTCTTGGCGCATATTCACGATTACCTGACGATAATCCTCCATTATTCCAAATATGTGGTTCAATGGTATGCATACTGTAAGAGATTTTTCTCCATTTTGCTCATCGAATTCTACTTGTAATGGTTCTTCATTCTTTGGTGACCATCCCAAATGACTTAGTGCTTTGCTTTTGCTTGCCGTATAAGAAATATATCCTTAATAGATGTTATTCCTGGATTTCTACAAACATCCACTCTCGACCATAACTCAAACGAATTTCTTCGAAAAGAAAGTTCGGGAAATTGGTTGTTATGCTTTTCTTTCATCTTCTTTTGAGCTCAAGTTTACCTTCTATGTACAGAAAACTATCATAAGTAGCCGTAATTAGATCTTGACTTTGAATTAAGATTCGTATTTCTTCGAAGGTCCATATTTAGAAGATCCATATGGAAGATAAGTGTGAATATCTGATTTAATTATAGTATCATCAAAATGTACGTTTTGAAAGACGTTTAACGATTCTACCATTGTGGTTGAGAACTTTTAAACCAATTGACGTTAAAAAGTATTTCTCTGCAGATGTTAACCGCAATGAAGGTTGATGACTAATTAATGACTTACTGTAGGGATGATGTCTTTTATATGAGTTTTGAAAGATGGAATTGGTCCTGGATTAATTCTCAGACCCATGTTCTTTTAGTTCTAAGCGTACAGTGAATGGTTCACTTTCACCAAAGTCTATTAATTCACCCTTTTGATTAGTCAAATTAATTGTTATATTACTTAATGTCACTGTTTACTTCTAAATATTGAGTATTGTTGGAGTTTTATCTAGACGATAACCTGGAGGAACTGAAACATCAATCTCATATAATACTTTGCAGGTTTCCCGTTTCGATAAGATCCCTTTATAATGTTGCACCTACGTGTAGATTAGTGTGTTTAAGTATTTGGATGTCTAACCAGATGTATGTAAAATATTTGGTTCTAATATTTTAGACTCAAACCCTAGCATGCGCCCAATACAATTTTCTTTAGTAAAATCATCTCAAATGAACTGTTTATCTCACATTTAAGTGTATTGTTGTTTGCTCTAATGATAAACTTTTCTGTGGGTATTTTAGATTTTAGATAATCGTTAATTTCATCAACTCATATGCACCGTGTGGAATATTAATCACTTGCAAATGAGATGGATTTGTTCTAAAATAAAATCTATCGTTGCCTGTATAAATGTTTCTAATGCTGTTGCAGCCGTAAAATCCAACCAATCCAATAACGTATTTCTTCCCAAATCTAGCTCTATCGGTGGATAGAAGTTGTAGCTAGCTGTTACCAACACCTTCTAAACTGAATGTTATTAAAACTGAGAAAATTTGATGTTGTGATGATTATTTATATAAAAATTAAAGGCATAGGTGTCCGCAAATAATTGTATTAAACTCTTGACCTTGGTTGTAATTATGATATATTTTACACCCCCGCAAGTAGTTAATCACTTCGTTTGGTGGTCGAATATTACCGAAACTATCGTAATACCATACATTTTTCCGTGACAATTTAGGCATGCTATCTCTCATAAAAATATCCCTAAAGTACGGTACGTTTTTGGAGTATTTCTTTAAATCAGTATCCGTTAACGGTCTTTCGGGTAATCTACTCAGTTTTTTGGAAACGGTTTTAAGTATAATGCACCACCACCAGATTTGTATGGTTTTAGATAAAGTGCACCACCTTTCTTATTCGTGGAGTCTATAGCGATCGATTCCATACGATTATGGCGCGATGTCTCTTCTTGCAATTTTTAGCATTTTTAGCTATTGACTGCTTTAGCAATTCCTGATGCACCACCAGCTAAGCACCGATTGCTGATAATCCTGCGAATAACGGAATAGAAATGGTAAAAACCCTCCTTGTTTAGGTAGGGAATTACTCTAGGAACTTTAATGTTTTTCTTTCCTCCAAACTTTTACCACACGTTTTGCCGTTGAAAGCGCTGACTTTATTGTGTCTGTGAAATTTCCGTTAGGTTTAATTTTTAGCTATTGTTTTTCGTAAATGCAATAAATTTCCACCATTGCATTTGTTCTTCAGATTAGATCGACGTTTACACCCATTCCCAATTTTCTCTTTGCTTTCATGATGGTACTGACTGCTAAAGCTGCAGTTCGTTCACCTAACGTTGCGTCTAATGATTTAAAGCGCTCCCAAGCTTTTTTGGAAAATTTTATCTGCTTTATGTCTACTTTCTAAATCTCGGTAATCTCTGTAACTGATATCATGAAGTTTGCACTGAGCATCTAATTGATTAATACCGGGGTCACCGCGTGCGAGTCGTTTTCTAACTTTGTACCAGGACCGCAATACTGGTAACCAGGTAAATGCAATTCAAACGGAAGTTTATTGATTAGGCATTCACTAAACCACCACCACCTACACTCTTTCGCTTCTTAACTAACATTGTTTACCTGGATGGATAGAACGGGTATTTATACCTAAATTGAGAAAAACAAACCATAGTTATTTTTTATTCAGTAAATCTATACATTAGATAAGCAGGACGATAATACAATATTTCCATTAAACATACAGTGCATTATAACATCATCAATATCTTTATAAATGTCATCATCACCACCCGGAATTCTTTCTCACGAAAACGACGGTAGTTAACAACTTGTATGAACTTTTCATAAAACACACCAGATTGTAAGATTCAAGAAATTCCAATCTATAACTTATTATATCCTTTAAATTGAATAGTTCTTCTATACTATGTGAGTTGAATGTGCAAGAACAGCAGTTGTAGTTTTCTATCATAACAGTTTTCAAAATTCTGTCATATCCTTTAATTAATTCCCAATTGTAATAAATCCAAGATTGCTAGATAGAGATTCATAATGTTGATCATAGATTATATCTTCTTCCGTTTACATTTGACCATCAATTTTATTTTCAATTTCTTGGATCGGAAAAATTGTAATTCTACATTGAATGCCATCTTAGAAGCTCATTCCATTCCTTCATATCCAACACTACATTATTGCTTTGCACAGTTACAAAATACGCACTACTGGTCAAGGGGTTGGTACTGTATCCAATTTCCATATGTTTTGCATGATGAGTATCGTTCGATAGTTTATAATAAATACAATGATTAAGTATTCATTAGCTGCTTGTTTATACACTCAGATAAATCATATGGCTGTCGTCAGTGTTAGAAGAATAACCTTCATCATGTTCTTTCATTTTTACTTATTACCACCATCACTATTTTGACAGCACCAACAACACAAGGTAAAATTTTATTGCAACTATGTGGGGTATCCAATATAACGGTGAACTTTGAGTTTGGATCGTTCCAGAAATGTAACGACAGTACTTGCTTGCAATTGCACTAGGACTAAACGCTGTTTAAGAAATGATTTTAGTTAAATCATGCGGGGGTTGGGTCTACTATTAAAAACTAATTGTTATGTTTGTTGTTTTGACTGCACCCAAACTACTCATGAAACATCCCTCGTGTTTAGCTGGTTTTAAATCCTTTCATTCGATTTTCTTTTTCAAATACTCATAAAAGCGTTGAAATAATAACATTTAAAATCATCCGTTTCCATCACTATACGTTCACCATACTTAGTATTTATTACCCATTAATCACTTTATACCTTTTGATATCTCGAGGTCACATGCACTTTTAAAAGTTTGCATGGTGCTTTGGTTTAACCCCTAATTCCATGTTAACAATTACAAGTTGCTAACTGACTGATCCAAAACACCCCTATGGTTTATATCACAAAATGTGTCCTTGACTTAAGTACCTATGACAACTTTTAAATAAACACCTACTTTTGTTTAGAAAATTATTTCACCTTGACCAAATTTAATAAGCCCATTTGACCTTGGTTACTTTTTAGCATGACAATGCATTATTCTTGTTTCCATGAATTGATTCTATTTTTGTACTTCTAAGAAATGTCATACGATACCCTACAGGTCAATAACCTTTGACCGTACTATTTTTAGACTTCTAAGAATTGTAATATGATGACTTTCAATTTCTTTTAGCTTCTGACCACAAATTTACCGCCAAAAATGAGGATGGTGACATTGCAATTTTGCAGCTCCTAATATTTTAAATTTACCGACAAGGGCGATTGAAATGGTCCAGGCTAATCACTGCACGCACTCAAACACTTTTTACGCACTGACGCACGCACGCTTGATGAACGAACGCGCGCTACAAACGTACGCACGAGACGCACGCACAGGCATACGGACACGCACACACACGTACGCACGTACAACACACACGCACGCGACACGCATACACACGCTCGTGCGCGTAAACACACGCACACGTAAACGCACACACTGCTACGCACACACACACACCACACACAACGCAGTGGCAATCACGCATGCTTGCACGCAAGCATGCACGCTCGCACGCAAGCACGCAAGTACGCACACACACGCACGTACACGCAGGCACAATTACGACCACGCACGAGCGCTCACGCACGCACACGCACGTACCCACGCACACCCCCGCGCGCACTCACGCACACACAGGCCCACCCGGACGAGCACACGCACGCACGCGCACGCAAACGCACTCGCACGCGTACTCGCACGAGCACGCACACGCACGCTCACGCACAGGCACACGCACACGTAAACGCACACACAACGTACGCACGCACGCACGCACGCACGCACGCACGCACCCGCACGCGCGGCGCACACGCACGCGCACCTACGCACATGCTCGTACACGTATACGCTTCACGCGCGCACTGCACGTATGCACTGCACACGCATGCATGGCATGCGCGCGTACGAACGCGCAGACACGCACGCAACACGCACGCACACGCACACACACACGCGAACACACGCACGCATACACTGCATACTGCTCACTGTGGACGCACGCACTCGCACGAGCATGATCACGCACGCGCATGCACACGCAAACACGCACGCGCACGCACAAACACGTACACACGCACACACACACAGACACGCACGCACACGCACACTCAAGCACACGCACTCACACGCAAGCACACCCACGCACACGCACTCGCAAACATACACTCACACGCACACACGCACGCTTGCACGAACGCACGCTCGCACACAAGCATGTACGTACACGCACGCAGACACACGCACACGAGCGCGGACGCATACACACGCGCGCTCACGCACACGACGATCACACGCACATGACGCGTACAACACGCTCACGCACACGTACACGCACACGCACACACCACACACATAAACACACGCACGCACACGCACTACGATCGCACGCTCACAAACGCGCACACGCACGCACACTCACGCACACTGACACTACGTGCGCACACGCAGCACACGGCAAAAACTCGCACTCGCGACTACACGCACGCACACGCACACACAACACTGAAGCACGCACGGACGCGCACAGTTAAGCACGCTCGTAAACTCACGCGCACGCGTTTGCGCGCCGCATTCAACACACACGCACGCAAACGTGTGCGTACAAGCACATACGCATGCACTCGAACGCACACACTCGCGCACGCACACGCACGCACACTCACGCACACTCTCTCACACTCACGTACATGCACGCACACGCACCGCACGTACACGCAGCGCGCGACACACTCACGCACACGCACACGCACAGGCATACGGACATCACGACAACACACGCACATGCACACACGCTCGCGCGCGTAAGCACACGCACACGTAAACGCACACGCACACTCGCTCGCACACGCACACGCACACACACCCACACACACGCACACGCACGCACGATTGCAAGCAGCACGCTGGCAATCATGCATGCTTGCACGCAAGCAAGCACGCTCGCACGCAAGTACGCACACTCACGCACGTACACGCAGGCACAATTACGGACACGCGTGAAGCACAGCACTACACGCCACACGGACGCGCACACGCATACGCGTACTCGCACGAGCACGCACACGCTCACGCAGAGGCACACGCACACGTAAACGCACACGTACAAGCATGCACGCACACGCACGCACACGCACGCACACGCACGCACACGCGCACAAGCACGCACGCGCACCGCACATGCTCACACGTACTGCTCACGCACGCACGGCGCACGCACGCGCACGTATGCACTACGCACACGCATGCACATACACGCTTGCACGCGCTCGCACACGTACGCGCACGAACGCGCATGCACACGCACACACGCACGCGCACGCACGCACACGCACGCACGCGCAATGAACGTATGCACACGCACGCACGCACAAGCACGCACACCCACGCACACGCACGCACACATACAAATGTCTGAAGATCAAATCAGTATGACTTTGGTGCTTGGTTATATGTATTGTACAACTAACCACTGTTGAATTATATATTTGTCTAACACTTTTATTAATCAAACATTTCCCTTTACTGATATGGATAGCTGTAATTATTAAGGAAATGTATAAATTTTTTTAAATTTATATTTAATACGCGATTTAAACCAAATGGTAAGTAATATTAAAGGACGCACAGGATGTTGTTATTACGTATTATGATGTTTTTTAGTTCTTTATGTAACTTGAAGCAAAGTACCTATGTTACATGTGTTAAAAAAATACATTGATGTTAGAAATTTATACACATAAGCGATAAATATGTAAAATTGATGTTTATTCCTGGTTATGAATTACAATAAGATTTACTTTAAAAACGAATACAATACATTTTATTTCGAAATAAATCTTCTTTTAGAATGGCAAATACTTGTTATTGGCATATATAATATCCAAAGCTTTAATAAACGCCCGATAATCTACTTCATCTCTTAAACCTCTTCTAAAACCAAAACCTTTACAAACGATGTCAAATTCTATTCTTGTTATAATATTCATCAGTCCTCTAATAGACAGCGTTTTTAGGAACTGTTGCTGAGACACAGTTCCACATTTTGTACGGTCGTAATCCTGGAAAAAATTATTAGTTTAACAGATAATAAAACTAAATTGGTAAACTTTTCTAGAAAATCATTTTAACGTAGCTACAAAATAATTATCCTCTTTATAGCATTATATCAAACACTATATAATAGACTAATATTTGTTGGAGGATTCATAAACGGTTCTGCACTGTTTTAAATAAACAATGCAATAATATTTAATTAAAAATATAACCACAAAGTTAGTGTATTTACTGCTTTTTGACAGTAGCTTCAAGAATTTTATTTATTCTAAAACGGATTGTCTAATTTGCAATTTACATTTAAACGTTAAAGAAATATTTTTAACAAAGGTTTATAACAGCACAGAATGTACTACGTTTAATCAAAGATTAATTCGCTCTTTGGTTTAATCGACAATTCACATACACACATACTTTCATAAAAAACCCAACACACGTAAGTTGATTAATTTTACTACAATTTGCACAAAATTACTATTATGATGAAACAAAGCACGGCGTACTCTATACCAGGCGGGAATATAGGAGTGTGAGATACAGCACTGTAAATAGTGCTGTAGTGTGAAACGTGACGTCAGTAGGCCTAGAATTGTAATGAAATTCATTCAGTAGCATATGAAATCGAGGAGTTTTAGACGGTACCAACAAATTCTAATAATATCAGTAGAAGGGAGACACCTTCCGCCATCTTGAATTTTCTGGGGAAAGCCCACCTTTCACTTTTTTATGTCACGAGCTGTGGGACACCTTCCGCCATCTTGGATTTTGTGACGTCATTTGACCTTGGGGATTTCTGATGACTTAATTAGGCCTGGGAATTTCCGATGACGTAATTCAACTTGGGGATTTCCGAAGACGAATAAGGCCTGAGTATTTCCTGCGCACCTTGATGGGAAAATAATACGGGGACTCTAATGCTAACTTGTAAGACAGAGTTTGTTTGTGGAGCCTTGTTAATTAAATTTTAATTACTAGTAGACTCTTGGTAATAATGTCTCCTTTAGAAGTGGTCCTAGAATTGAACGAGGATTGTTATTCTTTATCTCCAATGTAAAACTGATTAGGATACTAAATGTTTAAGTGTAACTTCTATAATTTAATTGTTTAACTGTAATTGACACTAATAAAACACGAATAATAAAAAAATCGGGAATTCATTTCAATGTTTTTAATTTCCTTTTTGACGCCAAACTTGTTTTGCGGTCTGCATTAACTAATATAAACAATAGTAAATAGCTGGTAATCCTATTCCTATTATTAATCAACCATATTTCTTAAAATTAGTAAAAAAATTATTTTTTTTTAATAAACACATATGTAACTGTAATTTCAGTAAATACAACCATTAATTAGACTTTTATTGCAATGATTTAAATTTTCGCTATGATATCAAATTTTATTGACGCTCACAATTGATTTATAGAGGTTTCTTAATTTTTTATAGTTATACTATGCAATACTTTGTAACATTAAGTAAAGTAGTACTATAACAGGTGTTTCGAAAACCCGGTAAATGGCATTTGCGAATCATATTCCGACAGATATTAGTAGAAGGGAGACACCTTCCGCCATCTTGGATTTCTGGGGAAAACCCACCTTTCACTTTTTTACGTCACAAGCCCCCGAGCTGTGGGATACTTTCGGCCATCTTGGATTTTGTGGCGTCATTTGACCTTGGGGATTTCCGATGACGTAATTAGGCCAGGGGATTTCCGATGATGTAATTAGGTCTGGGAATTTCCGATGACGTAATTAGTTCTGGGGATTTCAGATGACTACGCCTTTCACTTTTGACTCGGAGAAAGTTGTTTACCTTGAGAAAGTTGTTTGCTTTTGGACTGGACTTGGGCCCGAACCTGCGCGGGACATATGAAATTTGAATAAGGCAAATGCTATCTCATAAGAGAGGTGTAGGCCTGCGCCCCCCTGATTGGAAATAGTATGGACACCTAATGCTACCTCATAAGACAGGCTCTTGTGTTACCTGCTCCCCTTGATAAGAAAACAGTACCGGGACTCTAATGCTAACAAGACAGAGCTTGTTTGTAGCCATCTAGTGGGGTATGGACTAATGAATATTTTCTGTAATAAAATACGCCACCTAGTGGTATTTTCAGGGGTTAATCATGGTTTGTTTGTGGCGCATCTAGCGGGTATCAATGGTACCTGTAATGGTGGATACTACCTAGCAGAAATTTCAGGGGTAATTGGGCTGCTGAGTCATCTACCGGTGTAAGGAAACAAGTGTTTTCTGTAATAGGGGTGGAGTCACCTAGCAGTATATTTCTTAGCTAATCAGAATTTGTTTGCGATGTATGGGTAATTGTTTTCTGTAAACTTTACTAATTAACTGCTTGTAAGACCTGTAGAGCATTCATATAAGTGCTTTTTAACAAAATTAATGTTTTGACCTCAAACGGTACAACACTACCTTCAACACACCCACGCACGCCGCACGCACGCACGCACGCACGCAAGCACGCACAACCGCACGCACGCTCGCACGCTCGCACGCGCGCACGCTCGCACGCTCGCACACGCGTCGCTCAGCGCACTCGCTCACTCGCTCACTCGCTCACTCCCTCACTCCCTCACTCGCTCACTCGCTCACTCGCTCACCGCTCACTCGCCACACGCTCCACGCCACGCTCACGCTCACACGGTCCACGCTCACTGCTCCACGCTCACACGCTCCACACGCTCACACGCTCACGCACACGCTCCACGTTCACACGCTCACACGTTCACACCCCGCCCGCACGCTCCCCTCACGCCACGCTACACCCACACCTCACACACTCACACACCTCCACACCACACACCACTCACACCTCCACACACTCACACACTCCACACCACACACTCCCACCACAACCAACCTCCACACCACACACTCACACACCAACACTCCACACCCACACACCACCACACACACGCCACACACACGCACACACACCACACACACGCACACACACGCCACACGCACACACCACACACACCACACACACCACACACACCACAACACAACACGCACAACACGACACAACAACACAACAACACAGACCAACACAGACACAGACACAGACACAAGACACAGACCAGACACAACAGACAAAGACACAGGCACAGACACAGACACAGACACAGACACAGGACGACACAGACACAGACACAGAACGCGCAGACACAGACGCAGACACAGACCGCCGAACCACAGACACAGGCACAGACACAGGCACAGAACGGCAAACACGGACACAAAACGACCAGACACAGACACAGACCAGACACAGACCAGAACAGACACAGACAAGACACAGACACAGACACAGACACAGGCACAGACCAAACACGGACACACACAGAACCAGAACACAGACACAGAACACAGACACAACACAGACACAGAACACAGACTAACACAGACACAGAACGAACCACACAGACACGGACACGGAACACGGACACAACAGACACAGACACAGAACACAGACACAACAGACACACAACACAACACACAACACAACACACAACCAGAACACACAGACACAACAAACAACACACAGACACAGACACACAACACAACACAACACAACACACAACACAACACACAGACACAACACACAGACACACACAACACAACACAACACACACACACAGAACACAACACAACACACACAGACACCCACACACAGAAAACACACACCCACACAGACACACACACACAGACCACACAACACACACACACACACACACAACACACAACACAACAAACACAGACAAGAACAGAAGACCAAGACAACAGACAAAAGACACAGACACGACAAACACAGCAAGACACAGACGAAACCGGGAAAAGACACAGACAAGAAAACACAGACACAGACCGACACAGACACGGAAACACAAACCGACACAGACACGACCAGAACCGACCAGACAAGACAAGACAACGACACAAACACACAGACAAGACAACACAGACACAGACACACAGACCAGACACAACAAACACAGACACGACAAGACACCAGACAACAACAGACACAGACACAAACAGACACGACAAGACAAAGACAAACACAGACACACAGACCGAACACAGACCAGACACACAGACACAGACAAACACAAAAACAGACACAGACACACAACAGACACACAGACCCGAAACAGACACAGACACGACAAGACACACAGACACAGACACACAGACAAGACAAAGACACAGACAAAGACACAGACAAAAGACCCAAGACAAAGACAAGACACAGACACAGAACAAAGACAAGACACACAGACACAGACACACAGACAGACACACAGACACAGACACACAGAAACAGACACACAGACCAGACACAAGACAACACAGATCAGACACACAGAAAAGAACACAGATAAAAAACAGACACAGACACAAGACCGACAACAGACACACAGACACAGACACAAGACACAGACACAAGAACACAACACAGACACAGACACACAACACACACACACAGACACACACACACACACCCCATACACCAACACACCCACCCAATTAACGCTCACCCTCACCTCACATACACGCTCCACGCTCACACGGACACATACAATCCACAACCTAATCACATCACACATACATACACTCACACAACACACAACACACACCACCAAACCACACCACAGCACACACACACCACACACACCACATACCACAACACAAGGCACACACACCACACAACGCAACAAACGCACACAACACAACACAACACAACACAGACAAACAAAACAGACACAGACACAGCACAGACAAGACACAGAAACACAGACAAAAACAAAAACACAACAAAGAACACACAAAGACAAAAGACAAAAACAAACAACAAAACAAACAAAAAAAAAACAAAAAAAACAAAAACAAAAAAGACAACAACAAAAAACACAAAC